>JAUIMM010000353.1:0-505000 GCA_031769625.1 Taudactylus pleione | reverse complement strand
CACACCCCCAACAGCGGCACACAATAGGCCCCTCATGAATTTCAGCTCCAGTCCCATGTGGACGTTAAACTGGCACTGCCAGCAGGCAGCCAGCCAGCACCTGTACCTCCACTGTAAAAAAATTGTAAAATAATACACTGTACTCACACACCATAGAAAGTAAAGTTTTATTACATACAAAACACACTCACACATACTTACCTTCTGCCAGGTGATTGGTCCCCTTGTCCAGTAGAAACCCACGGTTTTCCGGAAAACAAAAATTCTAATACATACATATCTCCTGGCGCAACTCGCTCCACTTGCCCAGCAGATTCCCCGGGACTTGGTAAAAAAACAAACTGAACTGCCTGGAACATTTCGGACATGTAGAGATGTATGTATTTCTACATACATCTCTACCCCGGTAAATGATGGAGACCCTCGTGGTTTCTGTCATTAGCCGGGCCGCCAGCCAATCAGAGGCCGCTAGATAAGCGCCCACTGATTAGCTGTAAGCCGCATAGCTGTCAATCAACAGCCACGAGGGTCACAGCCAATCAGCGGCCACTCTAGAGTACTCAAATGAGGTCTATGATTGGCTGGCGGCAGCTCAGGAAATTACGGAAACCACCCGGTCTACATCATTAACCAGTGTAGAAATCGCAGCTCATGGGCAGGTGAATTGATTTCCCGAATTTGGACATGAGTTTTGTCCGTTCTCTTGAATGTTTTGAAACTCGAGTATTGGTAAATTCCTGAATCCTATAGTGAAAAGTTACTTGAGTTTGGTCGATGGTGAATTGAAGTGTGTTTGCTAACTCTCCTGACTTTTACTGTAGCAAATGAGAATCTCCCGAGTTTGACATTAGTAAATTTCTGAGTTGTAAAAAATGGCCAAACTCTCCAAAGAATGCTAACTCGACCAAACTTGATTCTTAGTAAATATACACCTAAGAGAATTTCTGGAACAGGGGTGACATACTAAATTGGAAGGAGGAAGTTAACACCCTTTTTATACAAAGGGCTCTATTTACTACAATCTGCATTGGGAATGCAGATTGTATTGTGATATTACCGACTGAATTTGCATTGCGAATTCAGGCAATATCACAGGGATTTACTACAAATCCCTTGCAGGGACAGAGCTTGCGATAAAGCTCTGTCCCTGCGAATCCCCTCCGCAGCCTTATCACTGTATTTTGCCAAAAAATACCATGACAAGTGCCCACATATGCGCCAACCGGCTACCCCACGGTGCTAAGCCCCACACCCCACGAATGTGGCCCCCCCCCGCAACCTTCCCGCGACCTCCCCTCCCTTAATTGCACTTACCTGCATGATCTGGGCTCCGGTGATGTCCTCCATGACTCCGGTCAGCTGACATACCATACTGCACTGGGACCCAGTCACCTGATGACTGGGCTGCAATGCAGTATGGGAGACCAACTGACCGGAGGGAGGACATCACCAGAGCCCCGAACTCCGGTCCCTGGACTCAGGTAAGTTAATTTTTTTTTTGACAATTTTTTTTTGTTTGCAGTGTATCAGTAAAAATAATGATAATAAATAGAGCACAAAGGGTGATAGATCCATGGAATAGACTCCCCGCATTTGTGGTGCAGACTCATACAGTATAATAACGATTACATGTATTTTTAAGACTTACCAACTAAAATATAAAAAGTAACAAAAACATTAATAAAAGATAAGCCTAAATGGATGTGTCAGTTGTTCTGCCATCAAATTCTAAGTTTCTATACACCTGTAAGTCACTCTGATGCAAAATATGAAGCAGGGACCCCCTAAACCAAACTACAGCAATGGCAAGGTGATCCTCACACTGACATTGCATAGTGGCAACCGTTTCTCACAGACCACCATTTATACAGTTACACAAATAACACCCTTACACACAAAGATCCCCCTGTACACCAATGATCCCTAGAACATGCTCCCGCATTGCACCTGTCCTCCTTTTGTAACAGGTTGGGTACGGGATGCCAGCACTCGGGATCCTGGCGGTCAGAATCCAGACGCCGGCATTCCGACAGGGTTAGGATACTGACATGGACAAAAGGTCGACAGACAAATGGTCGACAAACATATGGTCAATATAAAATTGGGCAATATTTTTGGGGGGGATTTTGAGCCTCGTGCCTAACCCTAACCCACCCCCTGAAACCTAACCCTAACCCTCCCCCACTGTCAACCACTTTTGTATCATCCATTGGTGTGTCGACCATTTGAATCTTTTGACCTTTTGTACTGTCAACGTTTTGTCCCTGTCAACCTATTGAAAGTCAACCATTTGGCGTCAACATATTCATTGACGACCTTTTTACTGTCGACCTGTCATCTGTATACCAGTCGGTACATACCTTTCAGTTTGCCTTCTCATGGCAGTGTTAATCAGTTATTTCAGGCTCCTTACAGGAGACAATATGAAAGTTTCAGTCAATTACTGGATATGGTCTACACAATTATTAAGGTAAAGAGAAATGGTGGGACACCTAAGAGAAGGAGATGCAAAAGATGCAAAATAAGAGAAACTAAATGTATAAACGCCCAGCCTGATTCATATCCCTTTGTGTTTGAGTGCAACAGAACAGATGAAATACCATGTCTTCATTAACTGAGCATGTTATTTTGACGTGATCTGATTGCATGTCTTAAACTTCTAGAAAAATGAAACACACAAACATACTGTAATTAATGAGTGCTGTGTGGACACCATGAAATAACTCTTAATAACAAACTTTCAAGGAGAAATCCATTGTGATTTAAATGCATTAAAAATGCATAAGTAACACAGTAAAAATATTCTAGCTAAATGTACCGTAAACAAACACCAGGAATGTCTAAAATCCTATTTTCAAGTTTTATGTAACACAGAAAACTGCTGATAACTTGCAAAATATTTAAAGATTAAGATAAAATTTAAGCAAACAGCAGCTCTGTAGCTATACAGCTATACATATATATATATATATATATATATATATATATATATATACATTGTATATATATACAATTCTAATGCCTACAGTTTGCACTTTAAATGTTGTAACTATAATATAAATGACTGTATATGACTACCAGCTGCTCCCCTCATAAAAATCCCGTTAGAAGGATAAACAAAATACACAACAAATATATGAAAGAGGGCGCTATTATTTTAGTCTTTAGGTAATATTTGATCTCAAATAGATTATCTTTTTTCAATCCAATGTGTTGGAAAAGACAAAATCTTGTGGAGGAGAATGCAATGAAGACATACAGATCACGTAGTTTATCTTCAAGCTATATGTTCCACATTAGATTCTTTAGCTTGAAAGAGTAAATGTCCAAATGAAGACTTACTTCTGGAGCATAGAAGTAAACAAAGCTTTTTTAACCAGCGCGTTCCTCCTTTTGGAGTATTATCCTTCTCTAGAGAAATAAACCCTCACACCAAGGGAAGACCCAAAGAATAATAAATAAAAATTCTGATGCACATATGTGTATTTATTTAAGATAACAATCTTTAAAACACTTGACAGTAAAAAACATGCAGCAAGGCTTAACACAATTCAGATTGGGGGTATAGTGAGAAAAATTCTCCCACCTTAGAATTCTATACTCCACATCTATGGGACCCCAAACAGGTGTGCCCAATCTTTACCCGATGCGTTTCGTCCTATACGGACGTCTTCAGGGGTAACAATGTACATAAGAAATAACGCCTCACCAGGCAAACAAATAGGGATTCTCTGGAATCCAAACT
Source organism: Taudactylus pleione (assembly GCA_031769625.1). Lineage (NCBI taxonomy): Eukaryota > Metazoa > Chordata > Amphibia > Anura > Myobatrachidae > Taudactylus > Taudactylus pleione. The sequence goes on along the minus strand of JAUIMM010000353.1, from coordinate 501,255 downwards.
TCCATGATATCATGCAAATATATACCAAATCGGAGTATAGATATTTGATGATGATTTTTGTGGAAATATGTATGAACCAAACAGATACCTGAACCTGTATGATCAGTCCCACAGCAGTGATCAGCACAACATTTAAAGATTAAGATAACATTTAAGCAAACAGCAGCTCTGTAGCTATACATATATATATCCCCACAAGTGCGGCAAGATCTGATGTATTATAGTATTTAAGATCTGATGTATTATAGACTATATGTTTATAGAATTCTATGTAAGATACCTTATAAAATGTTACAACAGCTCCAAGTGGAGAAGGTTTTAAATACACATAGATATGTGGATATAATGGCTAAAGTAATAGGAGGAGGATGATATGTTTAAAATAGTAAGGTTTAACAATTAAACATGTATTTAATGTTTGTAGTACAGCAATTTTGAGCATTTAATGATTGATTTACATGTAGTAGTCATTTAATACAATCGTTTTTATGGTTGCTAGGTGATGGGTTTTGTGTTGTATCACGTGGTGTGCGTCGTTTTGCATCAGCGTCACCAGAGGGCGCCGATGACGTCATTGACGGGTGTCCGGACCCAGACGCGGAAATGGATAATTTACTACACGTGGTGTTGGTGATGGGTGTATTTAAGGTAAGAAGTTTTGTATTGCTACTGTATTCTGAAGACAGTTTGATGTGGTAAACTGAAACGTTAATTGATTCACCTTGTGTCTGGTCATTTTTACGGAGTCTGAGTGGCGCACTTGTGGGGTTATTTGTGAGTACTATTACTGTGGATGCACCGGATCAAGCTATATATTATTACACTGTGGGCCTCATTCAGAGGCGGTCGGAGGATGCAAGCGGTCGCTCAGAAACTGGGCGGCCGCTTGCATCCTGACCGTCCGTCTCTGTTGCGGTCGTTAGGCTGTGGGTTAACACCCACAGCTCTAACGACCGCTCCGGTGATGGTCACGATGGTCTGAGACCATTGCGACCATCGGGGCTTACGACGAGACCCTAGGGTAGGGTCTCCCTTGTCGTAAGCCCCGGAGAGCTTCTGGCTCTGTCTGAGCCGGAAGCTCTCCACTGACATCACCAAACGGTAGGCGTTCCTTTGGGAATGCCTCCATTTGGGCTGCCACCCCCCCCCCGGCCCGCCTTCCAAACGGGGCGAGCTGTCAATCAACATCGACAGCTCGCCCCCTTTGGATCGAGACCCGCTACGACCGGCGCTGTCGGTCGTAGCGGGTCTCACGCATGCGCACGACGGCGCCGGCGCCATCGTGCGCATGCTCTGTGGGGGGCCATCGACCCGGTCTGAGTGCATCGGCGCTAACGACCGGGTCTGAACGACCCCCTGTGAGTGCCGGACAAACGGACATTTTATATATATATATATATATATATATTAGCAGGCAAAAGAATGGCACTCAGAGACTGTCAATCCAGTTTATTAAGGTGAAGGTATGGCAATGTTTTGGGGTGCAACCCCCTTTCTCAAGCCTGCAACCCTCCTTTCTCAAGCCAACACCACAGATACAAACACACATAACAAGTTCATTTACCCCCATTAAGTAAACGAAACTGAGGGATTTTCAAAAACGACATGAAAAGACACTGGAAGATGACATTAATACCAACTGGATATCTAAATTGGAATAGCAATGTGAACAATACAGGAAGGACCTTTTGTAATTCAAAAACAACAAGAAACAACAGGTGGATGCTGATTACGAGAAAAACTGAGCATATGGATGGTGGAAGGGTGATACTGGAACAGGGTCCACTAAAGCACAAATTCCATGACATAGACCTTGGCAATTAAAGAAATATAGAGGCCAAGGACAACAATACAACTACAGCCACAGTGACAGGGGTTTTCTGATACAGACTCCGATGAAGCTCCCAGATCACAGGCGGTCCCTTTAGGACAGGCTATACATAAAGACACGGATTCCGTAAAAGACCCGCCGAAAGCCAGCAAAACAAGAGGGGCAGGAAATAAAAGGTCCGAGAAAACAACGACCTAATATTTAATCTTTCAAATAGAACCTTACTACCATTGAATTAGAGGGGTTAAAAAAAATGTCTGTCATTTGTGCCTACAAATTTCCATAATTGTTTTAACTGGAATAAAGTTTTGCATAAATTCTCTTGCAAATTGCAACTTAAGGAACATTTCCAACATAAAACTCCCACCATCGATGAATCAGTTATTAATCAGTTCCTGAGGACCACTTCAAGATCTATGTTCGACCCAATGTCCAGTGAAGCATCCTTGAGAACCTTCAGTAGACTCTTGGATGACTTAGTTACAAGATTCACCAGTACAGCATACCATATCCACCCAAACTTATATAAAGTTGAGTGTCAAGCTCTAAAAGATCTCCAAGATGTGGTTATTGGACCAGCAGATAAGGGTGGTGCCATCGTCCTACAAAATATTGAAGATTGTAGGGATGAAATTTTATGCCAATTGATGGAACCTGGTATATACAATAAATTTCCCAGGGACCCAACAAAAAGATACCGGAATGAACTGAAGGATCTTTTATTACTTTCCGTAGAAGAGTGTAAGATTATGATGCCTGTTGTCAAAGTATTGTGTCCTGAACATCCCAAAGTACCTATCCTCTACACGTTGCCCAAAATCCTTAAGGATTCCACTAGACCACCAGGCAGACCTATAATTTCAGCCAGAGACTCGTTACTCCATCTTGTTGCTCAGCTCTTAGACTGTATCTTACAACCTCTTTTGCCTTTGGAAAATAAGACACTACCACTTCCTTAAGTTATTTATGGACATTGATACCATTCTTCCTGATACACCTTTATGATGCCTTGATGTGTGGAGTCTGTACACGTCCATCCCCCATCAAGAGGGTCTGCTGTTTATGAAGGAATTTCTATTGGAACACTTACCCCCGTCCACATTTAACCATGAACTGTTTTTGTCTCTTCTCGAAATGACATTGTATAACAACTATTTTCTCCATGATGGTAATTTCTTTTTGCAAAACTGCAGCTGTGCGATGGGATCGCCAGTCACACCATCATATGCAAATGTGTATATGTTCTTCCAGGAGAAGAAATTGTTTACACTCAACTTGGAGGTCCAGCAATACATCATGCTTTTCATCCGCTATATCGACAAAGTATTCATGCTATGCAGGGCCGGCAACAGAAATCGGTACACGATGTCTCTGGGGGCCCCTCCTACCCACAGCACCCCCCTATCTGTTTTTAAACCCTGAACCCCCACACTGCAAGGTATATTTATTACACAGACTCACATAAATTTTAGGACAAAGGTGACAGGAAAAAGATAGAAGGGACAGGGCCATGAAGAGGTGACAGGACTAGGACAGAGGGGAAAGAATAGAGATGATGGCCAAAACAGAACAGCGGGGACAGGAGAGAGGAGTGATAGGGCTGGGATAGTGGTGACAGGACCAGGACAGAGGAGCAAGGATAGAGGTGAGGGACAAAACAGGACAGTGGGGACAGGAGAGAGGAGTGATAGAGCCAGGATAGTGGTGGCAGGGCAATGAAAGAGGAGACAGGGGTAACAGGGCCAAGACAAAACAGAGGGGACAGCAAAGAGGGGTGACAGGGACAGGAAAGAGGGGATATGGCCAGGCCAGAGGTGACAGGAACAGGACAGTGGGGACAGGACAGAGGTGACAGAGCCAGGACAGCATTGACAGGTTGAAGACAGTAGTGACAGGGCAGGAAAGAGGGCACAGGACAAAGGGCGGGGTGGAAAGAAGTGAGAGGGCCAGGACAGAGGAGTCAAAACTGGGACAGAGGTGAAAGGCCCAGAGGTGACAGGAACAGCACAAAGAGGACAGTGCCAGGACAGAACCCCCCCACCTTGTGCTCACATGGCACCACCCTCCTTTCCCTTACTGGACACACTTAACAATCCAGTTAGGCTCAGCCGCACTTCTTTCTGTAGCAGGCTGCCACTGCATGTCATAGTGTAACAGCTGCTGCAGGGAGAGCACCTTTACAGCCTGGCGCCTCGCAGTGCAGCGTCTGTTGAATGTGTTGCCGTGGCCCCTCGGGGCCCCTCTGAATCTTGGGGCCTGGGACGGGAGTAGCCTTTGTATCCCACCTATCGCCAGGCCTGATGCTATGGACTGGAGAGATTGAAAGATATTGCAAAATATTAACAGTTCTAATTCACCAATTAAATTTACGTACACGTGTAATGTGGCAACAGCTCACTTCCTGGATGTCAAGATCTATGTCAGGGAGGGAAAACTGCATACAGAAATCTACAACAAAAGTACAGACAGGAACACTTTTTTTATGTCATCTAGATATCATCCAGTAGCCCTAAAACGTGGGCTCCCACTCTTTCAGAAGATGAGGGTGGCCAGAATCACCAGCGACCGTGCCCTGGTGCCAAGATTTCTGGATGACCAGATCGCAAAATTTCTATCTCACGGATATTGCAAATCACTTCTCTTACAGCAGAAAGAAAAAGTATTGAATATGCGACATGAGGATCTCCTACAACTTAGGAAAAGGACAACTAACCAGCTGATACCATAGACAAGTGATTATACAACTGCAGGTGCTATCATTAAGAGTGCTACCCGGGTTTTATGGCCTATAGTGGCCACAGACAAAGATCTTCCAGCTTTTAGAACCAGCAAACCTCTTGCAGAGTTCTGATAAGGCCGCAATTTGCGAGATCTACTGGTCCCAAGTACCAAATGTATACACCAAGGCTCCGGGATGCTACAGGTGCATGAATTGTGTCACCTGTAAGTGTTTGATCAATGGTAAAACCTTGAATCATCCAAATAAGAACATAATTTACAAGATTAAACATGTCCTCAAATGCTCGTCTGCATTCGTAGTGTATAGCATTATATGTCCTTGTGGACTCTACTATGTAGTGCAAATTTCGTGAACGGATGGTCCCTCATAGATTCTCTATGAAACTGGCATTAACAGGAAAGGAAAGTCACCAGCCAGTGGCACGTCATTTTACGGACGTTGGACACTCTATGGCTTCTCTCCAGTACACGATCATTGATCATTTCAAAGAATCGCTGAGAGGTGGAGATAGATCCAATATTCTGCTTAATAAGGAAGCTCAGTGGATGTTCCGACTGGATACAGTGCGCCCCAAAGGGCTCAACAATAAAAATTAATTGGAACTCCTTATGACCGATATAATATATATTTTTGGCAGTAGAAGGACTGTTATGTTTCATATGCATGTTTTTCACATTGATGTTTATGTGTGATTATGATTTGATAACTTGGTATTTTGGTCTTTTCTTTGTCTTCATTTTTTTTTTTTTCATTTTAATTTTTATTATAATTTTTTATGTTTAGTTTCATTTACGTTTTTCAATTTTTGTTTCTTTTATATTGTATGTATAGTAGTTAGGCACTGTTGGTTATGTTTAGTGTAACTCATCTGCTTCTGTCACCTACAGCCCCCTACCTCAGTATATACCTCCCGGGATGCGACCATGGTGACAGCGCTGGGGACTGCGTGTTCCATTTCCCTAAGTGGCGTCTGTGAGCCAAACCAGGAAACATCGGGTTGGATGTCCTGCAACACATGTGGCCGTTGCATCCTGTCCATGGCATATATTTGGGTCACACTTTTCTTCCTTCAGTAATATGTGTCTTTATGTTATCTTCTCATAGAAACATAGTGTAAGAGTGGTTGGGTAGCTGTGACTGCTTTATTTAATGCGGCTGGTGGCAGAAGACATGTTTTAGGGTAAACGGACAGAGTAATAGAATATTCATTTGAGTATTATATTAAACTTTACCCTCACTACATAAGGACATGCAGATCTGCGTGATTGCAATCCTGACGCTACAGTCAGATTGATACAGTCATAAGCTCTGACCTATTAAGTGCCAAACTCAGTGATATTACCTGGAATCCCTGACACCTGGCTTAGTCTAAACCCTATTGCAAATCGCGTAGTGCTCAAGTTGGAGTTAAAACCCAAACACTGTAGTTCAATAAGGGAACAAACTTATTTTTGAACTATTTCTGACAACACTAATCACTATGAACGCATTAAACAAAACAGGATCAATGACAGATCCCTTAGGTATTCCATTGGTTACCAGACCTTTATCTGAGTATATATCATTGTCTATAACACTCTCTCTCCTGTCCTTAACTCAACCTTAACCCGCTCCAATAACTTTTGGTGCCTTGGATCCTGTTAAAGTCACAAGTGCTAGATGTGTGGTAGCCTGAAAACACGTAATTACAATTAGTTGGTTCCTTTAACCACTTGTCAACTGTGCTCCATATTACAAAAGCTGGCGTCCATGAGATGTAACAAGGATTTCCCCTAGCCAAAGGAAGTCTTGGGCAATGCAGAAGAGGCCGGTAACACCTTGCAACTAGCACTATTAGATCCATGTAAACAACATGTAATAAGAGCAGCTCTTATAGAGCCAGTTTAGAATGAATCCTTTAGTGCTGTCAGACTAAAAGTAAGAATAATAGCAGAAAAAAAGTAATTATAAAAACAACTGCGCACAAGTAAAATAAATAAATAGATATAAAAATGCAGCTTTTACTTACAGCCCAATTATTCCTTCACAATTTAAATAGATGACACCTATGTGGTATTGTTATAATCAGGAGACCTATATGAATTCGGTGTTAGAAGTTCCAAATTCCAATTGGTTTTATTTTACTAAATGTGCCTTTTGTTTCCTGCATACAGTACTGGATTAAAAAAAATATATATCTGTTTGAATATATTGTGAAAACGGTATTTCTCCAAAGAAAATAATTTACAATTGTTTTTAAATGGTTCTAAAATAATAATAATAATAATAATAATAATATGCTCAATGAAATAGGCACACTTGCCCCCTATCTGTAGGCTTGGTTTGACGATCATCTCCATCATCAGAGAATACTATATTTGCTCTACTTGGTGCAGATGACTCACCTGGAAGCCACCATATTTATGCTTCTGTCTATTTCAGAATGGCCCACATTTCCACTGAAATACCCACTGTGAACTTTGTCTATGTGAGAACAACCAGCTATCTCCCATTAATGACTCTTCAGATGCAAGTGGAGATGTGCTTGAAATGCGTATAGCTCTGCATTGCCCGTATCTGTGTCACCATGGTTCCAGAGCATACGCAGTGCAAAAATATGCAAGATACATTGCATATCCAGAGTCCAAAATTATATAAACCACTTCCTTAGAGCAATCATGAGGAGTAAGGGCAGGTAATGTTGGCATGAATTAGACCCAAAACGTCACTGTACTGCTGGGAAGTAGAGTTACCTTCAGGCTTATATGAATATGGGTTGAAATCAATTGCAATCTTACCATTTTAAACTCGTTTGTAGATTATGATGGCTTATCTATGGATATATACCCAACTATCTATTTTACCATTTTCAAGAATGCTTCCACCAATCTCTTCTGGGCTGTAACATATTTCCTGGTTCCCTCAGTCATAATCTACAGAAGAGCAGGCCGCTTTGAAGCATACTTACCTAATCCTAATTGCTGCTTTTCCTCTCCCAGAGTTCCCAGCGTGGATATATCAGGTGGCGGGTAAGGGCGGCACGGAGACACATTTCACGTCATCACGGCCCGCTGCAAAAAGTTGCGAATCAAAACATTTTATAAGGGGTGCTGTAATGATCTGATTTGCTGTGAATTACATCATCATCCCACCCACTTCACTGGAGAATTGATCAGGATACAGGAGTGTTTAGGATTCTCCCAAACATTACAGAGAAGAGATAAGTCCTTTTCCATAAACACACATCTGCATGAAGTTTGCAGGGAGAGCACTTTTCTAGGCAAAACACGATCCAATTAAAAATTAAAGAAAGACAATTTTTTTCTGTGTGCCTGCATGGATAAATTCAGAAATAGAACAAGCGGAAGAAATATGGCCAAAAAACGTACAATTATACAGTTTTACTGATAACATATATTTACTTCTAAAGTCACTTCCTTAAAATGGTAAATCCTATATATATACACTTTCAATAATAATAAAAAAAAATCTATTTTCCAAAACAATCTGCTTCATGGAATTAGATTAAAAAAAAATATGGCTTCTAAATCCTCTTTACTGGAAAACATGGCTGAAGTCACAGCATTACAAGTCACTCTGAAAATTCTTTGAGCCAACTTAAGTCCCTTACAAGATGTAGAAGATCTACGGTGCCTTCAGAGAAGCCCAGGAGATTAAAAAGCAGTCTTTGAAGATAAAGATACTCAGGCTGCCGTCGCCTTTTTTTATATAAATTATTTGTTAAAATTTCATTTTGGGCTTGGTGCATGAGGCAGTGTTAAGAGTGCAAGTAGTATTTTATTGCTGTCTAGAAAGCAATATAGTCACAGGACATGGAGGACAAGATTTACAAACTGTGGTGTACCAATACATCTCTTAATGCTGGAGAATATATGAAGTGAAAGACAGTGAATGGATCCTAAGATGTCTTCTGCTATTGTAAGTCTTCTAGTGGAATACCACAGATTAACGTGCTACTGCTTAAGAGAGTTCCAGTATAACATGATAAAGCATTGTAGTCATGCTGCTGTTCCAATGCTCTCCTGTATATCGCTCATAAAATTGCATGGAAACGTTTTCCTGAGCAGTGGTACTGAGAAGTAATTTTCTTTGTTTCTGAATTGTCACCTGTCCAGTAAATCTTTTTTTCTATATATTTTTTTTAATGTATACATTTTAGAGATGTTTAGTTCGTTTCTCCAGAAATCTGAATCCACCCGAATTTCGTGAATCCGGACAGATCAGAGTCGCTAGTCTAATCTCCTAAGGAGATCCGGATAAATCACAGTTGTGGTTCTGATCTTCCAGCAATTTGGAATTCGGATTTTAAATCCGAATTTCGGGTTTTGGATTGCAAAAATGATATGATTTTGGCTATTTTTAAAAAGTAAAATGTTTTTTAAACCCACGATCAGCTTGAAGGAAAGAGAATTTATTAAATTACCTTACATACCAAAGTGTTAAAATCACCAATTTGATAAATAAATGGCTTAGAGAAAGAAAGAAAGAAAGAAAGAAAGAAGAGAAAACATTAAATAAATAAATGAAAAAATAAATGGAGAAAAAGAGAGACCGTGAGAGAGAAAGATAAAGAGAGAATGGGAGAACGATAAAGAAAGTGCCAGAGAGAGAGATAAAGAAAGTGACAAAGAGAGAGAGAGAGAGGGAGCGAGAGAGAGGGAGAGAAAGAGAGGGAGAGAGAGAGGGAGCGAGAGAAAGAGAGAGAGAGAGAAAGAGGGAGCGAGAGAAAAAGAGAGAGAGGGAGAGAGAGAAAGAGAGAGAAGAGAGGGAGAGAAATAATAGAAGGAAGAAGTTATAATATTTTGTTGTCCTTTGTTTCCAGGCTGTCAGAATGTTTATGTACTTTCTTTCCTCAGGTGTCTGTGTGCTATCTCACAAGTTTACCGTTTTTAATAAAAGCTAGGCAGGTAAAGCAATAAAGGCTTGATGATATTTTAAATCACTTTCAACCTAAACAAAGCACATGGAAATAAACTGAGTTGCAAATTTTGTCTAAATTAATATATCCTTGTCACTTGCCTGTGCTGTAACTAAACATGGCAGCACTTTTTCAGTTCTACAGCACAAAAAATGAAAAAAAAAAAATGCTCAGTGGTTTCTTGAAAGATTGAAATTGTTTTTCACTGTAGAAAGGCTTTGTTTGTCTATTCAAGAAGTCTGGTTGTAGTGCCCTTCGCAAGCAGTGACCAAGCTTACAACAGTTTCGATTCACCTTGCTCATAAAACATCAATGTTTTGTTAGCGCTTTTTGTCCTGATCGATTACTTACTTAAAACATGTTGCCCGATCAGGCGAGATGTTACTTATATAACATTCCAATGGGAATTTGCTATTTTTTAAGCCAAGGGTGAAAAGTTTTGTTGAAAATGGCTGTTAGTCGCTCCACCTGTTTCCATAGTTGTCCCAGTAGAAAGAGCAGAGGCAAAACAAAATTTGCTATCAGAAGTGCAATTTAATCTACTATCCCTTTAGACAAGGACGGGCGCCAGGGGCCTTTATATTTAGAGATAACTGGGGAGGCAAATTTGCAGTTCTAGTTGTCTCAATCTGGTGACTTACCCCAGCGCTTGCTGACTAGCGTATTAGGAATGACTCCAGCCCTTTTGATCACATGACCGGTATCCTATGCGCGGTGAACACGCTTTTCGTTTCCCCATCCCCACAAAGCCCTGTGCAGATCCTTCCTGATGTTAGTGTTTTCTGTGACAGGGGGAACCCCGCTGTTATCCCTGCTATTGATGAAACCAACCAGGCTGTCTAGAGCAAGGGCTTGTAGCGGATTTTGGGAAGTGGCCATATCCCTCACTTGGCCACCCTCCCTCCAGCATTGGGTTACATCTGTGCTCTTAGCAGGCCTGGTAATCTTCCTAAAAGGTCTTCCTCTTCATCGCACTATAATAACCTTGCCCCTCAACATGAAATCTAATTTGCACTGCAAAGCGATGCTTTGCACTTTGATAATTACCCCCACTGAGGTTACCCATGGTGATACTTTCAGAACTGTGCTACTTCTTGGCATAATTGCAAGTATTGCTTATTTATCTGACACTAAACATGATATAAAATTCAGACAATTTAAGCTGATAGTTAAAGTCAGTTTCCAGGTTAGAAAATGTAGACTGTGTATAAAAAAGTTTCTCCTTTTAGATGGATTTTTTTTTTTTAAATGTAATCCCTACTGTAACTCCTTTTGCTGAAACATGGCCACAAATGCCCCATCTGCCTTTCCACACAGGTAAACCGTTTGTTATAAGCAGAGCTGAGATTTGTCCCCGTCTGTCTCTGAACTCAGCTAGAAGCCTTTGATTCTAGTCCCTGTGCTTGTAATCTGTCGCTCCATATTGGGGGCTCGTTGTTATGTAAAGCTGCATACGCGATGGCCACAGGTTCTTAACAGGAGAGATGAAATGTTCTATAAAATAAAGCAAGTGGAGAGATCAGAACACAAAGCTTCCTACAGCGGACAGGCTTAAGCTCCCTGCTATTTGTGGAAATTAATTAAACAAGGGGACAGGGAGGATGATGAGAACAGTAGAAGGGGGAACAGAGGCATTGAGTACATGCTAAGGAGAGGGCACAACGGGTAGATACTGTACAGAATGATTAGAGTGATGAATTGAGTGAGAATGAGAGAGGAAGGAATATAATGCCCTATGAAGATATGAGAACACGGAAGTTACAGATCTGCCAGCTGGGAAAAAAATTGCCAAAAGTTTTTTCACTGTATGATCTCTCTGCCTAGAAATGAGCGAATCCCTGGCAGCTATAGTAGTTGTATTTTTTTGGGGTGAACACATTCTCAAATATTTAATTATTTTGAAAATAGGAAAAAGTTATTTTTTTTCTAAAAAAGTGAGAGCAAAACTAATTTTTGTTTGTTACGTATATTTGTTTTGATCTTATTTTGTTTATTGTTTTGGGCACAATTTTTTGTAAAACCCTGAAACCTTTCCCAATTGTACAAAGTACCATCTGAAAAAAAAGAATCAATTTTTTGAATCGTCAACATTTTCATTCTATCCATGTCAGGGCTATATGTGATGCATCATTCACGGCATTGTTGTCAAATTCCCAGGCAGCACTGATGACTGCTTTTATATGAGGCTATTCGTCATATGGCACAAAATCATCATAGAGGCAAGGTGGAGATATGTGGCTATTAGATAATAATGTTTATTTTCCTAAAAGTACGGAACATGACATTTAAATACACACATAGGGGCACAGGCATGTTATTCTACAGTACATGACTTGGGGGGCAGTGCATGAAATAGTGGGGAAAGCATCCTGAACCCCAGAAAAGTGATAAATAACATTGGATAACATTATAGAGGGGCATAAGTGGCCTACTGTTGGCCATAAACAAACTGTTTGAGATTCTTAGGGCAGTATCCAATTAGCTCCGATATTTTTCGAGAGCCGATAATCCCCGTTTTTCACCGATTTTTTTTTTTAACATATCCTATTTGTTTGGGCGAACAAATAGGATAATTCATCCGAAAAAAACACAGGATCCATGATAAGTTCACAGGCCTATGTAGTTTCACCATTGCGCTGGCGAAAAAACATAACTTTTCGGGGAGAATTTTTCGGTCCCAAAAAAAAATCCCTGATAAGTACTGCCATCGGGCCGGACTTTGGGGATAATTGGACAGCCTCGGAGGATTCTTTAGCACCCGAACAATGAACAATGTTCAGGGCTAATTGGATACCGCCCTTAAGTGTCAAATTGCTGATTTTTACCATTTATATTAAATGGAAAATTATAGTAAAAAGGTGTTTTTTCACCAAATTAAAGCCTGTAATGTGATATATTTTTTATAAATGTTTTAAGCAAAAGTAAAAAAAAATATTGGAAAAAAACACTTGTCACTCACAAGTTCAGAAACTCATTTCCATCTATACCACACTCCAAAATACATGTCCCACATACAGTAAATAAACCTACTTGTAATTATTGTTTATGTTGTGCTATTTAAATGCCTTCAAGTGCATTGTTATTCATTGGGAGGGGTGTACCAGTGGCTCTGCAATGAGTCCTGACATTTACCTTAGAATAAAGATTTTTCCTTTGGGCTGAAAACTAAAAGCCACTTTAACTCCCATTGAGACAGTTTGTTGATGAGCATGGGTATTAACATGCAGTGTACAGTATATTATTTTACTCAACCAAAATGTAATGCCCATCTTAGCTATTACAGGATGAGTCTCCCATTTTCAAATATTTTCCGTAATATGGATAATTCCGAAATACGGAATATTTTTAGCATGACTGAGAAAGTGAAACCTTTGCTTTCTGATGGTTCAATGTACACAAACTTTGTTTAAAGCACACAATTATTAAAATACAGTATAAAATAACCTTCAGGCTCTGTGTATAGGGCAGGGACTGATGTGAATGGGCAAAAGATTCTCTGTAAAGCACTGCAGAATATGTGTGCGCTATATAAATAATTGGTAATAATGATAATAAAAACCTGTAGGTCACTCTTGATTCCTTATGAAATAAGTAAGAGATCATCTACTGTATATATCTCCTATAATATGTTTGCCTAACTTTGGGCTACTCTTGTGCCCATTGTCATCCCTTGCATTTGAAGACAACATTTATTTTGTTTGATGAAAATGTTACTCAGTATATACTCAATTATTTTTTAAGTAAAAATCTTTTATCTTTTTCATATTTACATATTTTTTTAATGTGTTTCTGTTGTATGAACTCCTTCTGTATGTGGAACTGATGTGTAAAGTGCTTGTACATCTACAGTTATTTTCCTAACATCCTTATGCCATTTAAAGTTTAGCAGAAACTATAAAATGAATGTAAAGTCTTCTATGTAGGATGGAAACGCTTGACATAGGGATAATGATGCAAATCCAGATAATGAGACAGGTTTGATGTTTGTATATATATATATATATATATATATATATACGATCCGACAGCACTCAATGCAAATAAAACTCAGACAGCAGATGTATAGATGTATAGATCAACGTTTCGATGTTACACCATCGTCATCAGGTGACGATGGTGTAACATCGAAACGTTGATCTATACATCTGCTGTCTGAGTTTTATTTGCATTGAGTGCTGCCGGATCGTATATACATTGGAGCTTCACTGGAGGGCACCTGACATTTGTTTACATTGCATGTGAGTGCCACCCGTATTGGATTTTATATATATATAGTCACAAACTCCTCTCCTCCCCGGCTGTTGCTGCAGTCATCTCCCAATCCCAGCTGCTGTGCACTGCTCTGGTTGATATGTGATAGGTGCTTCAAAATGTCGGATCACATTGATGCCAGATTTGAATCCACTTTCTATTTAAGGAGGTTTCTGAGCACTATTCAGTGCCTAAGTATTAGGCTCACTACTATATCTCCAGGGTCTGTTCTACTTTTGTGACCTCCAAGTTCTGGCTTCCTCTTGACCTGATTCTGCCCAACCCCTGGTGCCACATTGCCAGCCTGGTTCTGACCCGTTCATGATGACTATGCTCCGGTACACTTCATGGTGACCAATCTTACTGCCTGCCTTTGTATGCAACAGCCCACATCCGTAGGAACCCAGACAGAAGGCCCCAATATGCATATCGGGTGCACTGAAGCCCAAGCCCCCTTGTGGGGGTCCCTGGTGAAGACCAATAATATGCGCATCTGTTCTTGATCCACACTAATCCTATTAGGTCAGAATCCATACCATCCCAGCAAGTTGTGATAGTAGTCTGGCCTAAAAAATATGGATGCTGCTGGTAATCCCTCTATGAAGGAATGACAACACCTGCTTAACAGAGGGGAGAGACCTTTGTGCAACTTAATGCTCTGCAGACTCTACAACCGCAGCCTGCTTCACTTCCTGCAGCTGTGGTTCAAGCCACAGTAGTTTTGTCTCAACTGCGGTTACCTAATGCCTTAAAAGTTGGGGTTTTCTGAATTATTGTTCAATACAATATGAAATATTGGCCACCATCTTCCAGAATGAAGATGGTTTATATTATCTCTCTGGTGTCTGGGCAGCCCCTGTTCTGGGCCTCTCCCTTATGGGAAATAAATTATCATCTGGTGCACAAAAGTGTGAATTTTCTTGATGCCTCTAAAAAGGTGTTTGAAGAGCCCGGATGAGTAACAACTACAGCTTATGACTTTTTGTGCATGAAACAGGGGACCCAATCATGGGTCAATATGCCATATATTTTAGGACTCTAGCTTCGGAGATCCATTTAATGAATGAGAACCATGTCGCTACCTTCTGGTAGGGGTTATCTGAATGAGTCAAGGAAGAATTAGCATTCATGGAGTTGCCATCTTGCTTAGATGGTTTAAATAACCTTCTGCATCAAAGTGAATCTTCACCATAGGCAAAGCTCAAGAAAAGGAACAGCCCAACCTTCCAACTACAGGTTGGCTTTACATTTCTCAGTTCATCTTGATCCCCCTGAAGAGCCCATGCAAATTGGGAAATCACGTCTCCCTCCTGAGGAGCAAGTAAGGAGGTTCAGGAACAAAATCTACCTGTATTGTGGAGAGCCAGTACACCTTCTTGCCAATTGACAAAAGCATTCAGGAACCAAAAAACCCTAACACTGTTTATCACTTTCTTGAAATATGAAACAAGGTAAAGAGGAATCTACAAAAGCCTCCTCTCATTAAAAGTTCTTCACTAACAGAAAAAAGAAGGAAGGTTCCTTTGTTAAAGTTGGGAAATAAGGATTGGCCTATCTGCATTTAAATATGCCTACTATGAAACTTGCTCCTAGATTCATCGGCTCGTTTAAAATTCTACAAATTATCAATCCAGTGGAATTCAGATAGAAACTCCCACCAACACTCAATATATCTAGTGATTATTATGTCCCTCTTCTGAAACCTGTAATTGTTGAACGATTTTCCATTTCTCAGTGTCCTCTTTCTGCCATCTCAGTTCAACTCCAGGATGAATATGAAGTGGAGCAAATCCTGGACTCTAGAATCTCCTAAGGATCTATTCAATACAGGGTATATGGTAGACTGGAAGGGTTTTGATCCAGGGGACAGATGTTGGTTGAAGGTCTTAGATGTCCATGTCCGTCAAGTGGCACACAAGTCCACAAAACATTTACCCATAAGCCTTTTGTGGGGTGTTCGGTGTCCACACCTAGAGGAGGGGGTAATGTCACAGTGTACCGGAGCCCGGCTCCAATTTACCAAGTCCGTTCCCATAGCAACAAAGACAGAGGGGTTTGACCTGCATATGGGGTGCAGTGAAGCCAAATCCCAAAGACGCAGCAGCAATGCTAACAGCGTACAACTCTGATTCAGGTCTGTTGTGTCTGAGGGCAAATTAATGTAGCATCTTCTTTGCAAACCATAACTGTTTATGGAGACATATATAACACTGTAGGTCTTTGATAAGTCGAAGTTAACCTTGGATATTAATGATGTAATTGTAGCTTCATACTGTAAGTGTGTAGGTGTTTGCATTAAGTAATTCACATTATAATCTTTTTTGCTTTTACCTGATTACAGGAGTTGGTTTCAAAAATAGGTCTAGGTGAAATATACATTTTTGCAAGTTGCACTCCTCTGGCATTCTGAAAGAAGCATATCAAGCAAAGGCATGAAATTAGTTAAGCGCCTAAATGATTCTGCATATTCTGATTGCGGGAACAGACCTGATGACTTATGGTCTATAAAGGTTCCATAATCCAATTTGGTTAACTGTAGCCAATAAAAAAAATTAATTACAAGCAATCAACCCACATTCACCAACATGATGTACAGTATATAGTGTATGGTTATGGAATGTTAAATATTTTAACAATAAATGTTGATTGCAACACATACAGTATGTTCTCTTGGCAACATGCACAGATGCTGGTATAATGGAAATGGTAGTGTGTAGGCACAAGCAGAGGGCATACTGTAATAGGAGGACCTTTGGTGAAGAAGACCCATCACACGAGCATGCGCTGTGCATCATCCTGCAGTGTTTAGATTTAATGGGATACATTTGAGGTTTTGTTCCAAAATTTTTAAATAATATATTTGACATCACTTCTGGTTTTGCTCAAATAATCAAATAGCAAACATAATGATGAAGTGGGTAGGCTTTTCAAGTGCTTCTGAGGTCAAAATACCAAGTATTTCAAGAATTAAAAAGTACAAACATAAAGGTATCTATATATACATATATATCTTATAACTGAGAACGTCTGATTGTTTGTCTGATTGCGAGAAACTCCACAACCACTGAACCGATTGTGATGCTTTTTTCACCACTGTGTACTGTAGGTAATTTTCCCAGGCAGGTTTTAGGCTAAGGATCATCACGATTGGTTATAAGGGGGCCGTGGGTGGGGCTCAACGGGGAGGTATCCTCTGCACTGCTCTCGGCAAGTGTCATTTATTTTCAGCCCTTTGCCCTGAAGAGGAGCTTTTGCTGTGAGCAGTGACAGGAGTCCAGAACCTCCAGTAAAGAGGGCAGCTACTACCTGAGGAGACCCATTACAAAAGCGCTGGTGTACCTGCGGTTCAGGGACCCATTATGTGCGGTGATCGGTGGAGCTCCCTGTCATCGAGGGAGGTTGCAGCACTGTCTTCAGTGACGAGAAGACCAGGGGGCAGTCACTGAAGAGAACAGAGGGGCCAGCTCAGAGCAAGTCCCTAGACGTGGTTCCTGTGCAGGAGGCAAGGCTCAGTACAAGGGAGCTGGTGTCCAAGTGGCAGAGATCACTAAAGTGCCACCCACCGAGGGAGGGAGCCAACTGCCTAGGGAGAGAAATGTCTCCGACTTCCACCCGAGCTGAGCCGGGTACTGCAGCCAATTTTCCATAAATAGGAGCTTTTGCACCAGAACCTCTGATGGATTTCTGTGAACCACTAGTGGGAAAACCACCATACTTTGTACCATAATATCTTTCGACATGGATGTAAAACTGTCAGTGGTGGGTAGTGGTTTGAAAATTACCCAGAATTGCTGGTTACTACCTTTGTGGTTTGGGTTCATGTATATATTTGATGTCCTTTGTATAGTTTACAAAATGGCCATCAAATTGCATGAAATTCTGCAATTTGGTGAAACCACATCTTAGTAAATGTTCCACTTAGTCTGTTTTTGTTACCCATTGATTATATTGCTATTAGTGTTTATCATGAGTATAAAGTTGTTTGATTCTGTGTTATGCCACATGTGGCATAGATTTATTATTATTATTATTACTATTACTACTATTATTATTATTACTACTACTATTATTATTATTATTACTATTATTATTATTATTATTATTACTACTACTATTATTATTATTATTACTACTATTATTATTATTATTAGTACTATTATTATTATTATTACTACTATTATTATTATTATTAGTACTATTATTATTATTATTATTACTACTATTATTATTATTAGTAGTACTATTATTATTATTACTACTACTATTATTATTATTATTATTACTACTATTATTATTATTAGTACTATTATTATTATTATTACTACTATTATTATTATTACTATTACTACTATCAATATTATTGCTACTATTATTATTAGTAAGTATTAGTAGTATTTTTATTAGACATGTTTTAATACAGTCAAGTAGATTTTCTAAAGTTTCTGAAAATTAAAGTGGTGGTGTTGCCCTTAGCAACCCATCAGATTATGTCTATCATTTGTTTAGGATGCATTAGAAAAATGATAGCTATAATCTGATTGATTGCTATGGGCAACACCACCATTATTAATTATTAGAGCTTCAGTAAATCTACCCCACAATCTCTGCTCGTATTTCCTTTCATTGTAAATGACTTACATAGTTGTGTTGATATACATTAACAACATCTGACTATTAGTGACTGCAAAGTAACCCATTAGGAACAAATTTGCAATGTTTAACATATTCATCATAACCTTGAGTAAGTCCTAAAAGGATGAAACGCATTGTATAAGAGTCGATAAACTCTTCAACACACTGGGGATTTAAATCTCCCAGTACCTTATAACAAACTGAATTGTCATCAAAAGGATACAACGTTCTGTAACGGGAGAAAGTGACGCTGACAGCAGGGTAATGTCTGCTTATGAGTAAAGAGCTTATTTATCATGAATTCAACTGGTAGAATGATTAACTATTCCCTACGCTACGGAGGTTGTTCCTTTGCAAGTGGAGGAACTAATAATTGAGTTTGCATACCTGTAGCTGGAGATAATGCCCATGTGAACAGATTTTCAACAACTGCTTGCATTATTGACCATTGGGAGACATCTAGGTTGTAAATCAGTTTGCCGAAAAAGCCACTTTATATCCACAATCTGCATCTTCTTCCTTAATTATGTGGCCCTATGACATTAGAACGCAACCCTCTTTTTTCGAGAATCAAATGGATTGTGGATGGAGAAATAGTAAAGCAGAGTTAAAAAAAAAAATGAAGAGAGGAATAAAACTATAAATGGAAGAAAAAGGTGGATGACCTGCCATAGTCATGTACATTATCAAACAATAATATTAAACAAGCAGAGATATGAAAGCATGAACAAAAAAGAGGGAAGAGTGCACTCTTCAGAAATAAAAAGAAGCTGATATATTTTTCCATGTTTTTTAGTGGAGATGGCATTTAAGATCTTGAACTGATTGACTGCCTCTAAAGAATCTGTCGTACCTAAAACGTATGCATCAATGAATTCCACTTTTCAAAGACATACCATTGTAATGGAAAATAATAAGAAAAAAAAACATTTTTTTTCCCCTATTCCAGTCACATCTAGCTGCACATTCTTGAGTATTTTTAGTTCAAGACTAATAGAAAGGTTTGTTTTTCTAAGGGACGCTTTGGTACAGCCAATGTTGTAAGGCAAAAAACCTGAAATGACCCATTCTTCTATATCCTACACACATTTATTAGCAAACATTTTGGATTCACTAATGTGTTGAAAAGGTCTATCTCTTAAAGCATCCAGATCTAAGAATTTATCTATATAATAATTGTAGAAGGTCTGGTCTGTCTCCGGCATCCATAGTGGGCACCAAGGCACCCCCTCCCCCCAACAGCTCCCACCACAAGGATGTGTTGGGTGAGCGAGTGAAAGAAGGGAACCCTACATGGGGTAAGTGTGACAGCAGTCCGGGTGGTGTGTGATATAAAAAGAAAATGTAATTTACCTGCCTTCCCCCAGTCAGGCAGATCTATAAATTCTTTTGAGTTAAAATGTGGGATGTACTCACACTAAAATTAGGTCAAACTTTCAAAATGCCATTTTCTGAGGTTTGGTCATATTTCTCATATGTATCAAGTACCGAAAAGCAAAACTTTACGGAGCTAGCACCTGATAGGCAACGCCATCTTTGGTCTTTTTTTTGGATAATTTCCAGAGTGCCCTGTAGCTTGCATACAGGCCCGGATTAAGGGGGGGCGACAGGGGTGTTCGTCCCTGGGCCTCCACCCACTGGGGGCCCCAACACAGGGTCAGTGCAGTAGCAGATTCACGCAAGGAATCCAAGTCGACTGTTTAGGCCTGGCGAGTCCCAGGGGACTTGTCGACAGGTGCATTGAGAGAGCATTTTTTCTGTGGAACCTGAGCTCTGCCGAAAAATGTCCAAGCGCTGGGCTGGCTGAATCCTGGCAAGCTGTCAGCGATGACAGCTGCCGGGTGCCAGCTCCAGGGCAGTGCACGCCTATATCCTCTCACATTCTGTGCCCCTTGTGTGTGACCCATCATGATGCATGTGTATATGACATCACACGCACAGTGAGAGGATCCGGGATACACGTGGAGGAGTGAGCCGCTGCCTGTGCCTGCTGAGGTACACTGTATGTGTCTGGCACCTGCCCCTATAAGTGGTAGGCTCCGTGTGGATAGGGGGAAGGGGGGATGGTAGACTCCGTGTGGCCAAGAGGGGGGGTGTCTATGTAGGCTCCGTGTGGCAAGGGGGAAGGAGAGGATGGCATTTAAGATCTTGAACTGATTGCCTGCCTCTAAAGAATCTGTCGTACCTAAAGCATATGCATCAATGAATTCCACTTTTCAAAGACATACCATTGTAATGGACAATAATAAGAAAAAAAACTTATTTTGTCTCTATTCCAGACACATCTAGCTGCACATTCTTGAGTATTTTTAGTTCAAGACTAATAGAAAGGCTTGTTTTCCTAAGGGATGCTTTGGTACAGCCAATGTTGTAAGGCAAAAAACCTGAAATGACCCATTCTTCTATATCCTACACACATTTATTAGCAAACATTTTGGATTCACTAATGTGTTGAAAAGGTCTATCTCTTAAAGCATCCAGATCTAAGAGTTTATCTATATAATAATTGTAGAAGGTCTGGTCTGTCTTCAGCATCCATAGTGGGCACCAAGGCACCCCTTCCCCCAACAGCTCCCACCACAGGGATGTGTTGGGTGAGCGGGTGAAAGAAGGGAACCTTGCACCTCCAGCATGGGGTAAATTTGACAACAGTCCGGGGGGTGTGTGATCTAAAAAATAAAATGTCATTTACCTGCCTTCACCCAGTCAGGCAGTCCTATAAGTTCTTTTGAGTAAAAATGTGGGATGTACTCACACTAAATTTAGGTCAAACTTTCAATATGGCATTTTCTGAGGTTTGGTCGTATTTCTCTCATGTATCAAGTACCAAAAAGCAACGCCTTACGGAGCTAGGACTTGATAGGCAACGCCATCTTTGGTCTTTTTTTTTTCGGATAATTTCCAGAGTTCCCTGTATCTTGCATACAGGCCCGGATTAAGGGGGGTGGGGCGGTAGGGGAGGTCGTCCCTGGGCCCCCACCCACCAGTGCTGAGGTACACTGTATGTTTCTGGCACCTGCTCCTATAAGTGGTAGGCTCCGTGTGGCAAGGGGGAAGGAGGGGATGGCTATGTAGGCTGCTTGTGGCTTGAAGGGGGCCCCCCACAGCTTAGTTGCCCTGGGGCCTCCACAAGCCTTAATCCGGCCCTGCTTGCATATGCGCTGGTCAATACCTGTGTATGCGCAGGACTACCGGGTCATAAATCCAGAAATCTTCACACCACAAAGGACAGCTCTTATCATAAAAGCTGTCCTTTACAGCTTTCATCTTAAAATTATATGTATATGGCGTTAATAAATACCGTTATGCATGTGGTAAGTGGCAGGATGAATAGCATTCAAAATACGTTGCATGATACACTCCACCCATAAAGAGAAAGGAATGGGATTATGGTAGAGTATTAGGATAATCCTGCAGAAGAGAGAGAACTAACCTTATTGCATGTCCCAAGGAAAGATGGATTTTTCCAGAGAGGAATAACTATTAGGGGAGAAGAAAGGAGAGAAACAGTTCTAGAAGCTTTACCCCAGATATCACAAGAAAATAATAAAGTAGGTAATTCTCCATAACATCGAAGTAGGGAACCACAGTCTGTCAGTGCCACTTCTGTAACTAACCATAACCTTGTACATGCGCATGCATATAAATTAATTGAGCCAAGTGAGAACCAATGTAATATTTCTGTGAGTCCAGTATGCTTAGTATGCCATCAACTTTGTACTTATATAATAGATGTATTTTACCTATAATTAATTCCTAGTCCAAAGAACACTTGATAGTTATGATGTTGGATAAATTTAAGTGGAACTTGACACAGAAAATAGAAGAGATTTGCCCCCCAGCACACTGCAGCAAAAACAATACTTAAATCCTACATAATAATAGCGATTCAGAGGTATTAGTTACATACATTTGCAAATATATGAATAAGCGCCAGGCCAATCGTCAAGGCTCCTCTATACTGGCGTCCCTAGCATTAAGGGGTTCACGTCCGAGAAGCAAGGCACCCCAAAAAAATTCCAACCAAGGGCCATCCCCAGGGCATCACACGAAAAAGGGAAAAAGGTGATAGTGAAGTATAAAGAAAAGATGTGCAAGTATAAATCAATAAGTGTTAATAAAATGAGAAATAATTAAAATGACACAAATAATATACAAACAAATAGAGAAGTGATAAAGGTATTCTATGTGAATTAAGTGGTGATGCCATGAGAAAGGCCCAGTCAGAACTCCCCCGGGGCCCCACTCCCAAACGCTCACCCCAAAATAATTATTGCTACATAATGGTAGCACCCACTCTGGGTCATATAATTACAATTGATGTACTGCATGATAACAGTACATATAAAAGCTGAGAGCTAACTTACCTTGGAGGTACCCCAAAAAACCTCCACATGGCACTATAAGCATCAGCACATCCTCCTAATGCTGACTGCCTTCATGCCTCTCCAAACTTGCAAAAAAAATGGTAGTTGCTCAGATCAGCTTAATTGCATAACACAGGTGCTTGTAAAGGGCGGGGTTTACACTGAACACAGAAAAAAAAGAGATTTTCCCCCCAGCACACTGCAGCAAAAACAATACTTAAATCCTACATGATAATAGTGATTCAGAGGTATTAGTTACATACATTTGCAAATATATGAATAAGCGCCAGGCCAATCGTCAAGGCTCCTCTATACTGGCATCCCTAGCATTAAGGGGTTCACGTCCGAGAAGCAAGGCACCCCAAAAAAATTCCAACCAAGGGCCATCCCCAGGGCATCACACGAAAAAGGGAAAAAGGTGATAGTGAAGTATAAAGAAAAGATGTGCAAGTATAAATCAATAAGTGTTAATAAAATGAGAAAGAATTAAAATGACACAAATAATATACAAACAAATAGAGAAGTGATAAAGGTATTCTATGTGAATTAAGTGGTGATGCCATGAGAAAGGCCCAGTCAGAACTCCCCCGGGGGCCCCACTCCCAAACGCTCACCCCAAAATAATTATTGCTACATAATGGTAGCACCCACTCTGGGTCATATAATTACAATTGATGTACTGCATGATAACAGTACATATAAAAGCTGAGAGCTAACTTACCTTGGAGGTACCCCCAAAAACCTCCACATGGCACTATAAGCATCAGCACATCCTCCTAATGCTGACTGCCTTCATGCCTCTCCAAACTTGCAAAAAAAATGGTAGTTGCTCAGATCAGCTTAATTGCATAACACAGGTGCTTGTAAAGGGCGGGGTTTACACTGAACACAGAAAAAAAAGAGATTTGCCCCCCAGCACACTGCAGCAAAAACAATACTTAAATCCTACATGATAATAGCGATTCAGAGGTATTAGTTACATACATTTGCAAATATATGAATAAGCGCCAGGCCAATCGTCAAGGCTCCTCTATACTGACGTCCCTAGCACTAAGGGGTTCACGTCCGAGAAGCAAGGCACCCCAAGTGGAACTCTAACCTGAAGTGTTTGGAAGAGTTAGAGGAGTCGGGGCAAACGATTCATTGACACACAGTAGCATTTATTTTAACCATCCGACAAAAGGTGTTTTTTGCCCGAGTTAGTCAAGTCAGACGTTGGGTATCAGGGTTAAAGGAGGCAAATTAGCTGAATAAGGGTCATCTTGACACTTAGTGATGTTGGAAATATGTGTGCACAAAATTAGCAGATATCTTGTGCACACCCGAGGATGCCTCAAAACTATGAACAGCCCAGTTGCTTAACCAGTAGTGTGGTTTATTGATGTTACACAGTGTACAGCCGTACTTACTGTTATACCCACTCTGTTCAAGATGGAGCTGAGCTTCTGCAGAGCAGGGAGACATACAACTCACCAGCTGGTGATTGTATGCTGGATGTAGGTAGTGGTGCAGGAGCACTGAACAGCGTCTAGGATAACGGGTAATACCGGGTCTCTCTGGAGCTAAGTAATACACAGCTGTGTACCACTGCGTCGCACTTACACAGTGACAAGATCGCGCTGCACATTTGCAGTACTTAAGTCGACGGCCATCTTGGTACAGGAAATGAAGCTTCCCTGGAGAAGCCGTGGATTGGAGTCTTTAGTAGTGCACTCCACTTTCAACGAGTCATAGAAAAGCCTAGATACTTTGATTTTTTTTAAAATTCTGCTCAAAAGGTGTTAAGAGTGTACCTGAGACTCTCTTAAGCCTCCTTACCAGAATCAGTGGTGGTATTTGACAGCTTCCAGGTGTAGGGCTGCGACTTATATAGTCGCTGGTTTCTAAAAAATTACATACTGTACAATGCTGATGCATGTATTTACTGTTGGTGGTCATAGGTGGTAAAATATAAACTATACTTAATTTATTGCTAAATAGTCCTTTAAATAAGAGTTCAATCCTTTCATTTCCATTAGGCAATGCTGATTCATGGCTCTCTTTAGCTTATCTCCCTATACCAGCGTTTTTCAACCGCTGTGCTGCGGCACACTAGTGTGCCGCGAGCGGTTGTTTAGTGTGCCGCGTGGTCAGATCCACCGGTCAGAGCTGCCGGTCAGATCTGCCATACTGCAATCCGGGCAGCGCTGAGCTCCTCTGGGAGTCTCAGGCGTGCCCAGTCCATCACCTATGCAGACGCGGCGGCGTGACATCACAGGTCACGCACGCCGCGTCTCTAATCAGCTCCGCGGCCCCTAGAGAAGCCCTGCATGAAGGCCACCAGCACCCCCAGTCAGCCAGCTTGCCTCGCCAGCCAGCCCCGCGGCCACCAGCACCGCCAACCAGCCTGCCTCTCTCACCAGCGAGCAAGCCAGCCCCGCGGCCACCAACACCGTCTGCCCGCCTGCCTGCCTCACCAGCCAGACAGCCCGCCCCACGGCCACCAGTACAGCCAGCAAGCCCTCGGCGACCAGCACCCCCAGCCAGCCAGCCTGCCTGCATGCTGCACCCTGCTGACAGCTCTGGTGACGAGGGACAGGTAGGGACAGTATGCAAAATGTCAATTTATTTTTTATGTGTAGCAATGTGGGCTTTTTTTTCTTTGGGAGCCAGCAATATCTATTTTTTTTTTTTTCTGTGGGGGTCATCCAATGTATGTGTTTTATTTCTCTGGGGCCAATGTATGTGTGTTTTATTCCTATGGGGGCCAATGTATGTGTGTTTTATTCCTATGGGGGCCAATGTATGTGCGTTTTATTCCTATGGGGGCCAATGTATGTGCGTTTTATTCCTGTGGGGGCCAATGTATGTGTGTTTTATTTCTATGGGGGCCAATGTATGTGTGTTTTATTCCTGTGGGGGCCAATGTATGTGCGTTTTATTCCTGTGGGGGCCAATATGTGTGCTTTCTTTATGTGGGAGCCAATATGTATGTTTTCCATAGGTTGCGCACGCCGCATCGACGAATGGTGTGCCTTGGCAAATTTAATATCTTGCGTACTGTGCCTCGAGTTAAAAAAGGTTGAAAATCACTGCCCTATACTATTACTGTATTCTCCATATAGTCTAAAATATCCCACAGTCATTATTTATACACAAATGGAATTCATGCATGAAATTAAACAAGAGATACATATGAGGACAAGTGTCAAAAAGACTATTCCTTTAAGCAGATTATGTTAAGCAGAAAGAATAGAGAGTTTGGATGGTACTGTAACCCAAATATAAGCAGTATAAACCTCTTACCTTACAATTACATGCAATGACAGATGAGTAGTTCCACAATTGACCAGTCTCTCATTGATACAGGGTCTGCCATTGAGGCGATTTACATTTTCAAAACTGTGCTGCCAAAAATCTAACTTTTTTCCTCATTTCGCATTTGGATGCAATACTTTGCACGTTTGCCTTCAGCATTTTCTTCCCGTACTACCCCAACACCCCATACAGTTGAATGAATTCAAATAATCATCCAAAATCTGGGCCTGATTCAGAGACGGACGCTCTGAAAGAGCGCTCGCTCTGAATCAGGGCGTTTTTTGTTTTTTTTTTGGAGCGGCCTCCCGGCCCGCTCGCATAGCTGTGGGTAGCCACCCACAGCTACAGCGAGCGGCCAGGTTGATGGTCGCGATGGGCAAAAACATTGCGACCATCGGGCTTGCGACAAGACCCTTGTGGTAGGGTCTCGTGGCCGCAAGCCCCAGAGAGCTTCTGGCTCTAACAGCGCCGGAAGCTCTCCCACTGATATCACTGGTGATGTCAGTGGGGCCGCCCACAAATGGCAGGCATTCGCTTGGGAATGCCTCCGTTTGTGAAGCCACCTCCTGGCCACGCCTACCAAACAGGGCGAGCTGTCAATCACCATCGACAGCTCGCCCTCTTTTTTGCGAGACCCGGGGCGACGGAGCACCCGTCGCTAGCCGGGTCTCGCGCATGCGCATGACGGAGCCGGCTCCGTCGTGCGCATGCCCAGTGGGCAAACATCACCCGGTTGCGAGCGCTCAGCGCTTGCGACCGGGTCTGAATCAGGCCCTCTATTCATTAAATATAAAATTAGAGATATGCGCGAACCCTGTGTTTTGGTTTCGGTTTTGGATCCGGATTGATCTTTGTGTTTTGGATTTGCAGGACCACCCTCACATGTTTTAGTTTTGGATCTGTATTTTTTCTAAAAATTTTTATTAAAAACAGCTAAAATTACGTAATTTTTACCAGTTAGCATGAAATCCAAAACTCGAGTCCAGTTTCTAAATCCGAGTTCCGAACCGCGGGAAGATCTGAACCTGGACTCGGTTCAACTTAGTACCGCAAAGTGATTCCAAACTCGGAACCCCTAAATTCAGTTGTTGTCGGTTCTCTGAGAACTGGACCCACACATCTCTATATAAAATCCAGTGTGTCACGGCACTGTATCAGTAAAAAATTGCACTATTGCAAAATAGCCTGTACTGCTGCGAAACTGGATTTGCACAAAATTTCGTCATTATTCGATGATCTATAGTGTTCAACAAAGTAATATTTTGATTGAAAATAAACCCATTAATTGGGTCTTTATAGCGTATTGTGACAAGAATCACATAGACCGGGTAAAATCCAACAGATGTTTATATTCTCACCACAGGCAGGAATACAGGACAGTGCAATGTTCACAGGCAAGATGTTACAGGCTGGTAGACAGAATCTTTCAAAACAGCAATACAGTTCTTTTAGTGGACTCACAGGTCCAGCATCACTAACACTAGTTACCCCCATACCTATAACCTGGGCGACTACTTCACCGTCAGGATCAGTTTCCCAGTGTCTCTACAGCTCTTTTATCAACCTCACACAGGTATCTGTAATCAGCTGCCGTTCCAGACTCAAACTTAGACACACAAACTCTGGCCTGGATCTGACAACTGATTGAAGCAACACATGTAATGGACCCTTCAGTCCTACTGCTTTTGCTCTGCCAAACCTGAGATATCTGGACATTCCACATTCACTTCATGGGGAATTATGCTGACCCTGTCACAGTATGTAAAGCTTATTTAAAGTACGTCTGCATTAGTGCCATTGAGGGCTGTATTCTCTCCATACTGAATGATGAATTGTGGCACGCATCTAGGTTTGAACAACACTATCATAACTTTAAGTATTAATTGTATGGTATGACTGCAAATGGAAATTTAGATAACATTTTGGTTATTACAATTTGCCACACTTCAAACTTCAGCTTAAATGGCCAATAAAATTTGAAATGTAAATATTTACTGTAGATATATATGTATATATATATATATATATATATATATACATATAGTAAACCAGAAGTGTGGCACTCACTGTGCTTCAAAAAAGACACAGCTCACACAGCAAGGAGCTTCAATGTTTCAATTAAAGAGATTTTCATCAGGAAATGGGCAATAAAATTTTACATTTAAACATTTACTGTAGATATATATATATATATATATATATATATATATATATTAGGGGTGTGCACCGGCCACTTTTCGTGTTTTGTGTTGTGGTTTTGGATCTGGATCTTTCTTCGTGTTTTGGATCTGGATTGGTTTTGCCAAAACCACCCTTCCGTGTATTGCGTTCTGGGTTTTGTGTTTTGGATCTGTATTTTTTTGAAAAAAAAGCATAAAAACAGCTAAATTCACAGAATTTGTAGGTTTTTCTGCTCCTATGCTATTATTAACCTCAATAACCTTAATTTCCACTCATTTCCAGTCTATTCTGAACACCTCACACCTCACAATAGTGTTTTTATGTCCAAAAGGTTGCACCGAGGTAGCTGGATGACTATGCTAAGCGACACGAGTGGGCGGCACAAACACGTGACCTATCTAGCCGTGATACTGCAGTGGCAGACAGGATGGCAGTTTGAAAAACTAGGCCCCAAACTGTACATAATGCAAAGAAAAAAAAGAGGTGCAAGATGGAATTGTCCTTGGGCCCTCCCACCCACCCTTATGTTGTATAAACAGGACATGCACACTTTAACAAACCAATCATTTCAGCGCCAGGGTCTGCCACACAACTGTGGCTGAAATGATTGGTTAGTTTGGGCCCCCACAAAACAAGCTGGCAATTAATCTGTCCCTGCACAAACTGGCTCTACGGAGGCAAGATGTCATCCTCATCCTCCTCATCCACCGATTCCTCACCCTCTTCAGTGTGTACATCCTCATCCTCACAAAGTATTAACTCGTCCCCACTTGAATCCACCACCACAGGTCCCTCTGTACGTTCTGGAGGCTGGTCTCCCTGGAAGAGCTGATAATTAATTTTGATGAACATCATCTTCTCCACATTCTGTGCAAGCAACCTCCTACGCCTTTCGCTGACAAGGTTCCCGGCTGCACAAAACACTCTTTCGGAGTACACACTGGAGGGGGGGCAACTCAGGTAAAATAGAGCCAGTTTGTACAGGGGCCTCCAAATTGCCTCTTTTTCCTGCCAGTACAGGTATGGACTGTCTGACATGCCTACTTGGATGCTGTCACCGATGTAATCCTCCACCATTCTGTCAATGGTGACAGTATCATATGTAGTGACAGTAGACATGTCAGAAATTGTTGCCAGGTCCTTCAGACCAGACCAGATGTCCAAACTTGGTCCTTCCTGCCCTGCATCACCGCCAGCGGGTTGCTTAGGATACCTATGTTTTTTCCTGGCAGCCCCAGATGCGGGAGAAAATGAAGAAGGAGCTGTTGACGTGTCACGTTCCGCTTCAGCTGACAGTGTGTTCACCAGCAGGTCTTTGCACCTCTGCAGGCTTGTGTCAGCCGGAAAGAGAGACACCACATAGGCTTTAAACCTAGGATCGAGCACAGTGGCCAAAATGTAGTGGTCTGATTTCAACAGATTGACCACCCTGGAATCCTGGCAAAGCGAATGAAGGGCTTCATCCACAAGTCCCACATGCCGAGCGGATTCGCTCCGTCTTAGCTCCTCCTTCACTTTCTCCAGCTGCTTCTGCAAAAGCCTGATGAGGGGAATGACCTGACTCAAGCTGGCAGTGTCTGAACTGACTTCACGTGTGGCAAGTTCGAAGGGCTGGAGAATCTTGCACAGCACGGAAATCATTCTCCACTGCGCTTGAGTCAGGTGCATACCCCCTCCTTTGCCTATGTCATAGGTGGATGTATAGGCTTGTGTGGACTTTTGCTGCTCCTCCATCCTCTGAAGCATATAGAGGGTTGAGTTCCACCGCATCACAACCTCTTGCTTCAGGTGATGGCGGGGCAGGTTCAAGAGTGTTTGCTGGCGCTCCTGTCTTCAGCACGCAGTCGCTGAATGGCGAAAGTGGCCAGAAATTTTTCGGGCCACCCAAAGCGTCTCCTGCACGCCCCTGTCGCTTTTCAGAAAATTCTGTACCACCAAGTTTATTGTGTGAGCAAAACATGGGACGTGCTGGAATTTGCCCAGATGTAATGCCCGCACAATCTGGCGTTGTCAGATATCACAAATCCCCAGGAGAGTCTAAGTGGGGTAAGCCACTGGGCGATGATTTCCCTCAGTTTCTCTAAGAGGTTGTCGGCGGTGTGCCTCTTACTGAAACCGGTGATACACAGCGTAGCCTGCCTTGGAACGAGCTGGCGTTTCTGAGATGCTGCTACTGGTGACGCCTCTGCTGTTGCTGCGTAAGGTGATACATCTACCCAGTGGGCTGTCACAGTCATATAGTCCTTAGTCTGCCCTGTTCCACTTGTCCACATGTCCGTGGTTAAGTGGACATTGTGTACAACGGCATTTTTCAGGACACTTTTTCTGATGTTTCTGTACAGTCTCGGTATCGCCTGCCTAGTGAAGTGGAATCTAGACGGGATTTGGAACCGGGGACACACTACCTCCATCAATTGTCTAAATCCCACTGCACTAATGGCGGATACCGGATGCATGTCTAACACCAACATAGCAGTCAAGGCCTCAGTTATACGTTTTGCTTCAGGATGACTGCTGTCGTACTTCATCCTCCTCGCTAAGGACTGTTGGAGGGTCAATTGTTTAGTAAAAGTAGTGGTGTTCCTACTTCCTCTCTGGGATGATGAATGACTCCCAGCAACAGCAGCAGCGGCAGCAGTAGCAATGCAGGATCCTCCGGAGGAATCCCGGATAGGAGAGTCAGTCATGCCAGTGACATGGCCTGCAGGACTACTTCCGATCCTGACTAAGGAGGAAATTGACGAGGAGGAAGTTGACGGTGTGGTTTGCAGGCGCTTGGATACAACAGGACAACGGGATTTAGGTGTCCCTGGACTGCTTACGGTCTTAGCCAAAGTTTCTGAACTTGACAGTAACTTTTTATGAACGCACTGCAGGTGCCGTATAAGGGAGGATGTTCCTAGGTGGTTGACGTCCCTACCCCTACTTATTTTACCTTTACATATGGTACATATGGCAAGACAGTTGTTGTCCGGATTTGGATAGAAATATTGCCAGACCCAAGAGGTGGAATGTTTGGTCTTCTGCCCAGGCATGACCGTGATGGGCTTTTTCATCCCACGGACAACAACTGTCTCCCCCGGAGCCTGATTTAAACAAACCACATCACCATCAGAATCCTCCTCGCCAACTTCCTCCTCAGCGCCAGCTACACCAGTATCCTCATCCTGTTGTACTTCAACAGTGACATCTTCAATTTCCATATCAGCAAGTGGACTGTGGGTGCTCCTTTCAGCACTTGCAGGGGGCGTGCAAATGGTGGAAAGAGCCACCTCTTCCCGTCCAGTGCTGGGAAGGTCAGGCATCGCAACCACCACCACACTTGGACTCTCCTTGGGGATTTGTGATATCTTCTTAGAAAGCACAGTTCTTCGCTGTGCTTTTGCCAGCTTAACTCTTTTGATTTTTTTAGTGGGAGGAGGGCTTCCATCGTCATGTGAAGCTGAACCACTAGTCATGAACATACTAGGGATCGACCTTAGCCGTTCCTTGCCACTCCGTGTCGTAAATGGCATATTGGCAAGTTTACGTTTCTCTTCAGCTGATTTAAATGTTTTTTTCAAGGTCATTTTCCTGAACTTTGTCATTTGGGATTGTATGTGCCCTCTATTATTGGGCATCGGCCTTGGCAGACGACGTTGATGGCATGTTATCGTCTATGTCATGACTAGTGGCAGCAGCTTCAGCACTAGGAGGAAGTGGTTATTGATCTTTCTCTATTTTATTTTTATCGGAGAAAGTTTGGTCCTCCATTTATGTTATATCGATTTGATATATACATGCGGCTAAACACAGAAAATATTTTTTTATTTTTGCTGGAGAGTAGTGTACTTTGTGGGTTACACCAGCCTTTAAGAAATGAGCCAGCTGGCTCTTTACTTATGGGACACAGGCGCACGCTTGGCGCTGCTCCTTTGTTGATGCACGTGCGGCTACTGCGCACACAATTCACAAACACAGAAAATATATATTTTTTTGGTTTGGACTGGAGTGTACTTTGGGGGTTACAGCACCCTTTAACGGTCAAGCCAGCCGGCCCTTTACTTATGACACAGGCGCACGCTTGGCACTACTTTGTTGATGCACGTGCGGCTACTGCGCACACAATTCACAAACACAGAAAATTATTTTTTTTTTGGTTTGGACTGGAGTGTACTTTGGGGGTTACAGCACCCTTTAACGGTCAAGCCAGCCGGCCCTTTACTTATGACACAGGCGCACGCTTGGCACTACTTTGTTGATGCACGTGCGGCTACTGCGCACACAATTCACAAATACAGAAAATATTTTTTTTTTGGTTTGGACTGGAGTGTACTTTGGGGGTTACAGCACCCTTTAACGGTCAAGCCAGCCGGCCCTTTACTTATGACACAGGCGCACGCTTGGCACTACTTTGTTGATGCATGTGCGGCTACTGCGCACACAATTCACAAACACAGAAAATATATATTTTTTTGGTTTGGACTGGAGTGTACTTTGGGGGTTACAGCACCCTTTAACGGTCAAGCCAGCCGGCCCTTTACTTATGACACAGGCGCACGCTTGGCACTACTTTGTTGATGCACGTGCGGCTACTGCGCACACAATTCACAAACACAGAAAATAATTTTTTTTTTGGTTTGGACTGGAGTGTACTTTGGGGGTTACAGCACCCTTTAACGGTCAAGCCAGCCGGCCCTTTACTTATGACACAGGCGCACGCTTGGCACTACTTTGTTGATGCACGTGCGGCTACTGCGCTCACAATTCACAAACACAGAAAATATATATTTTTTTGGTTTGGAGTGTACTTTGGTGGTTACAGCACCCTTTAACGGTCAAGCCAGCCGGCCCTTTACTTATGACACAGGCGCACGCTTGGCACTACTTTGTTGATGCATGTGCGGCTACTGCGCACAAAATTCACAAACACAGAAAATATTTTTTTTTTGGTTTGCAGTGTACTTTGGGGGTTACAGCACCCTTTAATGTTCAAGCCAGCCGGCCCTTTACTTATGACACAGGCGCACGCTTGGCACTACTTTGTTGATGCACGTGCGGCTACTGCGCACACAATTCACAAACACAGAAAATATATTTTTTTTTGGTTTGGACTGGAGTGTACTTTGGGGGTTACAGCACCCTTTAACGGTCAAGAAGGCCGGCCCTTTACTTATGACACAGGCGCACGCTTGGCACTACTTTGTTGATGCATGTGCGGCTACTGCGCACACAATTCACAAACACAGAAAATAATTTTTTTTTTGGTTTGGACTGGAGTGTACTTTGGGGGTTACAGCACCCTTTAACGGTCAAGCCAGCCGGCCCTTTACTTATGACACAGGCGCACGCTTGGCACTACTTTGTTGATGCACGTGCGGCTACTGCGCACACAATTCACAAACACAGAAAATATTATTTTTTTTGGTTTGGACTGGAGTGTACTTTGGGGGTTACAGCACCCATTAACGGTCAAGCCAGCCGGCCCTTTACTTATGACACAGGCGCACGCTTGGCACTACTTTGTTGATGCACGTGCGGCTACTGCGCACACAATTCACAAACACACAAAAAAAATTATTTTTTTAGCACTTGGGGAGAGCACCCCTGATGGACAGAGCACCCCCTGGACAACACTACAGCACCCCTTTAGGACTGGGACACTGCACAGGACTTTGGAGTGGACTATGGAGAACTGACTGCACAACACAGTCCAGCCAGCCCCTATGGACTTTGAAGTAGTGGACACAGCCCCTATTAACAACAGCAGCACAGCACAACACAGCCAGCCCCTATGGACTTTGAAGTAGTGGACAACAGCAGCACAGCACAGCACAACACTACTCTGCACTACACTACACAGCCCAGCCAGCCCTAACTCCCACCCTCCCTCTTCACTGTCCACAGCCGAGTGAGAAAATGGCGCCGACGCGGGTACCTTATATAGGATCCAAAACCCGCGAGACCCGGAAGGCGGGATGATGACGTTTTGCCTCGATTTCAGATCCGAGTCAGGCGGGAAAAGTCGAGCCTGACTTGGATCTGACTTGGATCGGGGGGGCTCGGGGGGGTTCGGATTTCAGAAATCTGAACCCGCTCACCCCTAATATATATATATATATATATATATATATATATATATAGTAGCAGAGAAACAGCTACTTTTGTCCAGGAATGATGATGTTCGTCCTTGTAAGATGACGTTTAGCCTCTTTCTGAGTTCCGTTTTTTCGGAGGGAAAAATCCAAACTCAACGTGCAAACTCGAACCTATCCGAGCCTGCACATCCCTAATATATATATATATATATATATATATATATATATATATATATATATATAAAATTAAATATTTATAATGAACCTTAAATACATCTTACAGCTTTAACATGAAATTAGACTGCAGCTCTGTTGAAATGTAAAGTACTGTACTATATTACTTTAGCAAACCACGAAAGAAAGCTAAAACTCATCCCACATCTCTATAACATTGCTTTTTTGTAGGGATTCATTGCAGGTGAAAAATCTGAGCAGCCGTTTTAGCTTCTGCCCCATCACTGGTCCTACATGTGCCTCAACCTACCAATTCAAACAGTATATTTCAATGGAGCAAACCACAGTGTTGTGATTCACTCTCACAGTTGCCTCAAAACTTGGCAACCTGCTGCTTTATCTCATGTTATACACCTCTTCCCTGAAGAACCTACATGTGGTTGATAAAGAAACTCGGCAGCTCAACAGGTCATTAAGAGAAGGGTTATTTTTTCACCAGTCTTGATTATGAAATGGTGCTATGAATTACTGTATGGATAATTTTCTGATTTTAATATGTTTATAAGGACTTGGGACTGTTATATGGTAGACCACTGTTTTGAGATCTATAGCTTCTAAGTAGGCACTGCAAATTAGAGATTTACAAAATTGATTGATGTATACATACATTGATGTTTTCAGGGGTTTTACTGCCTTTTTCATATGTACTAAGTACCAGAATGAGATACATTCTGCTGCTTCATCTCAGTGGGTAACCTATGGGCTTCTTTTTGAGATGCTCCCTGAGAGGGATCCAATTGGATCCCTCCCTGCTCCCCCACCCTCCCGTGGTGCATGCATCCTCATGTGCAAAAGGATACCAGAAGTTCCTCTATCGCAAGACAGCTGTTACCGGTACAGACCGGCAATATTATTGCCGGTCTATAACCGATAATGGACAATATGAATGGCATCGCAAATGCGATGCTTAGTACATCCCACCCAATGTCTTACTAATCTACTTACCATAAACTACAGTATGATTTTTATAAAATAAATTGCATATTCCTATGAAACTGGTTATTGGATTATAAACTAGTCTCTAAAGTACCAAGAAATCAGAATCTGTTTTGACCCTTATTAGGCTGTAGGGAAAACTACATCTGTGGTCAGTAAGGACAATACGGATTTAGGGCCTGATTCATTAAGGATCACAACTGCATTTGTTGCGTACTGCGCATGCGTATGCCTCACGGTGTGCGACGGCTACACTGCAATCGCACTGCAATCATGCAGAGCACGGTAAGTCATCGCAGAGCGATTGACAGTTAGTCAGCGTTTGGGGTGGTGACGGGGGAGTGGTCAGAAAAACGCAGGCGTGCCTGTCCATTTGAACGCCGTTGCATGGCCGTGCATAAATTAGCCACTGCAACGTCATACGCAGCTTGTGTACTCACTGCGTGCGGCGAGGTTAGCAATTTCTGAGTAATGTCAGATATGCTGTCATTCTGCGTGAGGAACCGATGTTACCGATGTATACGCAGGACTGCAAGGTATTACGGATGTGAGATAGTAGTAGTGGGCGTCTCT
Organism: Taudactylus pleione; assembly: GCA_031769625.1. Lineage (NCBI taxonomy): Eukaryota > Metazoa > Chordata > Amphibia > Anura > Myobatrachidae > Taudactylus > Taudactylus pleione. Next base: position 465,218 of record JAUIMM010000353.1, on the reverse strand, counting down.
ATGCTGGCCGTGCGACAGCTTTGTGATTACATTCATTAGCATATTTTCACAGAAGATCTGCATGCGTAATCGCAGCTGTGATCACAATAGCGATCCGTAGTGAATCAGGCCCTTAATATCGTCATGAGTCCCCCCGTGTGTTGGAATATACTGTACATTCTACTCTTTTTACAGGAGTTTGTTTATTTAGTGATTTATATCAATTACTTGATTGTTGTTGTATATACATGTTTTATACTACTATGTATGTCTAAAGTTGATACAGATACTTTATATATTTATTTAATAAAGATTAGCATTTATTATTATTACTATGAGTGGCATTTATCTCTAATCCCAGATACAGATCAGCGCTAGGAGATATATATATTTTTTTATTCTTCTGTTTAATGAAGTGTATTATTAATGTGATATGAAACATTTAATTGAAAAGGGCCGCATGTAATTGAAATTCTTAAAAGTGGCTGTGGGCTGCAAAGAGTGAAGGAGAGGTCCCTAATAACATCACTTCCAGATGCCTGTTCTACACTATTTATTTTACTGTCACATTTCTGCGTTTAAATGTGCTACCTATCACTGACAATGCTGTACTCCAGAGCTAAACTTGCAATTCTATCCCTGATCACCTCGTTCCTCTGTCGGGAACTACTGACCACTGACTTGGACTGTGATTTTTGGATGTCGGAGTTATACTTTCACCAGAGAATGGCCACGAATACCAGATCTGCATGATCACCTGGGACAAGCGGGCTACAAGGCCGACCTATCTTTTTCAGTGCGGCAGATCAGCTTTATGTGTGTGGCAACCAATTTTCTCCAACTTCTAACCTTTACTCACTTTGTCTAAACTTACCTGTAGACAACCCAGCTAATGGATCTGGTACATGGACCTGGTCCCGATTTCTCTGGAGTCTAGCCTGCCTCTGTCCTTCGGTGCCCTACTTGCAGTATGAGGCAGCAATAAATGCTCCATTGCGCATGAGATTCTGTTGCCTTTTCTAGGTAGCAGTGGACCTTGCTTTTGACCTGCGAACAAACGGTTGTTGGGTAGCCAGATTTGGTGGCATTTATCAGTATCGCAACCTGAACCTTCCACAGGCGGTCTGCAGTGATAGATGCTGGATGGACTCTCTGGGGGAATTCAACATCGCACCCTTGGACTCCTGGATCTGCTCTATAATAGTTTACTGTTCCCTTTCCAAATTCTTTGCTGCAAGTGCCATTGCCTGGTGCAAACCATCATTTATATGTTTGTTACTACCCATTGTGATATACTCCAACACCCTGGTTTGTCTGACTCACTAATTCACCACCTTGTTTGCTCTATTACCCTGGGTTATGTGTGAATCTACTGTTTATTCAATCTGTTACACTGCAAAGAACTTTGTTGATATTCAACTTTTTTCGTATTATTACTTGTGTCTGTTAAATACCATTTGGACCGTCCTAGCTGGGACACCGTCTATGGCTTGTTGGTAGAAGGAACTTCTATTTACTTTCTTGAGCTGTTAATATTGAACCAACCTTGAACTTAAAAAACTGAAGAAAAACAAACTTCCAAAATGTAACTAATATTTTACATTTCTGCCTAGTACTATTTAGTATTTTGATCTGTTAGTTGATGATTCAAAATATTTGAATCAATTTGCTATGTATAACATAAAATACTGAATATTCACCTTGGGGTCAGCTGATTATCTCATACACCCTTATAAATATTTATTGTCATAATCTGATCAATCACAAGGCAATACTCCCTCCTACCATCATGACTGATATGACACAATAAAAATTCTTGGTCATAGTATCACTACTGCAAAAAAATATATTGGTGTTCAACCATCCATTAATGCTATACTTTCTCTACTTGAATCCAATGCTGAACATCTCAATGAGGTTGAGGTTGAACAAAGCACAATTGACCCCCATTTATTTCAGGGTCAATAATTGTTAGGAGGAACGACTGGGGTCAGTCTTAATAGGTCTTTAATACGACAATTTGAACACATAAATTTCTGCACAAATTACACATGGAACAATTTCATCTCTTTCAAGGCTGTAGTCAAGGTCCTTCCTCCAGTATCATACAAGCATATACAGCTACTGGTTAGGAGCATCTCCTAACATGACCTACATTACGCATTTGACTTCACTTAAGCAATAACTGAGAAGTGGTTTGCTTGCAAATAGACTTACAAACTGTTTTGGCAGTCTTTATAGAATCTTACTATAACAAACACATCCCTAGTAAATAAAAGAGGGGTCCCCCCAGAAGAATACAAATGGGTGTGCCTTGCTGTCATCTTGCTGTTTTGGAAACCAGCCAGAAAGAGGAGAGAAGAAGCGCTACAGGGGGGGCCTTGCATCTTGAATAGGTACAGTCAAAAGTAGTGAGAGAATGTGTGTATGGGAGAGTAAAAGAGAAAGTGAGTGAGTGTGTGTGTGTGAGTGTGTGTGAGAGAGAGAGAGAGAGATAGAGAGAGAGAGAGAGAGAGAGAGAGAGAGAGAGAGAGAGAGAGAGAGAGAGAGAGCAAGTAAGTTATACAATTGTATATCCTGGAATAGTGTGTATTATTTGACAAAGGCTGAAGCAGGCAGGATTTCCCAAGTCAACCCCTGTTAGGCTCAATCAGCAATCTGGCCAAGATTGCTGTATCTGAGGGCCTGATTCAGAGCCGTACGCTATTTGTGCTCGCTTGTTCAGAAAAAGGGGCCGGATATTTAAATAGAGCGCTCGCTCTTTGCGGTCTGTTGACGCCTCTGTCTGATCGAGCGAACGAAACATGCGCTCGCTTTTTTAAAAAAAACGCCCCCTGGCCGCTCGCATCCTACGTCATCTCCGCTATTTATTAGATTAATCGAGTACATCGAAAGGCGTATGAACTGCTCGCAGTGCTTGTGGTTGGATTTTCCTACCGCAATCATGCGAGCAGTTCAGGCTAAAAGACAACCAAGTGACGTGGTCGATGACGCTGCTTTGTTAATTATGCACACCCTTAAAACGCCCGTTTTGACCGTTTGGCACGCCTGTGTTCGGATCTACACTCCCCGTTTTCAAGCACCTTCCCCTGTTACCACCCACAAATGCCTCATTCTGTCACTCAAATTAGCAGGCATTCGCTATTTTGCAAGCACACAATTTCCGACCGCAATGATTGGTTTGCGCATGCGTATTACAACCCATACGAATGCGCAGTTGTGCGAACATCGCTTGGAGCGAACGAGCGGCCGCTTACGAGCGGCTCTGAATCAGGCCCTGAGAGTCAGCCCGGGATTGTGACACCAACATTGTATTGCTACAATATTCATATTGGTAAGAGAAGTCCACAACGTTCTCTCACCACCTGAACTACCAAGTTTACATTGGAGCACACATAATACCCATTGCTAATTAAGCTTCTAAAGAGAAGTCACATCACATGTTAGCGAGCAGGTTGATTAACCATTCCTACTCTGTTAGGTTGGCATTCAAATATATACTCGTTTTTTCCCCGTAAAATTAAATCTCATTGCCTGAGAAGAACTGCAGATACATCTGGACTGGTGCTGTGTCCATCTGGGCCCAAGTTATGGACTCAAAAAAATAAAATAAAAACTATATAGTAAAAAAAAAAATCAATCAAAGTGTCTTTTATATTTTTCTCTGTGTGTGTGCGTGTTAGGCTTAACCGCAGTACCGCACAAGATCCAGCCAGCAATGCAAGTTGCAGTCAGTTTGGTTTTTACTAGCATGTTTTTGGATTTTCTGTTAAAAAACAATATTCTTTTTTTCAGGTTTAAACCCAGTATTCATGAATTTTATATAAAGAAATTGCGATGTTTCACATACGTGACTGAGATTAGCCAAAAAAAAATCCTTTAAAACACCTTGGATTTAAGAACTGGTAAAATGTCATCATCATGTACATTGTCAAAAGCCAAATCACAACTTCCTTAATTTTATCAGTTGGATAAACAACGATATCATAGCAGTCCTGGAACTTCTTCAAGGCTAACATTTAGTCAGCATTTCCATCGGAGAACATGAAACTTTTGGTAAATTTAGAATTTCTCGCATGATTTTAGATAACTTACAACAACTCCTAGGGTTTATTCAGTCACATCAGTGATTTCAGGGCCTGATTCAGACCCGCTCGCGAGTGCTGAGCGCTCGCAAGTGGGTCGATGGTGCCCTAGTGAGCATGCGCACGATGGAGGGAGCTCCGTTGTGCGCATGCGCGAGACCAGGGAGTGACGGGGAAGCCGTCGCTCCAGGTCTCGCACCAAAGGGAGCGTGCTGTCGATGTTGATTGACAGCACGCCCCCTTTGGTGGGCGTGCCGGGGGCGTGGCTGCCAGACGGAGACGTTCCCATGGGAACGCCTACCGTCTGGGTCCGACCCCACTGACATCACTATTCATACTATTCAAAAATGTAAACAAAAGTCAAGAGAGGCCTCAGAGAACATGAAAAAAGATGCTCTTCAAGGGATTTCTCCATCATGTTCTGCAGTGTGGAAAGGTTTCATTCACATGTTTTTTATAAACAGTTCAAAGTTACAGCCTTCAAAGTGTCTGGCATCACTAGTGATGTCAGTGGGAGTGATTTTGGCTCTGATAGAGCCAAAACCACTCCAGGGCTTGCGGTCACCGAGACCCTACCCCAGAGTCTCGTCGCAAGCCCGATGGTTGCGATGGTCTTGACCATCGCGACCATCATCATGGACGCTCGCATAAGCTGTGGGTGGTAAGCCACAGCTATGCGAGCGTCAAAGAGGCCGCTCCAAGTTTAGGTAGGAGGGCCCTGATTCAGAGTGAGCACTCTGGTCAGAGCGTCCGGCTCTGAATCAGGCCCTCAGTCAGCTGACGTGGTATTCCGGAGATTAGAGATATGCGGTTCAGTTCTCCAGAAATCCGAATCCAACTGAATTTTGTGAATCCGGGTAAATCCGTGTTGCGGTTCTGATCTTTTTGCTGTTCAGAGTTAGGATTTTAAATTCCGAATTTCGGGTTTTGAATTGCATAAATTACATGATTTTAGCTGTTTTTAAAACTTTTTATCTATTTTTTTTTTTTTTTAAATCTAGATCCAAAACCGAAACACTTGAGGGTGGTTTTGCAAAACCAAATCCAGATCCAAAACCTTGAAGGAGATACAGATCTAAAACCAAAACACGGGGGTTGGCGTTAGAGATGAGTGGGTTCGGATTTCAGAGATCCGAGCCCACCCAAATTTAGCAGATCCAAGTCGGATCCAAGCAGGCTCGATTTTTACCACCTGACTCGGATCTCAAACCGAGGCAAAACTATAGAGTCTGAAATCTCGCAGTTCATGAGCTTTCATCTCTATGATCAATGTAATATATAAGGGACCACGCGACGGACGCCATTTCACTTCGGCTATGGAGACTGAACAGGGAGGGTGGGTAGTGTAGGGCTGGGAGAGGTGCTGGTGCTGTCTGCTGTGTCCTGGGCTGGTGCTCATCCATTCTGGCTGGACTGGTGCTGTCACTGTGCTGTCTGCTGTGTCCATCTGGGCTGTTGCTGATCCATCTGGGCTGTCTGTGCTGTCTGCTGTGTCCTGGGCTGGTGCTGCGGATCCATTCTGGGCTGGTGCTTTGCTGTCTGCTGTGTCCATCTGGGCTGGTGAAGAACTGCAGATACATCTGGACTGGTGCTGTGTCCATCTGGGCCCAAGTTATGGACTCAAAAAAATAAAATAAAAACTATATAGTAAAAAAAAAAATCAATCAAAGTGTCTTTTATATTTTTCTCTGTGTGTGTGCGTGTTAGGCTTAACCGCAGTACCGCACAAGATCCAGCCAGCAATGCAAGTTGCAACCTAGTGCTGCCCGACTCCAATCGTGATTAATCTGTGCTCTGGGCCCAAGTTCTGGAGCTGAAAAAAAATAAAAATATATTGTCTTTTTTTTGTCAAATTTTTTTTGTGTGTGTGTCAGCTACACCTGGCTGTCACTGTTATCGGTGTAGGTGCGCAGGTGCACAGGGGTGCTGTGCTCCTGTCTGACGAGGGGCTGCTGCCCAAAATAATAAACAATTTTTATTGTGTGCGTGTCAGCCACACCTGCTGTCTGTCAAGGGGCTGCATGAATATTGCAATGAAAACTTTTTTTTAAGTTATTGGGTTACAAAAAAGTTGTTTTTTTTAATCTTAAACATAGCAGAAATGTTATCCTAACAGCTTATAAAGTTATATGCTCTAAAAGATTAAAGCCTATATTTATTTACAAACCTATATAGAGTAGACATCCTAAATTCTAAAACTGTTCTATTCAAAAACGTAAACAAAAGTCAGGAGAGGCCTCAGAGAACATGAAAAAAGATGCTTTTCAAGGGATTTCTCCATCATGTTCTGCAGTGTGGAAAAGTTTGATTCACATGTTTTTTATAAAGCAGTTCAAAGTTACAGCCTTCAAAGTGTCTGGCTATAACACCCACCTTTGCCAGGAATTACCAAAGATTATTACAAGCAAAGGATTCATCTGTCCGAAATCTGTCTGGGAATTCATGGATCATATTTGGCCTGAATGCACTAAGACATCCAGTGATTCTGTCACTGTTTTCTGTAGCCGGCTTTATTCCTACCTGAATCGCAAACTGAAATACGGAATAGTAAGCACAGACAACATGGAGGCTTTTGTTATTCCACTGCCTGCATGCCAACCAATACCTCCCAGACTTCACCCACTTGGGGGACCAGGTCTTGATAATGACCATCCCCAACTGTTGCTAGGCCTTCTTCTTCCAAATCATCCATCCTGGACTTCCTGTCCAAAAAGGGTGAGCAGGGTAGAGAAAGAGGAGCTAGATGTCTCCGATGACAGTTTTTTTCCTCTATAATAGATGATGTGGAGAGATAAGCGCTTCAGATGTTGGAACAGGGGCTCCCATCTATTTGGCTTCCCTCCAGAGAACAGAGCTCTGATCCTCAGGAAGTGTCTATGCCTGAGCTAATAGGTAGGTAGTCTCTGTCTGCTGGTAAACACCCTTCAGGAGATGGCAACCCAAAATAACAACAACTATAATAAATAATGTGTCCACTGATAACCAGCCTGATCCCTTAACAGCAACATACCCCATATGGCCAACTCATAACATGACACCCAGTTTGCAGCCTCCTCTTCCTTATGACACTAATCCAGTCGCCATGGATGATCAATCAGCCATGTGTGGTCCATCCAATTTTTGGCCTTCTACATTAATTTCTAACATATTCACATATCTAAGAAGTGGACAGTGGGAACAATGGCAATTTGAAGGCCACTAACTAACTCTGTTTTTATTTAATGTCCCTGTACAGGTTGGGAAATGCCTTTATAGAAGATTTGCAAAGCATTATTTAAGTCAATTGTTTATTTTTTTTTGGAAAGCACTCTTCCTGATCCCCTTCTGGGATGAGAAAATAAACTCCCAGCAGCAGCCATGCTCAAGGATTCTTCTGTGGCAAGGACTGATGTAAATGTACTGTATCAATTTTTTTTGAAAATGCCTCCTCCCCTCCTTCTCCCTCAGAAATTTTCTTTTGAATCGAAAAACAAAATTAAATTTACTACCAATCAACCCTTCCTGTCCCTGCCCTACCTTCAACTACATACATACTCCAAATCCCTCAGGCCTCTCTTGAATAATAAAAGTGTTTCCTGATGAGCCATGTTTGAAGTTGAACTGTCATGTGTTTGTGCCGCCCACTGCTGCAGCTTTGCTTAGTCAGCCAGCTATCTTGGTGCAAATTTTGGGCCTAAACAAGATGAACAAATCAATATTGTGAGCTGTGAGGTGGTCAAAATTGACTGGAAAAGAGTTGAAATAAATGTTATTGAGGTTATTAATACTGTAGGAACAAAAAAAGGCCCATTTTATGTGATTTTAGCTTTTTTTTTATTTTTTAAGAATAAATCCAGATCCAAAACCAAAACACGAAAACAAAACATGGGGAGATCAAGATGCAAAACCAAAACACGGGGGTTGGCGCACATCTCTAGTTGGCGCACATCCCTACCGGAGATACAATAAATATATGGGTGCAGGGTGTGAGTTGTGGGCCCCCGTGGACCCAGAGGCCCGTGTACACCGCACAGCCTGCACCCATTATACATAAGCTAATGGTCTTGCACCATATAGCGTAAAAACGCTAGGTGAATAAGGAAACATCAGTACAGAACAACCATAAATAAATAAAGTCATTTTTTATTGCAATAAAAACTAACCAGGACACTCACTATGATATTCCAATTTCATGAATCTCATATGACGTCTTTTTTGCAATGCATATTGTTTTTCTGTGTGGCCACAATACGAGGCACATGAGTGCACAATGCTCACATTTAGCTGTGTAATCCCTGGAGCCAGTGCTCATCTGCACTAGATGGGAGGATTTTGACAGGACAAAAAGAGTTTTTTTTAAAAAAAAGAAACAATCAGGCGATACAATAAATGTATATGTGATATAAAAGATATGAAAAAAAGCTATCTTGATAATTAACATCAGCTTCCAACTAAAAAGAATAGGAATTTGAAATCCCTTTTCAAAACATATTACATAAAAATTAAGGTTGAGTGGCGCTTCAAAATGATAGCCCAGTATCAGTGTTTAACCATGGCAGAATGAGCACAAAACACACCACAGATTGTTCAAAAGGAACATAATAATTTTATTTAAACTATTGTTCTTCTATAAAAAAAATATTAATGCTATTAAAACATAACCAACAGTTGATAAACTAGAAATTGCACACAACAAAAGTAGCATCTAAGTGAATATACGTGTTGTGGTCTCCAATGCTACAAGCCAAGGAATGAAATTATCAGTATCCTATCATTCATCAAATGAAGAAGTTGATTGGTTGCTATCAGTAACTTTTTCGCCTGTTCTCTTTAAAAGGTTTGATACATACTCCCCATGTCTTAACCGCATCAAATGGCCCCTTGTATATTAAGTAGTCTCTAGTCTCTATCTTGGCTCTGGTCCTGATCAGTGAGCATTTACACCAAAATACTATATGCAGAGTTGGGTGTACTCGTAAATACACCTGCATTTCAGAAGGCTGGTGAACTGGGAAAGATAAATAGTGTTAGAGATGAGAAGTCTGCATAATTTCTACATCAGTCCCAGTATGTGATGCCAGAGCCTGAATAATTTGGGGTGTGGGAGTCAGAACAAGTGAGAGAGAAGAAGAAAACCTAGTGAGTGGTATAGGAGGATGGTGGATAGTGTATGTAATGTACTGTTGGGTAGGGTGGGTTGTGTTTGACCCGTGGAGAGGAGGGGAGTAGGGCAGGTAGTGTATGTCCTGGTGGCTAGAACAGTTTGTGTATGTCCCATGGAGGGTGGGGGGAGTAGGGTGGGTAGTGTATGTCCTGGTGGGAAGGGGGGAAGTATATATCCCATGGAGGGGGAGGAGTAGGGCAGGTAATGTCTGTTCAGGTGTGTAGGGCAGGTAGAGTATGCCTTGTGGAGTGTAGGGATAGTAGGGAGTGTAATGGATGTCCCATGGAGGTTGGGGGGATTAGGGTGGGTAGTGGATGTTCTAGTGGATATGGTGGGTAGTGTATATTTTGTGGAGGGTGGGGAGATTAGGGTGGATAGTGTATGTCCTGTGGGAAGGATGGGTAGTGTATGTCCTGTGGAGGAAGGGGAGTAGGGCAGGTAGTGTGTGTCATGGTGGGTAGTGTATGGGGGAGTAGGGGGAGTAATGTGTGTAATGGTGGGTAGGGCGGTTAGTGTATGTCCAGTGGAGGGGGGGTTGGGTGGGTAGTGTATGTCCTAGCAGGTAGGGCAGGTAGTGTACTGTATGTCCCATAGATAGGGGGCAGTAGGGCGGGTAGTGGGTAGGGCAGGTAGTGTATGTCCCATGGAGGTTAGGGGGAGTAGGGTGGGTAGTGTATGTCCTGATGGGTAGGGCAGGTAGTTTATGTCCTGTGTAGAGGGGGAGGATAGGGGAAGTAGTGTATGTTCTGGTGGTTAGGGTGGGTAGTGTATGTCCTGATGGGTAGGGCAGGTAGTGTATGTCCTGTGGAGAGGGGGAGGATAGAGGAAGTAGTGTATGTTCTGGTGGGTAGGGCAGGTAGTGTATGTCCCATGGAGGGTGAGAAATAGGGATGGCAATGTGTGTAATGGTGGGGGGTAGGGCGGGTAGTATATGTCCTGTGGGGTTGGGCACGTAGTATATGTCCTTTAGAGGAAGAGATAGGTCTGGTTGCATATATCCTGGTGGGTAAGGCAGGTAGTGTACTGTTTGTGCCATGGAGATGGGGGAGGTGTATAGGGAAAGTAGTGTATGTGCTGGTGGATACAGTGAGTAAAAGGTGTCATAGTGTGTAGGGCAGGTAGTGTACTGCATGTTCCATGGATTGGGGAGTATGTCAGATACCATGTGTCATGGTGTGTAGGGTGGTTAGTGTATGCCCCGTGGAGAGGGGAAGTAGGATGGGTGGCATATGTCCTGGTGGGTTGGGGCGGGTAGTGTTGTCCTGTTGGGGGGAGAAGGATGGGTAGTGGATGTCCTGGTGGGTCGGATACTTGTCCCATGGAGAGGGGGGATAGGGTGGAAGTGTATATCCTGGTGGGTGGGGCAGGTAGTTGAGGGGTGGGGAATAGGGAAAGTAGTGTATGTTCTGGTGGATAGGTCGGGTAGTGTATGTCTAGTGGAGTGGGGGGGGAGTAGGGTTAGTAGTGTATGTTCCATGAAAAGGGGGGGGTAAGGTGGGTAGTGTATGTCCTGGCAGGTAGGGCAGGTAGTGTATGTCCCGTGGTGATGGGAGGAGTAGTGCGGGTAGTGTATGTCCTGCTGGCTGGGTATATCCACATTAACGTATGTCCAGGGAAGTGGGTATTGTTGCACAACCCTTACCTTGAGCCTGCGCTTGACTTTAGGGTTCCACATCCACTACACAGAGTTACAACTCTAACAGAGCAAGCTGCCATATTGACAGATATCTTATTATTTTAAAAAGATTTGGGACACAAATTACAATTTATTGCTTTTTATCATTTGTCTGCTTTGTGATAACAGCGCTATACCGTAAAAGTGAGGTGTATCAGGTGTACTGTAGTATGTTTCAGGGGTTACAGAAACAGACCAAATATAGTTTAAGAACCAATCCTGCTACTAGTACCACTACTCTGTACTGTAAGAGCGCTTGATGCATAGACAAGTTCAAACAAAACTTTTAAATAGATTTAGGCACCAAGGCAGGCCACCATCTTAACCTTGTCACTGTCGGGTGAGTGGTGCAATCACAGCTACAGTTCAGTTCCTCTATGCAGCTGCTAAAATTCTGTTTGCCAGGAGATAAAGTCAGACTCCAGGGAAGGCAGCCAGTGACACGGGACAGATTCAGGCATCACAGCTTGTGAGCATAACAAGTCTCTCCCTCCCTCTGTGTGCCCAGGTACATTTCACGGCAGGAGCCGGCTGTAATTCCACTCTTACTTTCTAACATTTAAAAAAAAGGTCCTTGTTGATTTGCTCTGCTTAGTTATTTGTAAGAGGTGGTAATGGGCACGTCATTATATTATACATGGAAGGATACTTGTACAGGTTATGCACATTGAGCTTTTTTTTTTAACTTAGTTTACCAACAGTTTGTCAAGTACTCCGGCCTCATTTATTAAATATAAAATGCCCAGGGTATAAGACCTTCTTTGATGGTGCTGTACTCCACAGTTAGTGGGTGTGCACCCAAATTTCCAGCATAGTGCATGGGTTTACAGTCAGCAGAAATGTGGGTGATGGGAGGAGTTGGCCGATGGGAGGAGTTAGGCACAACAAGGTTTTCACTCATTATTTTATGAAGGGATACAAGAATGCAGAATCCGGACTGTCCGTGTGGCAAGTTTGGCAAATACCAGAAGGGCAAGTGACCAGATGGTCCGGTCCATTCCGGTTGTGTGAATGCCTGGCCGAGCAGCTCCGCTTCCCGATGCTCTGCTTGGCGTTAGAGAGGCGCACCATGCACTGCCTCTGCTTACGTGCTACGGCTGCCAGGCACTAGGACCTGGAGCAGCTCTTTGCACCTTCTGCACATGTGTGGCTCCCTGCCGCACTCTTTCTCCTCCACCTGCACAGCATAAAGAATGTATCCCTGGGCGTCCTGCATAACTGGAAGAACCAGGAATCCTTAATTAACATTATGCCACCCCAACATATATTATAAAATCTCACTGCCACCACTGTTCATATACTACATACTGTGAGTGTGCACACCAGGCACACCACAACGCCCAGCAAACCCTACAATCGCTCCTGTCTGCAACTGGAGATCCCAGATAACCTGTGTCTGATGTTAAACCTGTGTTAACCTGTTTCTATTTCTACCTGGTAAATAATCCTACACCTGGTTAAGTCATCTGCCATGTACACACCGTGGCCACTGTAGTGTCTGCCAATACTTGGCTGGCATGCTTAGATGGGCACTTACCTCAAGGCCATGCCCCATGACTATTGACACACTCCTGTGAGGCGTGGCCACACCCCGTGACATGAGGCCACGTCCCCTTTCCCATGGGATACTGGTGCCAAATTCCTCCAAGCACATTTTCATATCCCATGGTCTCCAATGAAGGCTGCAGATGTACTTCAAGGTCCAATATTCAACCAGGGCAACGCCGGGTATCTCACCTAGTTATAAATAATGGGTCAACAGATATTAATTATAAATAATAAAGGACAAATATTGTAAAGAAACAAATATATAAAGGGGCCACAAAGGGGGCCTAGAACAACAACAGTTTGCCTTAAACTAGGTGTGATTTATAGTTTTCTAATTGCCAAACATTTGAATTTTAAGGGTGGGATGTAACACATATGACATATATGCTGGTATGCATGATCATTACTTACTACACGGGACAGTTCGTCTGATGTTGCGCTGTTTCAGGATGAGGTACTAACTTCTGAATTTATGCCCCGGGAGTCATAATGCACAAGTGTAGATGTTATCAGACTCATTGTGTAAGGGAGCCCATAGGCTTCTAATGGGACAGCCACCTATAGATGGTGTTGCATATCATGCACAAGCTTTGGAAAGTTACGCTTTCAGGAGCTTGATGCATATAGGCACATCACAGCCCTATGAGGACTGCAGTGCCAGCAGTCCGCATAGGATATCTTCGATATCTTCTGGGGATCCATATGTTTTGCAATTAACTTCCACAAATGGCATTTTTTTAATACTTTATGCCTTATGCCTCCAAAGGTAAGAAACAGTACAGTATTTTCCACAACTTATGTACTATGAAGCATCTGAAGCAGCAGCTCTGGTGTAAAATTTGTGCCGATGCTCTGCGTTCTGAACCTTGCTTATGTGTGGGAAAAAATACTTGATTAAATGCGCTGAGTGTTCTATAATGAAAATAAAGTTAGATATAAGTACTTTGACGTGGTGCACTACTGGCCATTGTAAAGTGGTTAAGTAGACTGGCGCTTGTAGTACTACAGATGCTGACACTTGTAAAACTAAATTGGCCAGCATGCCTTGGCATTAAGGGTCTGCAGGGACCTAGGACCTCATTCAGAGTCGGTCGAAGCGGCCGCACGGTCGTACGCCACCGATGTTCGCTATACTGCACATGCGTAAAGTTCGCAATACGCGTGCGCAAACTAGCCGCTACGATCAGAAATTTCTCTCTCCTTGAACACAGCCAGGTCGGTAGTTTGAGTGACAGATGGAGGCGTTTGTGGGTGGTAACAGGGGAAGGTGCTTGAAAACGGGGGAGTGGAGATCCGAACGCAGGCGTGCCTAATTATGTGAACGGCGTTTTGTGGGAGTGCATACGGTTTATGGGAGTGCATAATTAACAAAGTAGCGTCATGGCACATGTGACATGGGAGGCTTTTACACTGACATGATCGTAGAGCTTAAGAGAGGGTATGGTCAACCTTAAGCTCTACGACCAGTTTCGATGGTTGCCGATGGTCTCGATTAATCCTTATATGCCCGGAGATGACGTGCAATGCGTACGAGAAGGGGGCATATTTTTTTGTCTTTCGACCACTTCCTCCCCTTGGTCGGCCAGCTACCGATCCGAACTTAGGGACGCAACTTGCGAGGGAATCATTTGCATATACGGCCCCTTTTCCCGTACGACGGACTCTGAATGAGGTCCCTGGAGTGCACCATGAAAATACACACACACACACACACACATGTACACACACACATGTAAACACACATGTACACACACACGTACACATGTACACACACATGTACACACACGTACACACACACGTACATACACACACACACTTTTTTTTAAAATGTTCAATAGTAATAAACCTAATTCCTGTGGCGTGGGGATCTTCTTCTCTCCCTGGAGGTAATAACATAAATTTAAAAAAATATAATGGAGAATGAGGACATTTGCATAATGGAGCAGTAACGCCAATGTTCCTGAATCGGCTTCTCGGTTCTATTTATACAGTGGTGATTTCCCACAGCCTGAGGTCAGACCATGGGAAATCCCCAATGTAACACACAGGGGGGAGATTTATCAAATCTTCTAAAGAGGACAATTGAAGGTGTTGTCCATAGCAACTGAGCAGATTGTAGCTATCATTTTATAGAATGTACTAGATAAAAGGTAGCTAGAATCTGATTGGTTGCTATGGACTATGGCTTGCCCTCTATAGAAAGTTTGATATATCTCCACTATAGATCTAATAGGCTTATAGAAGATCTCTTGCTTTTAGCGTATCTTGCACTATTAGTGTATCTGTCTGAAAACTACTCATCTTTATGTACAATGTTTTGCATAATGTGCAAAGTTCGTCTTATTCCTGGACGCAATTTATGTCTGTGTTATGGATGTATATTGAGTCCAACTGTACATCAGCCCCTCTTTGTACAAGGAGAACTGTATTAAGGGCATGATTCAGAGACTTGCACTTGTGCAATTCCTTCCATCTAAACTGCAAATGCAGATAAAGGTGTCAGACTCCTCCTTGCAGCATCTGCGTGATCCCAGCGCTGTGACTGAGGTCGCAGCCTGTGATCACCTTTGGAACAAATTATCACGACCATCAGTAGCTGTACCTTAAAGCAGCTTGCGAGGCCAGGTAGTCTGCGTCCATGGACGCAGACCCTGGCCTCATCCCTACCAAAAAATGGTGTCACACGCCCCCGTTTCTGGGAACGCCACCCAGGAACGCCCCTGCACTGCCTCCCAAACGCTGTAGCCTGTCAGTCAGGCTGCAGCTGGGAGGCTCTGTGAGCAAGCTCGCAGATGGAGGCCTGCACATGCGCAGTCCTCCCACCATCGGAGATGTGCGCTGACCATCGGGATAGCATACATCTCTGAATCGGGCCCTAGGTATAAAGAGAAAAAAAAGTGGCTGTATTTTATGCCAACAGTTTGGATTGTAATAACTACACTTATCTATATGTCAGAAATGTAGGAAAAACCTTCTACCACTCATGGGCATCACTAGTTGTGGGTACCTTAAGGCCATTCCTGTAAAATGATTATAAACACTGAGGGAATAAGTAGACATGTTACTAAATACGTCAGTACACAAAGCATATTCTGCTCTATTTACATAGCTGTAACTCATATAATGGAAAATCTAGAGAAAGAGAGTTTGTCATAAATTGCATAGTGTATATATAGGTATATTGTAATCACGCTTTTCCTGGAAACAGTTTTATTTGTCTAAAAGAAATGTGTCACACAGTAACCATGACTACAGCTTTTGATTCATCCCCAATTCTTTATTTGTTGAATATGTTTCAGTTCTTGTTTTATATTGTATTACTACACTGTATTGTTACATTACTGTTAGGAAAGTTACAGTAAATGTCACCTTAGAAAGAAGAGTTTCAGGTTTCTAGGTTGTTGTTATTATTATCTTTCATGGCCACTACTTGCAACATGTAGCAAAAACTATTCAAAGAAATAACAAGAACATACACAATAGCAAGACATAGAAAGAAACTACGCAAAATGGCATGTCAACATAAATTTTATTTTGTGCCAGTCCGGGCTAGTTCATGGACCCCTGTTTGCACATGACCTTATCTGTTCTCACCTTAGGGAACCAAAGGTAACTGCAACAAACTTTCTTGAAGGAAAATTGCCATCAGTATTTCAGAATTAAGGTCTTAACTTGCGGTTGTTGAAAGTTAGAAGATTCCATTCCATCAAGGTTCTGCCCTGTCAAGTAAAATGGCCCCATTAACCAATAAAATTTTATTTTTCATTTTACTGCTTTCATGCAGCTTTCACGTTTATTTATTATTGATACATTTTTGAGCTTTTCTTGTAACTTTTAAACTTCTACAAGCCTGTAAGATTGTAACAATCTACCAAAACAGTTTACCTACAAAATCCTGTAAGTGTCTAAAACAGGTCAAGTGCTGATGATTGTTTAAAGTCGATTGTATCAGTCAATATTACAGGAATATAAATAACAGGATTTATGGTAAAGCAACAGTGGTGGAAATATAGGGGGAGATGTACCAAACCTTCTAATGAGTAGAGAAGTGGAAAAGTGGCCCATAGCAATTAGCAATGATAGGTAGAAGCTGATTGGTTGCTACGTTCTCCACTTACAGTATTCAAGAAGGCTTGGTACATCATTCCCATAGTGTGTACAGAGGGTGTAGCCACTAAAGAGCATGTATTCAAGGCAATTGCAGGGATAGAGGGTTGGGCGTTGCTACAGTACATGAGTTATTGGTGAATAACTAGAAGTCAGTGACATATACATAAAATCAATGTGTTGTGTCACTTAATGGAACTGTGATACATGGGGTAGAGATCCATAGGACACTGTTTCCCCTATGTGTCCAATTATCACCCGTACTGTGGGCCTGATTCTGAGCGCTCGCAAGCGGGTCGATGGTGCCCTAGTGCGTATGCGCACGACGGAGGGAGCTCCGTCGTGCACATGCGCGAGACCCGAATAGCGACTGCCAAGCCATCGCTATGGGTCTCGCACCAAAGGGGGCGTGCTGTCGATGGTGAGTGATAGCACGCCCCCTTTGGTGAGCGTGCCGGGGGCTTTGCTGCCCAGACGGAGGCGTTCCCATGGGAACGCCTACCATCTGGGGCCGGCCCCACTGACATCACTAGTGATGTCAGTGGGAGTGCTTTTGACTCTGATAGAGCCAAAAGCACTCCTGGGATTGCGGCAGCGAGACCCTACCGCAGGGTCTTGTCGCAAGCCCGATGGTCGTAATGGTCTTGACCATCGCGACCATCTTTTTGGCCGCTCGCACAAGCTGTGGGTGGTCACCCACAGCTATGCGAGCGGCCAGGAGGCCGCTCCAATAATAGGTAGGAGGGCCCTGATTCAGAGCGAGCGCTCTTGTCAGAGCGTCCGGCTCTGAATCAGGCCCTGTATGTTCCCCCTCAATCCCACTACAGAACATTTTTTTGCGTACCCCTGAATGTCACAGCGCTGATAGAGAGCATAATGATGCACATTACTGCACAAGTTAGTAATGGGCTTCGAGCTCACTCATCATACTATGGTAGTTTACCGGCCCTATCATTTTATTTGCATGTGTACAGCTCTGTACAAATAGCTGTACAGGCTGCAAATACACTAATGTGATACATACACCAGGGCCGAAACTAGGATATCTGTCACCCGGTGCAAGGCAGCAATTTTGCGCCCCCTCCCTTCCTGTACCTGGAGTTTGTCCTTGCTCCTCCATAAAGCAGTGCACTACTCAGACGTCCCTGGTATAGTGACTTACATTATTCCATACACCATAATGCCCATTACACATTATGCCACACACTGTAATGCCTATTACTAAAGTGACACTTACATATTTGCCCGACACCATTTTATGCCCCACAGTAATGCTTCTAATTACTTTAAAATTACCTGCTCGTTGCCATGGGGTTTCATGCTCGTTGCCATGGGGGTTTATGCTCATTGCCAGGGGTTACATGCTCATTGCCAGGGGGTTTCATGCTTGTTGTCAGGGGATTTATGCTTGTTACCAGGGGTTTCATGCTCGTTGCCAGGAGTTACATGCTCGTTGCCATGGGGTTTCATGCTCATTGCCAGGAGTTACATGCTCATTGCCATGGGGTTCCATGCTCATTGCCATGGGGTTCCATGCTCGTTGCCAGGAGTTACATGCTCGTTGCCATGGGGTTTATGTTCATTTCCAGGGGGGTTTATACTCGTTGCCAGGGGATTTGAAGGGAGAATATGCAGCTCTCAGCATCTTCTCCCTGCAGCGCCAGCGTTCCCGGCACTTCCGGGAACGCTGTGTGCATTGCGGTCTGCTAACAGACACAAGAGGTCCAGTAGGACCTCTAGCATCTGTCTCTTCCTTGGCGGCGGCCATTTTTGGATGGCCATTTTCAGCAGAGTCCATGCGGACGGCTAGTCCGCATGGAATCTGCTGAAAACGGCCATCCAAAAATGGCCGCCGCCAAGAAAGAGACAGACACTAGAGGTCCAGTAAGGACCTCTAGCATTAGTCTCCTCTTCGGCGGCGGCCATATTCAGATGGCCGAGTCAGCTTTTTCACCCCCCCACAATTCCCTCCCGGTGCACGTGCACCTCTAGCCCCCCCCTAGTTGCGGCCCTGCATACACTATATGGACAAAAGTATATGGCCACACCTGTTAATTATTGAATTTAGGTGTTACAATCAGACCCCTTGCCACAGGTGTATGAAATCAAGCACCTAGCCACGCAGTCATCATTTGCAAAAATTTGTGATACAAATGGGTCATTATGAAGACCTCAGTGACTTCAAGTGTCCCACCTTTGCAATAAGACATTTCGTGAAATTTCATCCCTGCTGGATTTTCCATGGTCAACTGGAAGTGAGATTATTAGAAAGTGGAATCGTTTAGGAACAACAGCAACTCAGCCATGAAGCAGAAGACCGCGTAAAATAACAGAGCAGGGTCAATGACTGCTAAGCCGCATGGTGCGTAGAAGTTGCCAATGCTCTGCTGATTCCATAACTTCCACTGGCATTAATGTAAATGTGGAAGGCTGTGCTGGGATCACGTGTTTGATCCCAGCATCAGCCGAGGTGCAGGGGCAGGCAGGGGGGATGTGTCCTCTGCGGGACACATCCGTTGCCGGCGCTGGGACAGTAATGTCCCTAGCGTCGGTGCAGATACCGCGGGCACCTGGTGAAGGGACCGCCTGGTCCCTTTCACCAGTGCCAGCGGTACTTTGGTGCCGGGAGAAGCTTGGCTCCGGGCGCAAGCTCAGCGGAGCTTGGCGCCCGGCAGCCAAGATGCGGCGGGTAGCCGGCGCTGGGAGAGAGTACCTGCTCCCAGCGCCGGTCAGGCATTGGGCCCGGCGGGCGTTTGGCTCTGGCCGCGAGCCAAACCTGGCTCGCGGGCCAGCAGCCAATCAGAGGCGACGCGACGAGCCAATCGCGGCTCGCCGCGTCATAGCCCCGCCCACTCGCGCCGTCTTGTATTAGACGGCGCTGAGCGGGAAAGTTCAGTTCGGCGGCGGAGAGGGAGGAGAGAAGACCTCCCGAAGAGTGGAAGATCGGTGCGGCAACAGGGGCGGCGGCCGCGGAAGAGGCCAGAAGACGCCGCTGTCAAGAGAGAAGACAGGCGGCGCCGGCTGGAAGAAGAGAAGAAGAGGCGGCACGGCTGGCCAGGACGGGCCAGCGGCCGAGGAATGCGGCTGAGGACCGGAGAGGACTGCGGGGGAGGGAAGTGAAAGAGCGTCACGAAGTTCCCCCCCGCAGCCTCTTCCAACGTAGCAGGTAGGCCCTCCGTGAGGCCCACCATATACCCCCTCCCTAGACCGCCGGGGTTGTTGGGCGCTAGGCCCGTGGAGCATTGTCGGGCACTAGGCCCGTGGGCAATTAGTCGGGCACAAGGCCCGGGGCACAGTAGCGGGCATTAGGCCCCATAAAAGGATCCCCCCCTTAATCAGGTATAAGTGGCCTGGGTACTAGGCCCAGGTCACTACTCAATAAAGTAGGCGGGCATCAGGCCCGTGGCCATAAACCAGGCATAGGCCTGTACCCATACAGGAGGGCACTAGGCCCTATATGAGCCCCACAGACAGGCAGGCAAATAGGCCTGAGCCCCATAAAACGTGGTCTGGGCATTAGGCCCAGACCACTACCAGAGCCCACCGTTTGGCAGGCACCTAGGCCTGAGCCGCAGGTAAGACCCTGGGCGTTAGGCCCAGGGCCCTGAGCCCATTAGCTGCAGCGCTAACAGAGAGGCGGATGAGAGGTGTGAGCAGTGGTGGAGAGCTGTACGGCTTCCACCCATGAGGTAGTGGTTTCCCCAGTCACCGAGAAGAGGAGCTGGCCAGCTCTAGGTAGGTAGCAGACATTTAAAGAGACAGTACCGTGTTTTGCTCTTGTATATTTGGTCTGTGATTGGTGTTCCGTGCAGGGCAAAAGTTTAGTTGTTGTTATATCTGTCGCACTACACACACCATAGGTTGAGGGTGATGCCGTTTAGTATGTGTAGTTGCTTGACATAGGTTTAGGCCCTGCACGGCTGTGTTGTGTATCTCCTTACAGGGACCTGTAGGCGAGTGAGCGGACGAAGAGCAAGAGTGGACACGGTGAGAAATATCTGTGTGTACTGTCTCTCCCTGTTTGTTTGTCACTATCTATCTCTCCTTCTTTCTGGGCGGACGGTGAACCTTGCAACCCGGTGCAAGGACGGATCTTTACCTGGTGCGTGAGTACCGATAGGTGAAAATTCGGGATCTGAGGCCAAAAGTGCCAATGATGATCTTCACTTAAAACCTGAATTTATCCCCCGGTTCGGTAGGGCGCGTCGGTCGACGTGAGGAAGGACGGTACTCACCTCATCTCCTTCCCCCTTGGTCATCGTGTCCGTGTTCTATTCGGAGGTTCCAGGACCGTCTGCTCAACACACGGCCTGAAGGTGAGAGGGTGCGACGTAAGGTAAGTAACAGACATACACCTGCACGGCAGCAGGCATTGCACCGCACCCGCCTCTCACATTTGGCGTAGTTGGCAGGATCACGGACATGATGTGGACCACCGGCAAGAGGACCCCCCTACGGACAGCTCCGGAGTGGAACCATCCCCGGGTGTATGAGGACAAGAGAGACTGGATTACGGTGTCGGGAGAAGACATCATGAAGATGGTGCAGCGGTCGGTACAGTGCGGCAAGGAAGAGCGCCGGGAGAAGGGGCGCAAGAAATCCGCTGTGACCCCCTGCAAGACGTGTCAGCGGCTGGGACATGATGCCAGCGAATGTCCCTGGCGTGAATTTAGGGCGACAGAAGAGGAAGAAATGTCCCCGTTGGAGATCACACAGATGGCCCAGCAAGCGGTCCAGAGATGTTGTCAGAAGAACTCGGTGAAGAAGAGACTCTGGTGTATGCTCTGCGGAACCTACAGGCATGAGCATAATAGCTGTCCACGTGATGAAGAGTGGCACCAGGAGGATGAAGAATTCCGGTGTGAAGGATGTGGAGATCCAGAGCATGAGCTTCGAGATTGTCCGTGGGACGAAAATCGGATGATCTTGGATGGCAGAGCCCAGAAGTGGATAGAAGAAGCCAGGGAAGTGGAGCAGAAGAGCCTGCTGGAAGTACATTCGCAGGTGCCCATTGTTCCTGAGCAGGAGCCGAAGGGTAGAGACCCCTTTGTGATGAAGATGGCAACAGCACCCCCGTGCTGGAAGTGTCGTCGGCAGGGACACTTGGCCAATGAGTGTCCCTGGGAAGATGCAGTGGCACTGTTATGCCCCGAAGAGGTCCCAGTGAAGAAGAATCCTTGCCCGCAGAGGACGGATGTGGATGACTGGGAGGTGAAGATGCCGCGCTATAAGGAAGAGCGTCAAGACCCAGTGGCAAAGAAGTCTAGGATCTCCCCATGCTGGAAGAGTCCGAGACCTGGATACCCAGAGATGTCAGCGGAAGAGATGGAGTACGCTGAAGAGGGAAAGTGTCGCTTGCTGCAGGAGTCTGTGGAGAAGAGTCCAGACTCATGGAAAATGTCGGCGGAGACCCGGGAGGAAGAGGATGCCCCGGAGGAATCGACTATAGGGTGGTGGTTAGTGCCACACCCTGAATTCAGTGAAGATGCCCCAGACAAGTTGGAAGAAGAGTGGGTGGCTGCGGCACCCTTGGAAGAAAATTCCCCATGGTGGCCCATCGTGAGTGGCACTTCCGAGTTGCCACTCCCACAGAGGATCCGCAGAGTGAAGTCAGGAGGTACGAAGATGGAGAGCCCGGAGCCAGTGGAGAAGGAATGTGGGGTCATGGTCGGTCCCGGCTGGGCCCTTGAACAGATCCTCGCTGGAGGGACCATAGAATACCCTGACCCGCGGACGATGGAGATGGAAGAAGACTTTGTAGGGACTACAAAGGAAAAAGGGGGGGGAAATGTGGAAGGCTGTGCTGGGATCACGTGTTTTATCCCAGCATCAGCCGAGGTGCAGGGGCAGGCAGGGGGGATGTGTCCTCTGCGGGACACATCCGTTGCCGGCGCTGGGACAGTAATGTCCCTAGCGTCGGTGCAGATACCGCGGGCACCTGGTGAAGGGACCGCCTGGTCCC
Source organism: Taudactylus pleione (assembly GCA_031769625.1). NCBI lineage: Eukaryota > Metazoa > Chordata > Amphibia > Anura > Myobatrachidae > Taudactylus > Taudactylus pleione. The sequence goes on along the minus strand of JAUIMM010000353.1, from coordinate 442,719 downwards.
TTTCACCAGTGCCGGCGGTACTTTGGTGCCGGGAGAAGCTTGGCGCCCGGCAGCCAAGAAGCGGCGGGTAGCCGGCGCTGGGAGAGAGTACCTGCTCCCAGCGCCGGTCAGGCGTCGGGAGCGGCGGGCGTTTGGCTCTGGCCGCGAGCCAAACCTGGCTCGCGGGCCAGCAGCCAATCAGAGGCGGACGCGACGAGCCAATCGCGGCTCGCCGCGTCATAGCCCCGCCCACTCACGCCGTCTTGTATTAGATGGCGCCGAGCGGGAAAGTTCAGTTCGGCGGCGGAGAGGGAGGAGAGAAGACCGCCCGAAGAGCGGAAGATCGGCGCGGCAACAGGGGTGGCGGCCGCGGAAGAAGAGAAGAAGAGGCGGCGCCGCTGGCCAGGACGGGCCAGCGGCCGAAGAATGCGGCTGAGGACCGGAGAGGACTGCGGGGGAGGGAAGTGAAAGAGCGTCACGAAGTTCCCCCCCGCAGCCTCTTCCAATGTAGCAGGTAGGCCCTCCGTGAGGCCCACCATATACCCCCTCCCTAGACCGCCGGGGTTGTCGGGCGCTAGGCCCGTGGAGCATTGTCGGGCACTTGGCCCATGGGCAATTAGTCGGACACAAGGTACGGGGCACAGTAGCGGGTATTAGGCCCCATAAAAGGATCCCCCCCTTAATCAGGTATAAGTGCCCTGGGTACAAGGTAGGCGGGCATCAGGCCGGTGGCCATAAACCAGGCATAGGCCTGTACCCATACAGGAGGGCACTAGGCCCTATATGAGCCCCACAGACAGGCAGGCAAATAGGCCTGAGCCCCATAAAACGTGGTCTGGGCATTAGGCCCAGACCACTACCAGAGCCCACCGTTTGGCAGGCACCTAGGCCTGAGCCGCAGGTAAGACCCTGGGCGTTAGGCCCAGGGCCCTGAGCCCATTAGCTGCAGCGTTAACAGAGAGGCGGATGAGAGGTGTGAGCAGTGGTGGAGAGCTGTACGGCTTCCACCCATGAGGTAGTGGTTTCCCCAGTCACCGAGAAGAGGAGCTGGCCAGCTCTAGGTAGGTAGCAGACATTTAAAGAGACAGTACCGTGTTTTGCTCTTGTATATTTGGTCTGTGATTGGTGTTCCGTGCAGGGCAAAAGTTTAGTTGTTGTTATATCTGTCGCACTACACACACCGTAGGTTGAGGGTGATGCCGTTTAGTATGTGTAGTTGCTTGACATAGGTTTAGGCCCTGCACGGCTGTGTTGTGTATCTCCTTACAGGGACCTGTAGGCGAGTGAGTTAACGAAGAGCAAGAGTGGACACGGTGAGAAATATCTGTGTGTACTGTCTCTTCCTGTTTGTTTGTCACTATCTATCTCTCCTTCCTTCTGGGCGGACGGTGAACCTTGCAACCCGGTGCAAGGACGGATCTTCACCTGGTGCGTGAGTACCGATAGGTGAAAATTCGGGATCTGAGGCCAAAAGTGCCAATGATGATCTTCACTTAAAACCTGAATTTATCCCCCGGTTCGGTAGGGCGCGTCGGTCGACGTGAGGAAGGACGGTACTCACCTCGTCTCCTTCCCCCTAGGTCATCGTGTCCGTGTTCTATTTGGAGGTTCCAGGACCGTCTGCTCAACACACGGCCTGAAGGTGAGAGGGTGCGACGCAAGGTAAGTAACAGACGTACACCTGCACGGCAGCAGGCATTGCACCGCACCCGCCTCTCACATTAACACAAAACCTATGCGGCGGGAGCTTCATGGAATGGGGTTCCATGGCCGAGCAGCTGCATGCAAGCCTCACACCACCAAGTCCAATGCCAAGCGTCGGATGGAATGGTGTAAAGCACACCAACACTGGACTATGGAGCAGTGGAAACATGTTCTGTGGAGTGGTGAATCACGCTTCTGTATTTCGCAGTCAGATGGGTGAATCTGGGTTTGGCAGATGCTGGGAGAACGTTACCTGCCTGACTGCATTATGCCAACTGTGAAGTTTGGAGGAGGAGGGATTATGGTATGGGGCTGTTTATCAGGGTTTGGGTTAAGCCTCTTATCTCCAGTGAAGGGCAATCTTAATGCTTCAGCATGTCCATACATTTTGGGCAATGCTATGCTTCCAACTTTGTGGCAACAGTTTGGGGAAGGCCCTTTTCTATTCCAACATGACTATGCCCCAGTGCACAAAGCAAGCACTATAAACACATGGGGCCTGACTCAGACCCAGTTGCTAAGCTGCGCTCGCTCGCTAGGGGAGATTATCGCACATCTGCATATGCATCAAAGTATGCATGCATGAACCAGTCACTGCAGCCAGGAATTGTGCGCTCGTAGTACACAGTCTGGATGCTACTTTGAGTGACAGATAGTGCTGTTTGTGGGTGGTGACAGGGGAAGGTGCTTGTGAACGGGGGAGTGGTTGTGTGAACACAGGCATGTCTGACCATTAAAACTGAGTTTAATGGGTGTGCATAATTAGCAAAGTAGCGTCATTGAACAAGTCACTAGGTTGTATTTGAGCCTGAACTGATCGCACTGTTTGCGGTGGGGTAGGGGCTACCTCAAGGTCTGCGAGCAGCTCCGATGGCTCTCGATGCTACAGATTAATCACACACTTCCTGGAGATGACTGTGCTACGAGAGAAAGGTAGGCGGAATTATACACCTGCGTATGCTGACTGCCGTCGCTCTCTAAGACATAGAGGGCGTCCTTAAGCCACACAGTGTGATCGTGGAATTTACATAGCCGGCCTCTTTTTTGCAACGAGCAATCGTGGTTTAGCGAGCAGGTCTGAATTAGAGCCATGGTTTGATGAGTTTGGTGTGGAAGAACTTGACTGGCCCGCACAGAGCCCGGACCTCAACCTCATCACGCATCTTAGGGATGAACTAGAATGGAGATTGTGAACCAAGCCTTCTCACACAACATCAGTGCCTGACCTCATAAATGCTCTACAGAATGAATGGGCACAAATTCCCACAGAAGCATTCCAAAATCTTGTGGAAAGCCTTCCAAGAAGAGTTGAAGCTATTATAGCTACAAAGGGGGGACCAACTCCATATTAAAGTATATGTCATTACAGTCCCTATTGGTGTCAGGCGTTCGAATACATTTGTCCATATAGTGTAGCTGCAGCACATGTGAGACTTAAACTGCACCTCTGGTCCAGCTCCTTTATAGAGATGATTTGGTTTTGGATATGGATTCATCTTTGTGTTTTGGTTTTGGATAAAAATCAATTACAAATCGATAAAAATAGATAAAAACAGCTAAAGTGTCCAAATACAAAACTCGAGTTCGGTCTATAAATTAAAGTTCAGAACTGGCAACAGATCCGAACTGGGACTCGGTTTGAACCGGGTCATAAAAGTGAATCTGAATCTTGACCCAGTTCTACTTGGAACCCCTAAATTCGGGTTTGTTCGTATTTTAAAAATCCAGACCCACACATCTATTATGCTTTATTAGTGATGCTTCAATTAAGCAACAAAAACAGCACTGCACATTCATTTAAATAGATACAAATTCTTGAGAGTCTCTATATGACCACTATCTCTCCAATATCACCTCTATGCTGATAACACTCAGCTCTACATCTCCTCTCCTGACCTCCCCCCTTCGTTCTTCTTTCGGGTGTCTAGTTGCCTCTCTGCCATCTCCTCCTGATGTCTGAGTGCTCTTTGAAACTCAACATAACCAAAACTGAACTCATTGTCTTCCCTCCATCTAGAGCAGGAATGGGGATCCTCCTGCCCGGGGGCCATATCAGGCCCTCGGAATCATTTGGTTTGGTCCTCTAAGGTTTTTTCTGCTAACCTCATCTGGCTAGCAGAGTGCCTAGAATGGCACACTGCAACTAGAATCTATGCAGCAGTGCCACCTGGAGCGTCCTTAGGAGACTTCAGATAGTCACACCGCTGCCCTTCAGCTCCCTGGAGTATCCACAGGATGCTCCGTGCATTGCTGTAATCAACAGGGATTGTAGCCACGCTCCAGTGTGACATCACACTGAGGGGATGGGGCCTGCACCGGGCCCGCGAATAATGTTATATATAGCAAAATGGCCCTCGGTAGAAAAAAGGTTCCCCACCCCTGATCTAGAGTCTCCTATATCTTCTGTTCCCCAACTTTGACTCTTCCCTTTCCTTCACCCCCCACATTCATAACACTGCAGCTAGACTTATCTTTCTCTCCTGCCGCTCCACATCTGCCTCTCCTCTCTTCCAATCCCTTACACAGGCTCCCCTTCCCATACAGAATCCTTTTCAAACTCCTAACTACCACGTACTAGGCCTTCTGGAACTCCACAGCTCCCTACATCTCCAGCCTCATCTTCTTACACACTCCCTCCCGTCCTCTCTGGTCGGTCAATGACAACCGCCTTTCCTCCCCTCTGGTTACCACATCTCACTCTAGAATACAAGATTTCTCTTGAGCTACTTCCCACCATTGGAACAATCTCCCTCATTCCATCAGACTATCTCCCAGCCTGCATTGCTTCAAGCGGTCGTTGAAAACTCAACCGTTCATAAAAGCATATGAGTCCTCCACTTAACCATGACACTACGTAGTCTACCTCTTAACTCCCCTTACACTGGCTTACTCCTGATTTCTTCTGTTTGTCTCCCGCTTCCCTTTAGACTGTAAGCTCTATGAGCAGGACCTTCCTCACTCCTGTTCTCATCACCTACTTCTCTTGCACACCTGCCACACATCCTCCTTGGGCTCTCTGCCCCTAGATACCAATCATCTGTTGTTGTTTTTTTTCAGACCAACTAGATCTGTCATTTGCGCCCATACTGACAGTTACAGGTTTCAGCTGACGCTGTACTTCTCAGTTGCACACATTACATTACTGCTTGTATCAAGATTTGTAGTGCTATTTGTAATGTACTGTTTTACCCTGTTTTGTCTTATTGTTTTGCTCTATGTACGGCGCTGCTGACCACTTGTGGTGCCCTATAAATAAAATTTAATAATAATAATAATAATGACTATGGCCCAAATGTAATAGATTTAAAGGCACAGTTAGCTTGAAGGCAAAACCAACCTGGTCTTAAATCTCCTCCCCTCCCTCTGCTGCACTCATCTCCCTGCCCTAATTGGCTGCTGGTCTACGCGGCCGGCGCCAAATTCAAAATGCCGACTGGGACCGTGAGAGAAAGGGAGCACTGCGGCGAGGGGAGGCGTGGCGTAAGGGGAGTGCTGCGGAGGGGAGGGGAGAAGTTGGGGCTGCAGTGAGGGGGGAGATGTGAGTGCTGCAATGAGGTGAGTGGTGAGGTGAGTGCTGCAATGAGGTGAGTGGTGAGGTGAGTACTGTGGGTAGGGAAGGAGATTTAAGACAAAATGATAATGAAAAAGATTGTGAGGATTTTGTTTAAGTATTGATAAGAGGGATAAGAGTGCTAAAGGAAATTTGCACATCTGACACCTTACAAGCAGAAATATATCCCCTGGTGGTAATTTTTTGAAAAATGCCCCGCGATGGAGTTTTTTGAAAAACAAAAAATTCCAGTGAATGTTTTTCCCATGGACTCATTAAGACTGCTGAAAATGTTATGACAATCCGATAAGTAGATTTTGCCGTAGACTGCTTGGAATACGCAAACTTTAATTACAGACATACGATAGATAGATAGATAGATAGATAGATAGATAGATAGATAGATAGATAGATAGATAGATAGATAGATAGATAGATAGATAGATAGATAGATATGAGATAGATAGATATGTGATAGATAGATAGATATGAGATAGATAGATAGATAGATAGATAGATAGATAGATAGATAGATAGATAGATAGATAGATATGTGATAGATAGATACACAGTATTTCCCTGGAACATATTATTTATTTATACATGGTCATTAAAATCAGCTGCAGTATGTTTAATCATGCCTTCAAATTGTCCCCTATGCAGGAAAGGCACGCGCCCACCTTTCTCAACGCTGCAGAGAAAAAAATAAATAAATGGTGACAGGATTTATGATAATTTCCTTATTGTTTTGGGGACAGCAGCCACACAGTAATGCTAATGGATTCTGCTCTGACAGCCATTAATGACAACGACTGAATTTGTCTTGGTGGCATAAATAAGGTACGGTCAGGTAAGCGGATGCAAGGTCTCTCCTTCCATATTTACAGTGTAACAAGTCTGACAGCTTTTCCAGCATGTTCTGTGGGAGGCAAGGGTCACAGGCCGTTTGTACATCTCTGACCTCTGCTCTGACTGCATACATACTCTGATGGCTTAATAAGAACTACAGTATGTTGTCTTATATATTGCAGTAAGCCCATTCCATTAATCTATTCCAAGTCCAACCAGCGTTCTTGCTACAGGAGAAAATAATATCTAATATACTTAATGTGTACATAATGCTGTTCACAGATATTTAAAATTAGTTATCTAAATGATGGCAAAAGCACAACTGCCAACGGAACCAGGCCTGAGTGGCGCCATTGTTGCCAACTTGTAAACCAAACAGTTCACCATCAACGAGCATCACGCTCAGTACAATGAGCAACATGTTTTTACATTATGATCAGGCTTATATTCAAGAGTCTCTCTGCTTTTCTATTGATTTCCATAGTTCCATAGTTCCCCTTATTCTCTTTATGGTTGTTCGGTGTGGGATTCTGCTAAGATTGTTGTAAAGCAAAATAATGACCTTACAATTAGACAGACTATCCTAACATTAGACTATTTCGCTATCTATGTACTGGGGCAAATATGGAGGCTCCACACTTCAGAATATATTAGAGGATATTCTGTGGCCAATCAAGGTCAGTGAGGTTCAGTCAGAGGTGGAGAGTTTAATGCATCCCTGGTATTGACCTGGGACCTTTAAATGAGGTTAGGGCCTCTACCTCTCGATTGGACTAGCTAGCAGTATAGATGTGCGGTTCGGTTCTCCAGAAGTCCAAATCCACCCAAATTTTGTGAATCTGGACAGTGCCGAGTCACAGTTCTAATCTCCTGAGGAGATCCTGATCCTGAGTCGTGGTTCTGATCTTCCAGCAGAGTTTTGGAATTAGGATTTTAAATCCGAATTTTGGGTTTTGGATTGCAAAAATTACATGATTTTTGCTGGTTTTAAAAACTTTTTATCATTTTTTTTTAAAATCCAGATCCAAAACCAAAATACTTGAGCGTGGTTTTGCAAAACCAAAACCAAAACACAAAAGATTAATTCAAAACCAAAACACGGGGGTCTTTGCACATCTCTAGCTGGCATTAAGTGAGAAGTCTGAGCAGGTGATGTTTGGGGAACTGGAGAATGCTGGAAGTTATCATAACGGAAGATAAAAGGAGAGTCAGGATGAGGCAGCGTCAAACACAGGAGACACGGACTACATTACCAAATCAGGACATAGAAAGCCCAGATGCCTACTCTGCTAAGTGAAGCCAGATTAGTAACCCCCTTATAAAAGTGTATACTGAACACCCCAAAAAAGGCTTATTTGGACATTTTTCATTAAATAATTTGAGATGGTGAAAATCAAGTACTTCAAGGACCTTGACCAAGTTGGTTCTTTGGCAAAGAGCCCATTTAGTCCATTTGGGGCTGCAGAGTACAGTACCCTCATAAATATAGTTATTGAGAATTTAGCTAATACATTACTTGTCCCTGTACAAAAATGGAAGGTGGCAGTAGAAAAACAATTGATGAAAAAAGTGTTTCAATAGATATGAAATAAATAAGGAATGCATATGGAGGGTGAAGTTTTCACCTGTAGGCTATTGGACTGACCATATCCAAAATGTTAAAAGGGAAAATAAAACATGGGACAAACCTCTTGCTTGGAAATCGAATGCGGCGACGTCTAGTTGAAAACAGATATTGTCTCCTGGAAGCAATCTGGTAGCATATGACTTGGAACCAGTGGCAGCTCCAGAGGTGGGGCTGCAGCACAGTCCAAAATACAAATAGGGGAGTCACACCAACTGTCAGAGATTCCTGGCCAGCAATGTTTGGCAGCATTTCGAAGGGCAGTTGGTGTGGCTCCCCTATTTGAATTTTGGACTGTCCTGCAGCCCCACCTCTGGAGCCGCCGCCATAGCTTGGAACCAAATATTAGAGAGGTTCCAGAATAGAAAATCTACTGCCAGAACTTCAGAAGAATTACAGATATATAGAAAGAGCCTCATAGGACTGGTTATTATGGGTAATAAATCCGTTCAATAATTGTCATGAGATGTATATTCCTATGAATTTCTTAAAACCCTGTCAGTGATTAGATTGCTGATGGTGTGCCCATAGTGAATCTGATCTTAATTTTAATGTTATTACAGAATACCCATTAGAATTTGCATACAAATTAGGTTGTTTGTAGAGACACTTTTCTAACTTACAGTATGATGAACTCTAAAGGGGGGCATCCACTACACGATTTTAGCAGGCGATTGAACGATAATGACGTCGTTATCGTTCAATCGTTTAAAAAATCGTTTATAAATCGTGCAGTGTTTGATTGTTAACGATCAACGATGCGCGCTCCCGCTGGTCGTTTCATCGTCTCATCAGTCGACTGAACATGCAGGTCAATTTCACTTGATCTATTAAAGATTGTTTGCAAATCGTTCAGACTGAAAGATAAAATTTCAAGGGAAAAAGTCAAGGAAAAATCGTTCAGAGATTGGACAGGGAGTAGATCGTCTAGTGGATGTGCCCCTTAAGTCTTAATGTCCTTGCAAAGATCAGATGTAGTTAAGGACATGATTATAAATCAATAAAAGAATAACACTAAACATGTAGTCTACAAAGCACTGACATACATGGAAATTGATGCACAGCCCAGAAGGCATTACGAAGCTCATTCTCCTCACTGCTCCCCAAAGACATAACATAGAAAAGATGGTCACAACTTTGATATGATCCAAGCGCTCCGATAGTAGAGGGTAACTGTTTTTTAATTGTGGTAATGCTGAGAACTCAATAATCAATGCAGAGATTTTCTAGCTATTGCAGCCGTGACAGTGCAATCAAATACCTTGGAGAGAAGAACAAACTTGGAATCCATAAAGGATGTGATGAAGTTTCCAGCTGCACATCAATCCAAGAAAATGCATAGTACTATCGGGATAGGGAAGTATGTAAAACGGGAACTGTCAAGCCCCAAACAAATGACCAGACTAGGCACAGTATAGGCATGACTTGTTCTTAAAACTGTTCTTCCTTTACTTGGGCGATATCATCTCATTTGGATGGGCACCTTCAGCAGGAACATCAGTGCTTGGAAATGAGTGGCCAACCCTGGTGGGGATGATGGTACAGTAATAAGTGTCTGACAATTTAAACCAAAGGTTTACTGAAGTGTACCCAGACAAGAAGACATACCCTGCATGCATTGTTCAAAAGTCTTCATTTGCTTCATGTTTGTTGATTTCTTCCCACAAGGTGCTGTAACAGGTGAGAAATGGATTATCGACAGAAATCATGGCCAAAGTGTATTATCACATTTATTCACCAGGGACACTCAAAAAAAGTCTGAATTTCTCTGTAGAAGATCTGCAAGCCATGCTCCACTGACCTGCGCTTCGATGTGACTACCTGGTATTAAGTGATATATTTTGCTGGATGCAGTTAGGAAGCCGACGGACGAAATGCAGACCGCCGGCTTCTCGTCTGTCAAATCCCAGCAGGGGTCTAATGATAGGCGTCGAAATCCCAACGCCTATCATTATCCCTTTGCCGGGAGCCCGATGCCCAGTATACCAAACTAAGTTAAGTGGGAAGGAGGGTGCGGACAGCCGTGCAGGGGGGGGGTTAGGTTAGGTGCATAGGGCCAGCGGTTATTCATACTGATTCCTGTCTGGCTACTGAGATCTGTGGAGTCAAAGGATACTTGAAGGTACTATACAAGAAGCCAAAGGAGAGTCAGGAAACATGCAGCACAGTACCAAGGAATTGAGGTCAGAAGCAAGTCAAGGTCTGAAACATGGATATCAAGCACAAGGGAGTTGCATACATTTGGAATGCTAGAGGCAGTGGACCTAACACTCTAACAGTAAGTAATGCATACTGTAAGTAGGGGTGTGCACTGGCCACTTTTCATGTTTTGTGTTTTGGTTTTGGATCTGGATCTTTCTTCGCGTTTTGGATCTGGATTGGTTTTGCCAAAACCACCCTCCCGTGTTTTGGGTTCTGGGTTTTGTGTTTTGGGTCTGTATTTTTTTTTTTTTTTAAAGCATAAAAACAGCTAAAATCACAGAATTTGTGGGTTTTTCTGCTCCTATGCTATTATTAACCTCAATAACATTAATTTCCACTCATTTCCAGTCTATTCTGAACACCTCACACCTCACAATATTGTTTTTAGTCCAAAAGGTTGCACCGAGGTAGCTGGATGACTATGCTAAGCGACACGAGTGGGCGGCACAAACACGTGGCCCATCTAGGAGTGACACTGCAGTGGCAGACAGGATGGCAGTTTGAAAAACTAGGCCCCAAACAATACATAATGCAAAGAAAAAAAAGAGGTGCAAGATGGAATTGTCCTTGGGCCCTCCCACCCACCCTTATGTATAAACAGGACATGCACACTTTAACAAACCAATCATTTCAGCGCCAGGGTCTGCCACACGACTGTGGCTGAAATGATTGGTTCGTTTGGACCCCCACAAAACAAGCTGGCAATTAGTCTTTCCCTGCACAAACTGGCTCTACGGAGACAAGATATCGTCCCCATCCTCCTCATCCACCGATTCCTCACCCTCTTCAGTGTTGTGTACATCCTCATCCTCACAGAGTATTAATTCTTCCCTGCTGGAATCCACCACCACAGGTCCCTCTGTACGTTCTGGAGGCTGGTCTCCCTGTAAGAGTTCATAATTAATTTTTATGAACATCATCTTCTCCACATTTTGTGGAAGCAACCTCCTACGCCTTTCGCTGACAACGTTCCCAGCTAAACTAAACACTCTTTCGGAGTACACACTGGAGGGGGGGCAACTCAGGTAAAATAGTGCCAGTTTCTACAGGGGCCTCCAAATTGCCTCGTTTTCCTGCCAGTACAGGTACGGACTGTCTGACATGCCTACTTGGATGCTGTCGCCGATATAATCCTCCACCATTCTGTCAATGGTGACAGTATCATATGCAGTGATAGTAGACATGTCAGAAATTGATGCCAGGTTCTTCAGTCCAGACGAGATGTCCAAACTTGGTCCTGCCTGCCCTGCATCACCCACAGTGGGTTGCTTAGGATACCTAAATTGTTTCCTGGCAGCCCCAGTTGCGGGAGAAAATGAAGAAGTAGCTGTTGACGTGTCACATTCTGCTTCAGCTGACAGTGTTTTCACCAGCAGGTCTTTGCACCTCTGAAGGCTTGTGTCAGCCGGAAAGAGAGACACCACATAGGCTTTAAACCTAGGATCGAGCATGGTGGCCAAAATGTAGTGGTCTGATTTCAATAGATTGACAACCCTGGAATCCTAGCAAAGCGAATGAAGGGCTTCATCCACAAGTCCCACATGCCGAGCGGAATCACTCCGTCTTAGCTCCTCCTTCACTTTCTCCAGCTGCTTCTGCAAAAGCCTGATGAGGGGAATGACCTGACTTAAGCTGGCAGTGTCTGACCTGACTTCATGTGTGGCAAGTTCAAAGGGCTAGAGAACCTTGCACAACATGGAAATCATTCTCCACTGCGCTTGAGTCAGGTGCATACCCCCTCCTTTGCCTATGTCATAGGTGGATGTATAGGCTTGAATGGCCTTTTGCTGCTCCTCCATCTTCTGAAGCATATAGAGAGTTGAGTTCCACCACGTCACAACCTCTTGCTTCAGGTGATGGCGGGGCAGGTTCAAGAGTGTTTGCTGGTGCTCCAGTCTTCGGCACGCAGTTGCTGAATGGTAAAAGTGGCCAGAAATTTTTTGGGACACCCAAAGTGTCTCCTGCACGCCCCTGTCGTTTTTCAGAAAATTCTGCACCACCAAATTTATTGTGTGAGCAAACCATGGGATGTGCTGGAATTTGCCCAGATGTAATGCCCGCACAATATTGGTGGCGTTGTCAGATATCACAAATCCCCAGATGAGTCTAAGTGGGGTAAGCCACTGGGCGATGATTTCCCTCAGTTTCACTAAGAGGTTGTTGGCGGTGTGCCTCTTACTGAAACCAGTGATACACAGAGTAGCCTGCCTTGGACCGGCTGGCGTTTCTGAGATGCTGCTACTGGTGATGCTGCTGTTGTTCCTGCGTAAGGTGATACATCTACCCAGTGGGCTGTCACAGTCCTTAGTCTGCCCTGTTCCACTTGTCCACATGTCCGTGGTTAAGATGACATTGGATACATCCTCATTTTTCAGGACACTGAGGACACTTTTTCTGATGTTTCTGTACAGTCTCGGTATCGCCTGCCTAGTGAAGTGGAATGTAGATGGGATTTGGAACCGGGGACACACTACCTCCATCAATTGTCTAAATCCCACTGCACTAATGGCGGATACCGGACGCATGTCTAACACCAACATAGCAGTCAAGGCCTCAGTTATATGTTTTGCTTCAGAATGACTGCTTTCGTACTTCATCCTCCTCGCTAAGGACTGTTGGAGGGTCAATTGTTTAGTAAAAGTAGTGGTGTTCCTACTTCCTCTCTGGGATGATGAATGACTCCCAGCAACAACAGCAGCAGCGGCAGCAGTAGGCGTAGCAATGTAGGATCCTCCGGAGGAATCCCGGATAGAAGAGTCAGTCATGCCGGTGACATGGCCTGCAGGACTACTTCTGATCCTGGCTAAGGAGGAAATTGACGAGGAGGGAGTTGACGGTGTGGTTTGCAGGCGCTTGGATACAACAGGATGAAGGGATTTAGGTGTCCCTGGACTGCTTACGGTCTTAGCCAAAGTTTCTGAACTTGACAGTAACTTTTTATGAACGCGCTGCAGATGACGAATAAGGGAGGATGGTCCTAGGTGGTTAACGTCCCTACCCCTACTTATTTCACCTTTACATATGGTACATATGACAAGACAGTTGTTGTCCGGATTTGGATAGAAATATTGCCAGACCAAAGAGATGGAATGTTTGGTCTTCTGCCCAGGCATGACCGTGATGGGCTTTTTCATTCCACGGATAACAACTGTCTCCCCCGGAGCCTGATTTAAACAAACCACATCACTATCAGAATCCTCCATGCCAAATTACTCCTCAGTGCCAGTTACACCAGTATCCTCATCCTGTTGTACTTCAACAGTGACATATTCAATTTGCATATCAGCAAGTGGACTGTGAGTGCTCCTTTCAGCACTTGCAGAGGGCGTGCAAATGGTAGAAAGAGCCACCTCTTCCCGTCCAGTGCTGGGAAGGTCAGGCATCGCATCCGCCACCACACTTGGACTCTCCTTGGGGATTTGTGATATCTTCTTAGAAGGCACAGGTCATCGCTGTGCTTTTGCCAGCTTAACTTGTTTGATTTTTGTAGCGGGAGGAGGGCTTCCATCGTCATGTGAAGCTGAACCACTAGTCATGAACATACAAACTCTGTGTCGTAAATGGCATATTGGCAAGTTTACGTTTCTCCTCAGATGATTTAAATGTTTTTTTAAGATCATTTTCCTGAACTTTGTCATTTCGGATTTTATATGCCCTCTACTATGACATTGGTCTTCGACCTTGGCAGATGACGTTGATTGCATTTTATCATCTATGTCATGACTAGTGGCAGCAGCTTCAGCACTAGGAGTAAGTGGTTCTTGATCTTTCCCTATTTTATTTTTAGGGGACAAAGTTTGGTCCTCCATTTATGTTATATTGATATATACGTGCGGCTAAGGTGCACACAAACACAGAAAAGAAGAATTTTTTTTTGGAGTGCACTTTGGGGGTTACACCACCCTTTAACAGATGAGCCAGCCGGCCCTTTACTTATGGGACACAGGCGCACGCTTGGCGCTGCTCCTTTGTTGATGCACGTGCAACCACAGCGCACACAATTCACAAACACAGAAAATATTTTTTTTATTTTGTTTGGAGTTTACTTTGGGGGTTACAGCGCCTTTTAACGGTCAAGCCAGCCGGCCCTTGATTTATGACACAGGCGCACGCTTGGTGCTACTTTGTTGATGCACGTGCGGCTACAGCACATACATTTCGCACACAAACACAGAAAAAAAAGAATTGTTTATTTTTTGTGGAGCTAACTTTGGGGGTTACACCACCCTTTTAAAGACTTATGACACAGGTGCACGCTTGCTGCTGCTCTTTTGTTGATGGACATGCGGCTACAGCGCACACAATTCAAAACACAGAAAAGAAGAATTTTTTATTTTTGTTGGCGTACACTTTGGGGGTTACACCACCCTTTAACAGACTTATGACACAGGCGCACGTTTGGCGTTGCTCCTTTGTTGATGCACGTGCGGCTACTGCGCATACATTTCGCACACAAACACAGAAAAAAATAATTTTTTATTTTTGCTGGAGTGCACTTTGGGGGTTACACCACCCTTTAAGAGATGAGCCAGCCGGCCCTTCACTTATGGGACACAGGCGCATGCTTGGCGCTGCTCCTTTGTTGATGCACGTGCAGTCACAGTGCACACAATTCACAAACACGGAAAATAATTTTTTATTTTGTTGGAGTGCACTTTGGGGGTTACACCACCCTTTAAGAGATGAGCCAGCCGGCCCTTTACTTATGACACAGGCCCACGCTTGGCGCTACAGTACTTTGATGATGCACGTGTGGCTACTGCGCACACAATTCACAAACACCGAAAAAATTTTTTTTTTTTATAGGAGTGCACTTTGGGGGTTACAGTACCCTATAACAGACAATCCAGCCCTTCATTTATGACACAGACGCACGCTTGGTGCTACTTTGTTGATGCATGTGCGGCTACTGCGCACACAATTCACAAACACAGAAAAGAAGAATTTTTTATTTTTGTTGGCGTACACTTTGGTGGTTACACCACCCTTTAACAGACTTATGACACAGGCGCACGTTTGGCGTTGCTCCTTTGTTGATGCACGTGCGGCTACTGCGCATACATTTCGCACACAAACACAGAAAAAAATAATTTTTTATTTTTGCTGGAGTGCACTTTGGGGGTTACACCACCCTTTAAGAGATGAGCCAGCCGGCCCTTCACTTATGGGACACAGGCGCATGCTTGGCGCTGCTCCTTTGTTGATGCACGTGCAGTCACAGTGCACACAATTCACAAACACGGAAAATAATTTTTTATTTTGTTGGAGTGCACTTTGGGGGTTACACCACCCTTTAAGAGACGAGCCAGCCGGCCCTTTACTTATGACACCGGCCCACGCTTGGCGCTACAGTACTTTGTTGATGCACGTGTGGCTACTGCGCACACAATTCACAAACACTGAAAAAAAAAATTTTTTTTATAGGAGTGCACTTTGGGGGTTACAGCACCCTATAACAGACAATCCAGCCCTTCATTTATGACACAGACGCACGCTTGGTGCTACTTTGTTGATGCACGTGCGGCTACTGCGCACACAATTCACAAACACAGAAAGAACATTTTTTTACATTTTTTTGGAGTGCACTTTGAGGGGCACCCCTGATGGACAGATCACCCCCTGGACAACACTACAGCACCCCTTTAGGACTAGAGGCTTTATGGGACACTGCACAACACAGTCCAGCCAGCCCCTATAGACTTTGGAGTGGACACAGCCCCTATGGACAACTGACTGTACAACACAGCCCAGCCAGCCCCTGTGACAGCAGTACAACGCAGCTCAGCCAGCCCCTATGGACAACAGCAGCACAACACAACACAACACAACACAGACCAGCCAGCCCTAACTCTCACCCTCCCTTTTCACTGACCACAGCCGGAGTGAAAAATGGTGCCGACGCGGGGACCTTTTATAGACTCCAAAACCCGCGAGATCCGGAAGGCGGGATGATGATGTTTTGCCTCGATTTCAGTTCCGAGTCAGGCGGAAAAACCAGAGAACCCAGAAGCCACTTGGCCATCGATACGGTAGAACAGGACAACTCTAGTACAATGCAAGGTGCTGGGTTTGATAAGTGCATGTCAGGTTCCAGGAACGGCGTGTTACCAGACATACCTTTATACATACATACCTTATTGTTTGTCATTTTTGCCTGGCTGTCCTCTCAAGGGGGACTGAGGTAGATGGAACGGAGCTAAAGGGACCAAACTTGGTAATTAGATTAATCATTACATGTACCAATTGTTCCCCCTTCTCTGTGCACCAAAATTTATTTTTGGAACAGAACTGCAATGTATGTAAGAAACAATCCTTACATAGGGTCCTGCTCCGCTCCAACAACAGAGCAGTGTGGCAGCTCAGGGGCAATGTGCCAGTACATACAGCACATTACCAGTCACACAATGGTTCTGATCCAGAGATGAACGCAGTGTCAATGTTTGCGCAGTTGAGTGTTTATATGCTACTGCGTATACGTGAAAGGTTCTAGAGACCCCGAAGGCGCATGCATACCACTGAGTGTATGCAGAGACAGCTGGTGGCGGAAAGGCATGGGGGTTCCTAGGAGGTGGTCTGAATTGAACACAAAAAGAGGCCATCTCATGGGCGTGTTATGGGACTGTCATGGGTGTATCAGACGCAGACCCACAACCACAGAGGACATATCTACAGATTATTCAGAAGGAGACACTCCACCAGCCAGAGGGCGTCATAAGTCTTGTTGGTGCATTGATGGTGGAGTGGTGAGCATTGAAAGGGGGCATCTCATAGCTTGAAGAGTCTGTCGTATACTAGCACATAAAAGGGAGACTGAAATTAGCATTTGCATATTACGCCCACTGCGACTGTGCAAACATTCACAGCCGCCAATGCATTAGCGTCCACCTCTGAATCAGGTCGTATAAAAGGCCAACATTACAGCCTCAATGGGTCTATTTACTAAGCCTTGGATGATAAAGTGAACGGAAATAAAGTACCAGCCAACCACCTCCTAACTATCATTTTTCAAACACAACCTGTGACTTGGCAGTTAGGAGCTGATTGGCGGGTACTTTATCTGCATCCAAAGCTTAGTAAATAGACCCTCAAGTCACTGAATGCTGAGATTGTAGAATTGAAGTATGTTGGCATAAAATGCACATTTACAGTATCTCTCTTACATGTACAATACAAATTGGAACCTTCTACAGAAAATAAATGTTTTATTTTATATTTTTTTTGAGGGGGGGTTGTTTAGTTCCCCTTTGGGTTCAATACCTTTAAGTTATTTCCCAAAGATCTACATTATTACTTCAAGTAAAAATAATAAAAGTAATACACTGTAATACTCCGTAGTTACATAAACTTCAGTTCTGCAGTAGATTCTGCTGCAACTCTGAGATATATATTGTTCAAACTTTTCTAAAAGTAAAACACAGCCATGAGTCTCCAGAAATCAATGGAAATCATTAAGCGGTGGGGCTGGACTGCCCATAACTGGTCAGCAAAGCCGTCAGCTCTCACTGATTTTCTGTAATTCTTGCTGGTTTGGAGTCAGACTCTATGCTCTGTTAGCATAACAATTCTTATAAATGTCAGCTGGAGCAAATAGGATAAACACGGTGTTGTTTTTTTTATTATAACTTTGGGGGTAAGGTTTACAGTGTGAGTTTTAATGTACAACTCTAGATATAGGAGTTTAATATTGTGTTACAGGGGGACGCAGTTAGACTGCTGCAATTTCATACCGATTCCGTAACAGGGCAAGATGACCATGTTTGTAATAGACAATCTTCTTAGTTCTTTTTGCATTGTTCTTACGCAATTGATAATATGGATATATTTTGATCATTACACTTTCTATCAGGGGCGTTTCTAGAGAGGAGGGGGCCCGTGTGCAGTCTCCGACACGGGCCCCCTCCTCTCTGCCCAGCAGCCGGCAGCGCACTGAGCTGTGCGTGGCCAGCGCCGGAGTTATAGACTCTTGGCACTAGAGTGCGCCCAGAGTCTATAGACTATGAGCAGGTCACTGGGAAAATGGCCGCGGCGGCCATTTTGCCTGTACTGCGCATGTACAAATGACGGGAAAATGGCCGCCGTGGGCATCTTCCAGTCGTTTTGTCAGTGCCAGACCCCCACGCCGACGTGGGACTCTGGAGAGGTAAGTAACCTTATAGGTGCAGGGTGCGCGGTGCGGGGCCCCCCTGGACCCAGGGTCCCGTGTGCCCCGCACACCTTGCACCCATTATAGATATGCCCCTGCTTTCTATGTATTATTGTAGATTTAACTCTCTTACCTCCCTTTGCCCTCGAGCACTGCATCGCCATCTTCTTTCACGCTGTCCTGGATTTTTCATCACGTTTTTTCAAGGAGGGTTTCCAGACAACATACAGTACATATCTTATCAGTGTTCTGGTGATTTAAAGCGGCAATCATTTAAAAGGCGAAATCAGGTTGGCTTTGACTTTCAAATAATTATTACATTAAATTTAGAAGTTATCGGGCCTATTCATTAGCAGGAAATGGATAGACCCCAACAATTAAGTATTTAACTGGCTGCAAGTAGCGGTGGTGAATACAAAGGGGCCTATTTATTAACATTATTTTTTTCAAAAATAAAGGGAAAAAGGGTGTTTTCATACCCTTTTCTCATTATTTTAGTATCACCTATATTTACTAAAGGGCAATTGGAGTAAAATTCATAAACGTCTACTCCAAACCCTAATTATCACTTATTTTTAGTAAGCAGATGGTATTTCCTATCATTGTAATGGGAAATGTGATCTGGCCAGATTTACTAAAAATAAAATGTGAAAAAATACCGGGGGAAGCCCTGTGATAATAACGCCACCTGGAGGTAGAGTTATCCAGGGTTTCCCCCGGTTCCCCAAATCCTGCTCTACTCTAACAGGCAAATCAAAGCCGGGAGCCAGCCCCTTGTGATCAGCTGTGTGGTCTAAATAGACCACAAGCTGATCACTGCAATAAAAAAATAGTTAAAAAAAACACTTACCTGCATCCAGGGACCAGAAATCCGTGAGCTCCGGTGATGCCCTCTGTTGGCTCCGGTCAGCTGGTCTCCCGGCTTCTGCACTGTGACCCTGGTCAGCTGCTGCATAGAATAGCTGAAAGGGTTCACAATGCAGGAGCCAGGAGACCAGCGGATCGGAGCCCCAGAGGACATTACCGGAGCACCAATCACCGGAGGTAAGTGTAGCTAAGTGGGGGGGGGTCGCGGGGAGGAGAGCGGTCCATTGGGGGATGACGTGTGCAGGGGGGGCATCGCGGGGGGGAGTTGCGGCATCCGGCGGTGGCACATGTGCAGACACATTTTCCCTGTATTTTTTCCAAAAAATACAGGGAGAAGTGTGCGGGCAGGATTCGCAGGGACAGAGCTTTAAATTCCTCTGCTATTTTCTAAATTCGCATTGCGAATTTAGGGCCTGATTCACTACAGACCTCCTGCGAAAATATGCTAATGTTTGCAATAGCAAAGCCAGCATAGAGACGCCCACTAACGATCTCGTACATCCGGAATACCTTGCAGTCCAGCGTATACATCGGGAACATCGAGTAACATCAGCCCCTCACACACAGTTACATAAGGTCTGACCTTGAAATTGCTAACCTCGTTGCACATAGTAAGAACTCAAGCTGCGTATGCCATCGCAGTGGCTAATTTATGCACGCCCATGTAACATCATCAAACGGACCGGCACACCTGCATTTCTTTGACCACTCCCCCGTCACCACTCCCAAACGCTGACGTCCTGTTCCTTGATCTATGATGGCTTTGTGTCTGTGTAGGTGATTGCAGTGTGAACGCAATGCCAACTCACGCACGTCCACTTCTGTGCATGCGCAGTACGCACCATCGGCCAATCTGCGTACACTGTTGCAGTTGCGATCCATAATGAATCATCAGGGCCTTAGTCAGAAATATCACACTACAACCGCATTTTAAATGCGGATTGTAGTAAATAGGGACCAAAATCTTGGGAGCAATTCAACATTGCCCTTGTGAAGAGACAGCTGATAGCACAATGATCCCGGCATTCAGTGGAAAGAGCGGAACAGGAGCAGAGGGACAGTCTTGAGAAAGTCCCGGTTTTTATGGGACGAAACGCGTTGACGTCACTATCCAGGCATCTGAGATTGTTTCACAGCACCAAAGCTATTTGCCGCTTTGCACTTTGGAGGATTCATACAAGGTGACGATTCATCCCTGAAGTTCACCGGCAGCCGTCATACGGCAACCGCTCCACAGGCAGCCCTGGTCTTCCGCAGTACGGCAGTTGGTTCTATCCAGCCGCGGCTTTACAGCAAGTGGACAGGCAGAGCCAGGACGGATATCGGTGTGGATTCAGCTATACAGGGGAGGAGGTATTACAATTCTTTCCCCTTTCCACCTTCATATCTCCAGCGTGACTTTATTTCACACTGGGAGGCCAGTAGTGATTGTCTAATAAACAGTGGAACGTAGCAGTCATACCATTGGAAACTCATTGCTACTTTTAAGACACAGTGTTGCACAAGTGGTAGTATCAGAACGTTGTGCTGCTGTAGAAACTCAGTTATATGGTATCAAGTTACACTCTCATACCAATGCACTATAATTAGAGAGTCATGATCTCTGCAGTTTTTTATGATTGATTTTTTTCATGTGCACATGATTGCAATTTGTTGCTGTTTATATGTGGATTATTTTGTATGTATTAAATATCAGTTCATTTTATAATATGCCTCCTGTTTATTAAACAGACAGCAAACCTAATATAGATACCTAAATTTTAATTCAGTAGCAGTGCCTAGCGCAGTATAGTATTGTTTTTCCAGGAGCAGAGGGATGCCTCCTGAACCTGGGACTACTTTCCATAAGGAAATAGTGGGGTCCATTAATCAGCGCCTTCTGAAGATGGCAAAGATTCCCACTGATTGAGTTTATATGGGAAATGGGCCTCAGACTGCACACCTTGAACATATATATATATTTGGAGGTGCTACCTGTGGAGACAATTGATATATGCACAAAAAAACAAGTACAGGTGCTCAACTCCAAATTAACTGATTGTATATAAATAAATAAATGTTTGCAATGAATAGAGGGTTTTGGCATAATCTTGGCCAAGGTTATGGGCCTACCCACCGCATCCGGGTAACCTCTGTCAGGTAGGTGCCTAACATACTAGGATTCACATCAGATACTTCCTGCCTTACTTTTATAATGAATGGTCCTGACACTTAATTTCTACAAAAGTAGGTGAAAATGATCACTTTCACCTACTTTTGTAGAAATTAAGAGACAATGAATAATCACGAAAACTTGTGGGTTCCTTCACCTCACAGGCTATTAAATTTTTAATTTCTAGATATGTGACTGTGGAGGTATACTGAATTATCTAGAGGGGTGTAAAAATGTTAACCGGGGAGGGAGTAATATTCTGTAAGGACTGGATATATATATATATATATATATATATATATGCATATCCACAATGCACATGTCCAAATGGTGCCCACTGCAACGGAGACTGGACAACCTTTGGAAAGGTGAACGGGACGCCGCGGTAAGTATGGGAACTGTGAGAGGAAAAGATTGGGGGATAGAGGGCGGTCGGGATGAAGTCACAACAGGGAAGGGGGAGGAGAACAACAAAGGGGGGAAGGGCTGGTCAGAGATGGGGAGGAGCTAAGCAGGGGTGGGCGGAGACTGAGATGACACATTAAACTAGTACACACATTACGGAGCACCCCAGCTATTACTACTGATGTGGATGAACGTGCAGATCTCACACACATACACTCTGTGGTGCAGCACTTGTTAATTTTATAGGTACCCCTCTATGTGGTAGAGGAAGCGCTGTGCAAGTACGAGCTGTCTGATTACTTATATATTACTGTTTTACTTTCAAGATCTTGTATATATATTTCACTTCTCCCCCCAACTGCACCCTGTCCATCTTCTTCTCCTGAAAATGAGGTTCAGGTAGGAGATTTGAAACATTGGTACAAGTGCAAGCAGCGTTGTTGAGTTTTTACAGTGATGCCTGTATAATAACAAGTACCTCTGCTAACCTAAATTTGGACTGAGGGCCTGATTCACCTTCAGACGGAATAGCTAAGCTGCTCGCAAGCAGCTTAGCTATTCCCTCTGTGCTGATATGGTGCAGCAGGAGGCATGACTCCTCCTGCTGCATTACGTATCCGAGCTGCGTTGGATAATCTGGGGACCATCGGCCAGCTAAGGTGACCATTGAGGTCAAGCAGCCGGCCGTCGCAGCTGCCAGGAAGAGGCCAGGAAATCTCCGTCAGCCGAGATCCTGGCCTCTTCAGGAAACAGAGGCCATCGCCGCCCCCTCCTCGCCCCCAAATGGCAGCAGACTGTCAATCACTGACAATCTGCTGCCAGTTTACGTGCCCATGCTCAGAACGGGTCTGGCGCCTGCGCAGATTCCCAAACATCGGGAATCTGTAAGTGCACTGCTGAATTAGGCGCAGAGGACCTAAATATCAATTAGTATTTATAGTTATTTATAGAATATAGAAAATCTAATGCTGATTTCATTTGTTGCTTCTGAAACAGATTGCAACAATTTGTTAACACACGAGATCCACATATATGAAAAGAAAAACATACCATCTCCGCAAGCTGTGAGCTTCTCCATGATATTACCAGCATAGCATAAGAAAGAGCTAATGTTTTGCAGGGAACCTGCCTTCTCAGGATATTTGCATACATACATATGTAAACACGCTAGCTGGGAGCAACCATATTGGGAATAGGTTGTGTGAAGAATGCCAAGCAGAATTATACTCCCAATGCAAAACATGTAATTGGAAATATCTTAACTTCTGTCAAAGTATGGGAAGTGTTTGACGTGTTTGTAAATGTTACAGAGTGGGTTTTAATATAAAACTAACTTGAATTTTAGCGATCATTCCTTCAAACAGCTTTGGGAATTATATATCATTTATACGGTTAAAGAGGACCTTTCATATATAAACAAATGTATTTGTTTTATACTAGTGAACACTTCTCTAATGTGTTGTCTAAGGGCCCTGAAATGAATACTTATGCCAGGTCCAGGCCTGCCAACTTTCATTTTTTTTTCATTCTGTGAACTCCATAAGTCTTGAACTAAAACTTTCAGTTAACAGGCATACTGTGATAAGGAGATACTTAGTAAGTGTACAGTGAAAGCAATATATAGTACATCACATGCATGGTACTGTATGGCGAAAACTGATTTACTTATTGTGGCATAAAAATGAATACAGTTACACAAACACATTAATATATACTTGGGGGTATATTTACTAAAGTTCGGGTTTTTAGAAGTGGAGATGTTGCCCATAGCAACCAATCAGATTCTATCTATTATCTTCTAGAAGGAGCTAGATAAATGTTCAGTAGAACCTAATTGGTTGCTATGGGTAACATCTCCACTTCTAAAAAACCTGCACTATACCCCTTGGTCTATGTTATTCTGCCCCTTCCTTCCCCTGTTCTACTTCTCCTGGCACAAACAGATCTTGAGTGTTTGATTCAAATATACGAGTAAATGCATAGGAGCATATGTAAGCCTACATATTTTATTCTATACAAACCAGCGTACGGTTCCCTCCTTAATTGCAGACCCAAAATCTGCTACTTTTCAGACAATCCTATCACAACATACAGGCCCGTAACTAGGATTGTGCGACCGGTGCAGCCGCACAGAGTACAGAACACTGTCGGTGGCACCGTCACTGCTCATGGCCAGTCTTTCTGGTTAGCAAGGTGTCTTGAACAGCATCCTGCAGCAAGGATAGCTGCTGCATCGCTGCCGGAGCATCATTTAGGTGCTCCAGACAGGCACCCTGCAGCCTGCACAGTCGATCAGAGCATCCTGAGGATGCTACAGTTAGCGCTGCACCTCCCGATTCTGCTGGCCTCGTCCTCTGAGCGCGACATAGGGGTCTATTTTATTTACTAAGCAGTGTTAGGAGATGGAGTGAAAAGTGATAAGAAAGTGATAAGGTGCCAGCCAATCAGCGTTGGAAGGTGCACTTGCGTTGTTGTCATCAGCAATGAAGTTTAATCAAGCGCCAAAAATTTTTGGAGTGTACAATTTTGTATTTTGTAAATAAAAAGTGAAAGGACCCGATTGTGAGTCGCCCACATGCCCAATATGCAGCTGCTTTCCGAATGCGCATACTTTGCTAACAGAATGTTAATGCTCCTATATGCAGGGCTTTATTCTATGCATCACGCTGCCCACTGTTTTCTGTCCACTAGTGTAGACGTCATCATTAGTATCTGCACTTACAGCTGCCCTATGCTGGGAGCAAGAGATCCGTCTGAAATAAGCGTCACTGCGGCATAAGCACGACTGGGAGGCGACCTCTGTACAGTATGACTGCAATTTCCTCTTTCTTCTGTTTTCTACCCGTAATTCACGTCATCAAAGAGCAAAATTCATTCACTGTCATTTTCTCTGCTCCATTTATAGGTTATCAGTTCCATTCAATGTGACTTTACAAATTCATCAGGGGTCTATTTACTAAGCAGTGTTAGGAGACAGAGTGAAAAGTGATAAGGTGCCAGCCAATCAGCTCCCAACTATCATCTCACAGGCTGTGTTTGAAAAATGACAGTTGGGAGCTGATTGGCTGGCACCTAATCACTTTCTTATCACTTTTCACTCTGTCTCCTAACACTGCTTAGTAAATAGACCCCATAATGTAAATTGCTATACTGCAAATCGGTGAAGCAGATCCGGAACATGAGGATTGCATTACTGTAACTTTGTAGCATTAGGAAATGACCTAGCACCACAGTTGTGTATGGCGCCATCACCTCCTCTCTGTGTACAGCGGTAACCAGCAATTGTCTGCATAAAGCATTATATAGTAAAAATAAAATGCAGCCACTGCCTTTGGCACGACCAAAATACGGGGCTGACAAGCAGCTCCTGCGCATGTGCCCTTCTATGGAACGCTCCCCGTCCCCGCCCCCAAATGCCAGCAGCATGTCACTCATGCTGCTACTTTTGGGGCACTGCGGCCGATGTCGCAGGACCAGATCTGCACATGCGCAGGAGCCGCATTGTCACGGCAGTGTGATTTTGCCAGACATCCTGAGTAACCTGAGCTATACTCAGTTGTCCGATGTTCATGCAGTTGAACCGATACTGCGTCTTCGGGCGCATGAACGGATCAGCGAAGTCGGTAGTGGGCGTCTTTATACTGCGGCATTTACATAATTTCGCACAGCTGCTACACACACAAAGACATGCAAAAAAAAATTTAATTGCTTGAAAACATTGTTTTCATATAAAAGTACATAAAAACCTTCAAATGTTTGTGCAAGACCGCCGAGAGTGCGCAAAGTGTTACACAAGAGCTCCAGGTGCCGGCGCAAGAACATTAAATTTTGTGTAGCTTGTATAATGCCTATAAAAGCCGTAAAAGCCAGGATTTTATTATACGTGTTCCTTTATATCCTATACATCTGATTATAAGATTTTTTTTTCTTTTTTAGCCATATACAAGCTTTGAAAAAGAAGTCTTTGACTGTCTGAACCTATCTGGTCTCATTACTAACTGCGATAGTGCCTATACCTACAGGTTTTAGCACACTGTGGTCTCTAATAAGGTTGATCCAACATAGCTACAGTATGGCTTTCTGCCCACTCAGTTTAATTGACCCCTATTTGGTTCCTAAAGTTCCAGGTGTCTTTCGAAAAATCTTCAATGCAGCAGTGCTGCCATCTACTGTTCAACTTTTGCAAATCTTATCCTTTAATAACAGCTGAAGTTATTCTAATTTATCCAGCACCATCTCTCGCACCTCTCTAAAATGACCACCTGAAAACTTCTACAGTATTTCCGATTAATAGAATCAGATTAATTTACTTCATTGACATAAACTGGAAATAAGAGCAATTTTAATGTCTCTCGGAGGCATCACATTGGGTCAGGAAAAATATCATGTTTTAATGTTTTTTTTTCCCATTATGCCCTTGTATAGCCAACGCTGATCCCAAACACCCTCAGTTTTATTACTCTATAAATGTTATTGTATAGATGCAGGAATGTCATCTGCCTGGCTGTGTAAATATATTAAAGGAAGAAGGAAAATTCTGCCTTGGGCAGCAAAAGCATAAAGTGTATTTGCTTGTGACAGTTCTCAATACATGGGTGGTATCCTATGTAAGGGAGTCTTGCACAGTCATTGAACACGCACTAAATTTACTATGCCTTCTGGTAATATACAGAATGTCCGACAGAGGCAGGATCATATCTGGGACTTGTTTATGAGCAGGAGAAATCAACCTAGCATGTTTTCAGAATTAATATTAAATAGAGAAATCAGATTTATCTTGCTATCCCATAGAAAGAAACCACATTAAAATACTGTTATCGGTCTTAGGCTGTAAAAGGCGCAGGAAGCAGAATTATGAGTGCGGTTGTGGCCATAACTCAGTCCCCTAGATCTGTGTCATTATATCACAAATGACATCAAAAATGGTTTTCCCTGACACTCTTATTTATCTATGTGTCCCTTTAAAAATTTCAACCTTATCAATTACACATAATGGCGGAGTGTGTCAGATGAATCCATCTGCGATAAGATGAAAAGGGACAGGATATTGAATAATGGCTGGGGAAGAGCTCATAACTCTATACATCTTGTTTTCGTGGCTTTACATGAGAACCATTTTGTTATGTTAGCAATGTGCTTTTGGTATGAGATTTTAAAGCGCTGCTTCAGTCACTCAGATCCATACTAAAATGTGTGTGCTTTAAAATACTTAATGAAAAGAAGATGATGCATTTGACATAAGCAGCATGTCTCCTTGTCTGAGTCTCACAGTCTTTCAGTCTTACAGATGATTCGGCAAAAACAATTTGTGCACACAAGCTTTCATACAGTAGGATCCCTTTTGTACAAATGTCTGGTGGAGGTGACTATCAATCAGAAATAAATCAGATGATGTCTCTAGATTGTAAACTTTTCTATCAGTAACTATGCAAGGGCCCGTGTATATGAAACAGGCAATTTCTCACCTCCTCTGTTTTACTGAAGCTCCCTCTAGAGGGAGCTTCAGTAATCTGGGGGAGGTGAGAAAATATCTGCAACCCCACTGCCGATCCATGGGTCACTGATGGAGAAAGAGGCCTCTCCAGCTCCGTAGCAGCTGCACTACTGCTACCATGGTAGTTCAGCACCTGCATTCTTTTTTTGTGGCTGCTTAACTTATATATACAGTATGTATGCAACACCGTTGTTTTTGGCTCATCTCTAATGCGACTACAGTTGAGCAAAATTTGAAAACCTGTTTCTCAAAATATATACCCCATTCGGCATATAGGCATTTCATTTTGCACATTTTGCCAGCATTATTTGACCTTAAGCTTTCTGGATAGCTTTAAATGGCCAACATTTGGGGAGATGTATCAACAGTCGGAGACAGATGATGTGGAGAAGTTCACAAAGCAACCAGTCTTCTAGCAAATGACAGATAGAAGTTGATTTGGGCAAGTTCTCCACTTAATCTCTCTCCAAGGCTTGATACATCTCTGATTATCCCCAATAGTAAGTGATTACTGAGAGATGGAGAACATTAGAAAGCTACAGCTGACCAAAATTCAATTTTATATATGGTGGAGATGTTCTATATAGCGATTGATTTCAGGAGTCAGCTACTGTATGTGACACAGTATTCATTGGAATGTTTAGATGCATTATAATAGCTCCCTACCATCATTATAGCCATTTGTAACTAGCAAGGTCCAAGGTGCTGAAAAACTGGTGGGACACATATTTCAGTACAGTTATTGGCTCACATTTAGGGTGTAAAGAGGAGTTATTAAGTCTGCTTCTTCATTTTTATTATCAACTGGAAATCCCACTACAGTACCTTATGTTGTTATACAGTATATGGGAGGTAACATTGTAGGTCAGTGGTATGGGGGCAATCTATTTTTATTTATTTATTACTAGTTATTTATATAGCGCCCACATATTCCACAGCGCTTTACAGAGAATACTTGGCCATTCACATCAGTCCCTGCCCCAATGGAGCTTACACTCTATATTCCCTACCACATGCACACAGACATACACACTAGGGATACATTTTTATTTTTTTTTGGGAGCCAATTAACCTGCCAGGATATTTTTGGAGTGTGGGAGGAAACCAGAGTACCCGGAGGAAACCCTACGCAAGCTCAGGGAGAATATACAAACTCCACACAGTTAGGGCCGTAGTTTGAATCGAACCCACGCCCTCAGTGCTGTGAGGCAGTAATGCTAACTATTACACCGTCTGTGAGTTTATCCCGTCCCATTCTTATGGATCGTTACTAGAGGGGTGGGTCTATCACTTTAGAATAACATGAACTGGGTGCACTGTGTGGCATATGAAACTTGGGGCACTAATGTGGCATAATGTGAATGGGGCATAATGAGAACTGGGGGCACTAAAGTGTGATGTAATGTAAACTGGGTACACTAAAGTGTGACAATGTGAACTGGGGGCATCAGTGGACAGAAAACTGTAAATTTCATTCAGTTTAAATGTTTAAAAAATATACTGAAAAAAAAGATACAATAAAGTTTATTTGTAATGTGTTTTATCCTTTTTTTCTGCACTTTGTTATTGTAGTAATACTGGAATGCACAGTCAACTAAAACTCATTTCAGAGTGGCCCACTCAAAAACTTAATACACCTGCCTTATGGCTTTGCCTTATGAATCGTCTGTAGTCTATTTAACATGCATAGTTAAGTCTTTAACAAGCACTGCGGCAGTACATGCACAGCTTCATATTCATTTATATAGAAATCGAACAGACTTAACATTATTTAATTTGAGTCCAACTAGATTAAAAACACTGCCAGCTAATATTAGTTCTTTCAATTTATTTCCCTTGCCCTTATCTGTTATCCCTCTCCTTTTTTTAACTGTCCCTCTCATTCTTTATTGGTTCTACCTTCCCTTGTGCAATGTTCTATGTTATGTTGAACTTGGACCAGCTGGATGTTCCATCTCTGGACAAAGAGCATGTGAGAAACACAGATAAGCTTTTCATTTCTCTTATTTAAATGTATGTGAAATACTTTACTATAATTCTGACCTGAAAAAAAATAATTGTACACTTTGTTCAATGCTGCTCTATCAGGCATAATGCTGTATATGCCTACTTTAAGATTACCTAAATTTGGTGTCACAGGAATTATACTGACAATAGAAGAAAATGTGTCAGGTGACTTCAAACATTCATGTATTATGGTACATTATATAGTAACTCCCTATGATGTTTGTAAACAGATGAAACACGTTGGTGAATTAGAAACATTATTAAGAATAGAACTCTTGTGAAAATTATTTTACCTGAATAATGTGTTTTCTAAGTTACTGAGTTTCTCAGATGGGTTAACAATATTTTTCCAGGAGCATTAATACATTTTTTCAAAAGTGTTATGCCATAAACTCTTTTTTTATTTTTTTCAAACTGTGAGCCCATTGTAAGAAGACTGAAGGGTGACAACTTTATATAGTAGATAAGAGTCTCTGGGGAATAGATGCAGGGCTATTTTTGAGGTGGAACGCACTGGAACGTCGTTCCTGAAGGTCTTTTGAAAAATGACGCTATCAGGAATGGCATTCCGAAACTGCCTATCGGTGCAGCATGCGGCCAGTGTTGGGATCGGTTCTTGGCTCCCAGCGCCAGTCGGTAAGAGGTGGATGTGGTGACTGTTTAAGCTTGGCACGGGCCACGAGCCACTCAGTGCTCGCGGGCCAGCAGCCAATACAAAAGAGGCAGCGGCGGGCATTTGTGTTTGGTGCCATTCACGAGCCAATAATGGCTCACGGACTGGCAGCCAAAAGGAAGTGGCTGCGGTGATCCAATCATGGCTTGCTGCATCATAGCTTCACCCATTCACAGCGTCATTTACTAGAAGCTGCCAAGTGGGAGCTTTAATGCGTATCTAGCGGCATAAAGGAGAAGACACCAAGTGAAGAGCTCTGGCAGCCGTAGAAGAGGCCAGAAGATGGCAAGATGCTGAGAAGAGGAGGTGGCACCGCTGGCCAGGATGGGCCAGAGTCAGAAGACAAAAATTGAGGACTGGATAGTGCTGCAATGGAGGGAAGCAAAGAGCTAAAAACTATGCTCCCCACTGCAGCCTCTTCCTCTGGTACTAGGAAGTCGCCTTGACAACCAGGAACCGTTAACTCTTCCCTAGATCACCAGGTGTCGGCCACTAGGCCCATGGGGATCATCAGGCCTCAGGCCTGTGGAGCTTGTTAGTTGTCTATAAAGCCTGTGCCATAAGTATGAGTGACTCTGGGCATTAGGCCCAGGTCGCTTTAAGTGCCACAGATAGGCAGGCTCCATGCCTGAGCCCTGTATTATTTATAAAGTGGTTATGGGCATTAGGCCCAAGCAACTTCAATGGCCTTGAATAGGCAGCCAATAGACCTTGCCACTGCTAATTAAACTGATCTGGGCATTAGGCACAGGTCAATGGTGTGGCCCACACTAGGCAGGTGCTAGGCCCAGACCACTTCAGTTGAGCCCACAGTTGACAGATGCAAGGCCTGAGCCCTGGAGTAAAGTGGCTCTGGGCATTAGGCCACTTCAATGGAGGCCAAATAAGTTTTGGGGGAGCCCCTTCAAACTTTTGCTATGGGGCCCTCAAAGTTCTAGTTACACTCTTGTCCTCCAGAAGCTCTACCCAGATCCCCCCTGACACTGCTGCTCACCCAGGATTGGGTGCTGCTGCCAGTGTCCAGCATACAGTGCAGTGTGGGCACCCCTGGGTACAATGAGCTGGTGTGTTCCCACCAGCTGTGGGGAACCAACCGGTACAGCACCATCATCGAGATCATCCCCAGCACCAGGGACCTGACCTCTGACAGCGATGAGATGACCACTATGCACAGGGGTGACCAGCTCTTAAGTTTGTCCGCAGAGAGCTGGAGATGGGCAATCCTCTAGAGAGGTTGTCCTTAGAAGAAGGTTACACACAGTAAACATCTTAATAAAGGTAAGTAATTCTGGATTTTTTTATGTATTTTTTGTGGATCTGGAGTTTGTGAATGTATTTTCTGTGGATCTGGCTTTTATTGTATTTTAAGTGAATCTGGCTTTTTTAAAATGTATATTCTGTGGATTTGGCTTTTTAAAATGTATTTTATATGGATCTGGCTTTTTTAACATAATTGATACCTCCACATACCTGTCCCACATCATTTAAACCTCCACATACCTGCCCCCCATCATTTACACCTCCACATACCTGTCCCACATCATCTACACCTCCATATACCTGTCCCACATCATTTACACCTACACATACCTGTCCTACATCAATTACACCTCCACATACCTGTCCCACATCATTTACATCTCCATATACCTGTCCCACATCATTTACACCTCCACATACCTGCACCACATCATTACACCTCCACATACCTGCCCCACACCTCCACATACCTGCCCTACATCATCTATACCTCCACATATCTGCCCCACATCATTTACACCACCACATAGCTGTCCCACATCATTACACCTCCACATACCTGCCCCACACCTCCACATACCTGCCCTACATCATTTACACCTCCACATACCTGCCCCACATCATTACACCTCCACATACCTGTGCCACATCATTAGACCTCCACATACCTGCCCCACACCTCCACATACCTGCCCTACATCATTTACACCTCTACATACCTGCCCCACATCATTTGCACCTCCACATACCTGCCCCACATAATTTACACCACCACATACCTGTCCCACATCATTTACACTTCTACATACCTGTCCCACATCATTTACATCTCCATATACATGTACCACATAATTTACTCCTCCACATACCTGTCCCACATTATTTACACCTCCACATACCTGTCCCACATAATTTACACCTCCACATACCTGTCCCACATCACTTACACCTCCACATACCTCCACATACCTGTCCCACATCATTTATACCTCCACATACCTGTCCCACATCACTTACACCTCCACATACCTCCACATACCTGTCCCACATCATTTACACCTCCACATACCTGTCCCACAACATTTCCACTTCCACATACCTCCACATACCTGTCCCACATCATTTAAACCTCTGCATACCTGTCCCACAACATTTCCACTTCCACATACCTGTCCCACATCATTTACACTTCCACATACCTGTCAAACATCACTTACACCTCCACATACCTGTCCCACATCATTTAAACCTCTGCATACCTGTCCCACATCATTTATACCCTCACATACCTGTCCCACATCATTTATACCTCCACATACCTGTCTCACATCATTTAAACCTCTGCATACCTGTCCCACATCATTTATACCTCCACATACCTGTCCCACATCATTTATACCTCCACATACCTGTCCCACAACATTTCCACTTCCACATACCTGTCCCACATCATTTAAACCTCCACATACCTGTCCCACAACATTTCCACCTCTGCATACCTGTCCCACGTCATTTATACCTCCACATACCTGCCACACATCATTTACACCTCCATATACCTGTCCCACATCATTTACACCTCCACATACCTGTCCCACATCATCTACACCTCCATATACCTGTCCCACATCATTCTCCACTGTGTTCTGACATTTAACCCTTTGAATAAAGATTTTCCCTACCTGTTCACCTGCTCAGGGCAGTGTGCACAAAAAATTGTGAATTCCCTTTGAAAAATCAATGTGAGTTTCAAATCGAATATTTGCAGTGTGGGGCGAGTTTGCCATGAGACTGGCTCGCAGTACACTATTCGCATCTAATTAAATTGACCCCTAGTAGTGGTTTGGATTTTAAATATATTTAGCCTGTTTGCAGTATTAGGTACTTGGTAAATTTTTCTAGTATGTTATCGAAATTCAAAAAAACTGATTAGCATTATCAGAACACTGTCTGTGGATAACGTTTGCATGCAGCAATTTAGTGTAGTCCTTTAAATATATAAAATATTATATTACCTATATTGTTTGTTTGCATTTGATTGAGTCACATTTATAAAAAGATGCTTGCTTCAAATTATTAAAAATGCTTGTTACTATAAATTAATATTTTATTTTACCTATGTTATAGTTAGATGATACTTCTCACCAAATTGCTGCCTCCTGCATACTGATATTATTAATGATTACTGTTGTGCATAAAATGTTATTTTTCACACTTTTTGGCATAATCTTTGTTCAGTTATCTATAGGCTATGTGTAAATTGTAACAATGACAATTGTTAATTACTTAGCATAGAGGAAATTAACTCCTTACTGCTAAAAACAAAAATTCAGCTCATTAGTTTTAAGCCAGTGTTTTCTGCAGCACAAAACTAATTATATCGCTTTATTATGGTGCTATGTAAGCAGCTGCGGTTTGATACCATAATAAAACAAAAAACTTATGAACAAAAAAAACAACAACTTGTATTTATTATTTCTGAAGAGTAGATCTAAAAAGAGGCCAATTTATTTATTAAAATTGCATTTATCTCGGCAAAAAAGTGCATTTGTATTGCAATAAAAACATACTTTTAGATGATATTTATCAATATTTTATCACTGTTTCAGCTGAGAGAAGCTCAGCTGTCACTATGGGGCCTTTTTATCATTAATATTTGCCAGATACGTATGTTTTCAGGGGATACCAACAAATAATAAGGATCATTCAGATGTACAGTACTACAGAGGGATTACAGAAGATATTATCAATATCCGGTCCCCCCATTTTAATCCGCATATACAGGCCCCATAGGTTTCTATAGGGACTGCTGTGCTGCTGGATTCATCAAGCTACAGAATCTGAAGCAGATAACACATATCTTATGGCTCTCCGGATCTCTCGCCATCGGCCCCAGGTGACAAACCCCCATTTTTACCTGCTGAAGGAAGTCAGGGTTTCTTACAACCGCGGCAGTGGCATATTTGCGGCTATGAAGAAGTGATGAAGAATAGCACTTAGATTTTTTTTTTGTAAAAATAACAATTCCTATAAAATTTGGGGTACATGAAAATGGGGTAAGCATATTTTTAAGTCCCTAAAACTATATTTAAAAATTCAGCAAAAATGCACCTGCCGCTACTCCCGCAATGTAGAAAACACCTGCCCCTATTTTTTTTTTTTTACACTCCAAAATGAAACACAATTTTTAGGGGTGTCCCTTTTTTTTTTTTTTTTTTTACACAGATCTTTTTAATTGGTCATTCCCAGGGATGCAGGCTATTTTTCTTAAGCCTGCACCCCTAATCCCCAATTCTACACTTTTTTTTCGCCATGTAAAACATGGTGAAAAGTTGTCCCCGTTTTCTTACAAAGACTTTTTGCACTGGCAAAAAGTCTTTGTAATTGAATTCGAGGATAATTGAAACATGCGAAAATAACGTCATTGGCGATAATTTATCGCCGATTCCGACTTTTCGCAGCCAAATTGAATACGGCCCATAGTATAGCTTGTTTCAGTAAACTTTGATTTTCTTAATATAATGTTAATATTTTTGTTCCTTCTAACTAAAGATGACCGATTCGGTTATGGTTCAGATCTTCACTTAGCTCGGTGAGACCCTGCATGTATCCTGCATCCACAACGTTGTTCACTGCTTCCACATATGTCCGCTACACATATAAGCCACGTTTTCTAGCTAGAAAAGGAGGAGACACCAGTCCATGTCCCCTCATAAAAGCTGCTAGCTTACCACGTTTCATCCGGGCATGCTTGAATAGGCTTCTATGTGTAGCGGACATATTTGTACTCAGTAGAAAGTCCTATGTGTCTTTTTATGTTTGTTGTTCTGTGTTCATGATGGCACACTGAATGCTATTGATATGATCTTATTGTATTAAATGTATATTCATTTTATTGATTGGATTTTAATATTTGAATTTGCTTGTAGACCTCAGCGCTACACATTATTTGGGAGGTACGGGCAATCGCCTCCCAGTTACGGCTGCAGAGGTCTCTTTTGCACATGCCCTCATATTTATTCCTTTTCTGAATCCAGTTACAGTAGCGCCATACCACCCCAATTTCTTGTATTAATGTATTTTTGTCCCCCTCTCAAGCTCTGTGCCGTGCTGAAAGTCTATTACATGCATAACTGTGAGTATGACTGGACATTCAAGTTAATGAGAGATAAGCCACTCCACTGATAAGTACTGTTCACTGACATCAGGCTACTCTCTTGTGTGTACATTTACTCCAGTGCAATCACTAGGTGTGCCGGTTGTGAGGACCAGGTGACACCACCCGAGAGGATGACACCAACGTAGCAGAGCTGCTCTGCTATTTTAGTGTCACCCCCTACGAAGGTGTCAGCGAGCAGCAGTGACACTGTGCTGGGAGGCAGGACCTGATAGGGGCTTCCCAGCAGCTCCAGGATTGTTGGGCAAGCCCCCAGCATGACAAGAATGGGGGGTGACAAGCGGTCACGCAGCTAAAAGTAACATGCCAGGGGACATGGCCTCATGGGCACAAGGCCACACCCCCTTTCACAAATGTGTGTCTACAGCGCACACACAAAGTTCACATTGGCGCGCTGGGTGACATAAGTGACTCACACGTGGTCCCATTAGAACATGGTTCTCGAGATGTGAAAAGTGTCTTTAGATGACTGCGGTGGAGTAAGGAGGACAGACAGTGCTCTATTATACTTTACTTCTTACCAGAGCTACAATGGAGAAACAACGTAACACTGAGCTATTTATATTACATTCTTCTTATGTTCATGTTTCATATCTGATGCCTTACCATAAGCCTTTGTAGCACCTTCATGTCTGTCTACCAAGTTTTCACAATGCAGAATTTGACGTGTGTCTGCAAATTAAGCTGAAGCAGTTTGTGTAGCAAGAAATGCCCCCACTCCGCCCATCTACTCTTATAGGCCGCTGTACATGTTGCCATCATGCCGCATAATGCACGCAGCTGGGCGGAACAGTAGTTGAACCACTGGGATACTGGGCCTGATTAGGACCTGGACGCTAAGCTGCGCTGTATCGCTGCCAAAAGTGTCCGGATATGCAAATGGCGCGATCGCACTGTCTGGTGGAAGGACACCCTCTATGTCTTAGAGCGATGGCAGAGTGAGCGCATGCCAGTATAAAGACGCCCACTTTTCTCTCTTAGCACACGTCATCTCCAGGAAGTGTATGATTAATCGGAACCATCGAGAGCCATCAGAGCTGCACGCAGCGCTTGAGGTAGGCCCCCACCCCGCCGCAAGCACTGCGATCACTGCATGCTGAAATACAACCAAGTGACGTGTACAATGACGCTTCTTTGCTAATTATGCACACCCCTAAAACACAGTTTTGACGCTCAGACACTCCTGCGTTCACACCACCACTCCCCTGTTCACAAGCACCTTCCCTGTT
The DNA here is from genome assembly GCA_031769625.1 of Taudactylus pleione. NCBI lineage: Eukaryota > Metazoa > Chordata > Amphibia > Anura > Myobatrachidae > Taudactylus > Taudactylus pleione. The sequence goes on along the minus strand of JAUIMM010000353.1, from coordinate 406,404 downwards.
ACCACCCACAAACGGCACATTCTGTCACTCAAATTAGCGTCCAGTCTGTCTACTACGAGCGCACAATTGCCCGAGCGCAGTGAGTGACTCGCGCATGCGCATATTGACACATATGCATGCGCAAACGTGTGATTATCGCCCATTGCGTTAGTTCGCGGCTTAGCGTCCGGGTCTGAATCAGGCCCACTGTGCCTCAAAAATTAAATCCTTCATGGCCACAATGGCAAACCTTAAGGTATCTGCTAAAAACTTTTCTACATTCATAAAAAAAAATCGGTATTTTCACTTTAATATTTTATAAAAGCTGGTTTCTACTTGTAAGTTGTAACAGAGTTTTGTTTTATTTTTATTTTTTGTTCTAAATCAAAGTAATGTTACATGTATTATGGGATTGTTAGTCTTACATATAGCGCACTTATATTTAATCTCATGCAGGTGGGTGCATTTAGAGATTATATATGTTTTGGGTTTTTTTTCACAATTTTGAGGAGCAACTGACTGTGATGTTTGGTTTCAGTCCCGGCAGAGCTCAGCTGAGCACATGCCCCTGAACACTTTAGAACATGGCAGAAACACATTTCAATAGCAAATTCTGATAATCCTGGCCCCAAATCTTCTTTACCTGGACGTGTTACAGGACAATTTAGGTAGAATGTTATCATTCTTTTTTTTTTCAATAAAACTTCTGCATCATTCTCACCACAAAAAAAAATATATTTTTTTAATTGTTCCTATATTTTGTTCTTTCCTGGGAGGGAGCTTTTATGACAGCATTCTAAATTTCATTATTAAGCTGGGTACACAATGAGGTTCATATATCAAGCAGTGAACGTGGACCAGTGGAAAAAGTTGCTCATAGCAACCAATCAGAATGCGCAGGTCACCGGGAAAATGGCGTGGCCACCATTTTTCTGGTGATTCCCTCACTGCGCATGCGCAAAAGACGCCAGGAAAATGACCGCTGTGTCCATTTTCCAGGCGTTTTGTGCAGGATTTCTACAGCCGACATGGGACTTCAGAGAGGTAAGTATTAGAAAATAAGGGTGCAGGGTGTGCAGTGTGGGCCCTCCTGGGACCCAGGGGCCCACACCCAGGCCCACACCATGTACCCATTATAGATACGTCCCTGATGTGCACACTGGTATAATAGTCTGGGCTAGAAATAGGCACAGAGGACAGATAGGGACTATCTAGTACAATCCAAAAACAGTAAAGGGTATATTTACTAAAGTGTGGGTTTATAGAAGTGAAGGTGTTGCATACAGTATTTACTGACTTTCTGGCTGCCCCGTCCAGGAGGGTGCAGCCAGGTGGTACTGCAGGGGATACAGCAGCAGCAATGGTGGGCAGTGCGGAGGTATGGCCATTTGATTGCAGCATCCTCGCCCCGCCTCCGCTATACAATTGGTGCGATCGCACTAGTGTCCATCTCTGAATCAAGCCCATATTCCACAGGACAGTTTTATAAATGTTGCTCATTTCATGCACAGGGGATTTTAAAAATAAATAGGGAATAACCAACACAAAGAATGTGCAAACGTCATCCATGATATATCACCAACACAACAAAAAGCGTAGTAACCGTATGTATTGCAATGAAATCTCGTTATACCTATACCAGCCCCAATTAGCATATGACTTACAGTATGTCCCAGCAGCTAATTTTTTTTTAAGCAAACTCTTTCACACTTAGGGGTACAGAAGCCTTGGTGAAGAGAGATAAAGTGCCAACCAATCAGCTCCTAACTCATTTTTCAAACACAGCCTGTAAAATGGCAGTTAGGAGCTGATTGGTTGGTACTGTATCTCTCTCCACTTTATCCAAGACTTAGTACATCTCTCTCACAAAACGTTTACTGTTTTTACAGAAATTGTTTCCTCTAAATAAGGTATAGTAACTGTTACTTTATTTTGTACCTAAAAAGAAATAAGGGTACTCAAAATGATGTGATCCCTATGTATGTACCTTAACAGGGACTGTCCGCAGGCCTAGTTATTTTCAGAGCTTTGTTTTGAGCCATTCCAAGACATAAGGATCCTGTATGTTCATTTTTTTATAGGATGATCCTTATTGATGGCTCTGAAAATCTTTACATTAGAACACTTGTTTTTACAGAATTCTGATAATTGATAGCCTTGGGTATTACGATATAGTGGTAATACATCAATCTAACAGTTTTATTGCATTTGGCTTTCAACAGCTTGTATATGGGGCTTTTACTGACTCAGCAAACTTTGTATGAGATAAGTGTCTGAGTTTTCTCTTCAAGTAGAAATAATGAAATGGTGCAGAGGAGAGTGGATGGTATTAGCTTGCCTTTATTTGTGCATCTCACCCAAAGGAAGCATTTTAGGGAGCCTGAGCGATATACTGTACCTGCAGCAGCAGTGGCAGAACTCACGGCAGCAGTAGAGTCATTGGCCTCCGAGGGCCAGTTCTCAGGGGAGCACAGAACAGGCACAGTTGTACCGGGGTCCACAGATAAAGCCATCTAAACCACTGCCTGCATCCTGCTGATCACTGCAGCAGTAGAGTCAGTGGTTATAGATGGAACTATCTGTGGGGAGCCACTGCCTCTTGATCTTCAGGCACCACCACTGGCACCAGCTGATGGTGCAATAAAGTTTTTTTGTTGTTGCGATGCGGCATGCATGACGTCATGCCGCTCCATACCACTAAAAGGCAAAGGAGCCGCAGTGCAAAAGGGAGCATCCAGAAGACATGGAAGAAGGTACGTGTCTGTGGGCTGTAGATGGAGGGATGCAGACTCTGGAGCTGGAGAGACAGAAGGGAGCTGGCTGGAGAGACACTGGGGGACTGGAGAGACATAAGGGGGCAGGCTGGAGCTGGAATGACACTGGGGAACTGGAGAGACACTGGGTGGCTGGCTGGAGCTGGAGAGACACTGTGGGACTGGCTGGAGCTGGAAAGACACTGGGGGACTGGAAAGACAAGAGAGGGCTGGCTGCGCCATCTTACCAGTGATATTCAGGAAGATGTTGCAAGTGCACAAAAGAGCAAAAGCTTTTGCTTTCACTGCACGGCGCCATCTTCCTAAAATGTCATTGGGAAGATGGTACAGCGAAGGAGGAGGGACCCAGTGTACTTGTTGGCACAAAGTAAGTATACTGTGGGTGCAAGGTGTGTGGTGCGGGCCTGTGTGCACCACACACCCTGCACCCATTATAAATATGCCTAAATGATAATTAGAATGGGATTAGTTGCTACTTTTCCTCTTTAAGGTTTGACATATGTCCCTCTGAGTGAGTACAGCAGTAGGGTAACGCTGCACATCAGTTCTTAGCAGTCTGGGCCTGCAGACTGATAGAGGAGTGCGCTACTGGTGCCTACATAACTCTACAATATCAGCACCTGCACGCACATAGTTTCCAATACCAGTAACCCTACAAGTACAGGCCTGGTGGTACAGTTTGGTGCTTCCCAGAATCCAATGCTGGTTAGCTTTTTATAAAGGATACAGGTGGGAAAAATTCCTTCTTTAGTAAGGGTCTTTACCAGAAATCACAATATATTACAGTACAAACATTGTAACAAATTCTCAGATATATAAAACATGTTTTAAAGTGATGACATACAACACATACACGTACAATGAGGCCACTATTCACCTCCAAATTCTGTGTCAATGACACTGACAGTGGGAGGCACTGGAAAAAGAGGATACTGTTGTTGCTCCTGATATAGCTCTTTTCCCTCCCTAATACCGCACTGTGCAAATACGGAGATGCTGACGGAGGCTGATATAGGGACTTGGACGAGCAGCTGTGAATAGGGAAGAAGTTCCAGAGCAACATTACGAAATACTATTAGCTCATTATCAGACTAATTTCCATCCATGCTGCCGCACCACATGGCAGAATTACCCCTTCATAGAAATTCCCATGTCTGTGGCCAGAATGATTTTCACCAGTTGACCTAATGTGACAATGGGGTTAACAGCACAGTGTTTGAGGTTACAACTCAATCCTACATCCACTTCATTACCAACCAACATCAGTTTCACAATGCAATTACTATGTTGGTCTGTGAAAGGACGTATTACACTGACTGAGTGGACGTATTGATCCTCTTTTTCCTGGTTTTGTTGTACTTGGTATATTATTCTAGAGTCAAAAGGTCTAGAAAGACATTCTCGCTAATGGCAATAAATAAAAAAGAAGCTAATAATATAAACTACTGAGTCCTTCTCCGTAACATTACTTTACTCGTTATTTTCTGAATGACTTGGCATCGTCCAATTCACATCTTGTATTTGCACTGTAGTGCCATAGCAGAAACTATATTGCTAGACAGTCTTGACCTTCGTACAATTTGTTCATTTACCTGGGGGCTTACAGCTCTTACTCAGTGGCTTCAATATATATAATTAACAAAGGTAAAAGCAGGTCAACGTGTATTGGAATGGAACCCATTGGTTCCAAAGACCCCATACACACTAGTTAATCCAGTCGGGAGTGTTTGAGCTGCTGCACATTTTTTTTTCAGACATGGGGGGAGATGTACAAAGCCTTGGAGAGAGATAAAGTGGATGGAGATAGTGGGCCTCAGTTATCATCAAGTTTTTTCCTTCACAACGAGTGATAAAACTTGTTGCGTATGATAACGATGCTTCAGCCAATCAGCTCCCAACTGTCATCTGTTTGAAAAATGACAGTTGGGAGCAGATAAATGAGGCCTAAAGTACCAACCAATCAGCTCCTGTCACTAGGCTGTGTTTGAAAAGTGACAGTTAGGAACTGATTGGTTGGTACTTTAACTCTCTCCAAGGCTTAGTACCTCTTCCCCATTGTCTGCTCCATTTACTTGTTCACCTCAGGTAAAGGTTTTGGGGATTCACAGGTGCAAGCATGGGATCACTTTTGAGAGCCTGTGTCACTGGAATTCAACTCAACCTCAGTAAGGCCCTTTTTCTTCAGGTCACCTTCTATTGAGTGTAGAACAATGATGAGTTGATACAGTAAAGCTATTGGCATGCATAAAGGTAATCGTTAGGATCTGCACTTGCACCATCCCCATGCTAGGTGTAAGCCATCCGTCAGAATAAGGCTTGCCTTCCCCGAGCACAGAACTCAGAATCGCACAAATATTTTGATAGACGCCCATGAAACTCCCACGACGCGCCCACAAGTCAGGCCGGGTTATGGACCTCATTCCGAGCCGTTCGCAAAAAGCGAGCACTCGCTCTGAAGGAGGGTGGTCGCTTTTCTTTTGAAAGGCAGCCTCCTGGCCGCTCGCTAAGCTGTGGGTTACCACCCACAGCTTTAGCGAGTGACTAGGTGATGGTCGCAAAGTTCGAAGCCATCGCGACCATTGGTGCTTGCGACGAGACCCTTGCAGCAGAGTCTCGTCTACCGCAAGCCCCAGGTAGCTTCCTGCTCTAACAGAGCTAAGCTCCCTACTGACATCACTAGTGATGTCAGTAGGGCCGCCCACAAATGGCAGGCGTTCCTTCAGGAATGCCTCCGTTTGTCCGGCCACCCCCCCACCCCGCCTACAAAACGGGGCGAGCTGTCAATCAACATAGACAGCCGCCCCTTTTGTAGCGAGCCCCGGAGCGAGTGCATTTGTCACTTGCTCTGGGGCTTGCACAAGCGCAGTGCGAGTGCTGCGCTGCGCAGGCTCTCACCATTGACCCGCTTGTGAGCGCATAGCGCTTGCGAGCGGGTCTGAATGAGGTCCTATGTGCGATAGCATTGTCACTGCCCAGTTCCTGCCCAGAAACACCCTATTTCACAGAAAGACAGGGTCCGTCCAAGTTCAGTCCCACTCAGAAAAGGATGGAGATACATGATAATGTGTAAATCCCCTTTTGTGTGTGTAAAAACTCGCCACCAGCGTCCATTCTGCACAGAGATAATCCAACTCTGAATCAAGCCCGTTATGTAAAGTACAAGGTCAGAAAAATTGCTATGGCAGTACAAGCCCCGCCTCCAGCGGCAGAACAAGGCTGAGCATCCCTGTACAGACTTGGCGCCTATTACACTGTGGAATACAGTAAAAGTAAAGCGTTTCTAGAAACGTGTGCAGTACTGTACTGTATCTTGGCGATATTATAAGTAATAGTGTGAGGAAACCTGCTAAGCAGGAAGTAACTAATATCTGTTTACTAAAATGCTATTTTATGCTGAAACCGGGATTTATGCTTTTATTGTAATTTACATTTATTATTTATTCTTAAAGAATACCCTGTGAGACTACTTAAAATTTGGAGATGGAAATGTGTGAGTTGTAGAACATCTCGAACGCTTACTGTCTATATATAAATGTAACCGCACTTTATTAAACGGAGGAAACCTGTGTTGTACTTGAAACTTTTCACAAAGATCTGCTTGCATTAAGCTTGGTAACAAAGCACTTTGCACTGTATTTTAATAGGATATATGCCATATCATTTTCCTGTGAAGAGAAAGCAGGATTGCATATATTTAAATAATAAAAGGTATTGAAACCTTAGCTGTGAATATTAAAGCAGTCACAATATTCAGTTCTCCCTAAACCTTTGTCAGGAGGTTTAAATCAACTTTCATCATTCATCCTGTATCCCCTCCATCTATAAGATATGGTGCCCATACATCTGCAATGTATTGCCCCAATTTTCTGTTCTGCCAACGCCTGTATACCTGGCCTGGTCCTGGCACTGTACATACCTGGTCCTGGCACTGAGGGGGTAACCTACACCCTACTAATACGCTGCAGAGAAGCATAAACATTGATACACTGTATCACTGTACCAATACAAAACATAAAGTACAAATATTGATACACTCTCTCAATAAGTCTGGGGACTTTTAATCATAGCATTATAATACTTGATATCTTTGGTTTTAAATTAATAAGAGAGCACTGTGACTCTAAAGAATACAATTTAATATGTTACATACACAGCCTGTAGATCATTATTACTTTTTTGATATCCTCATTTAATTGATTTTATCTTTTTGTCAATAAACTAACCACTGTGACATAATGACACAATATAGTATAGCACTCTAGCAACCCCCTAATACAGGGGGAGTCCCAGGTCAGCGCCAGTGTCTGCGCTGTAAAAAACGGTTGGAAAATGCCCAGAGTCTATAAGTGCAGCACTGGCCGTGCACCGCTCAGTGCGCTGCCGGCCCCCAAACGGAGAGGAGGGGGCTTGTGAAGTTGACTGCACATGAGCCCCCTCCTCTCTAGCTCTCTAGAAATGCCCCTGCCCTAATATTAGAATCTCTCCAGGAGTAGGGACAACTTCCATCTAGTAGCAGTTCCCAAAACAGTGACCTAGTACTTTGGAGCCCAGTCCCCCCCCCCCCCCATTTATCAATCTACATATACAGTATAGATATGAAACATCTGGAAAATTGCTTTTCATCTAGTTGCCTGCTAATTGGACCATGTGTAGTCAAGACAAGACTCATTCACACTCCCCACACCCAATTGTTCAAAAGATTTTTAGTTCGGTAGCACCAATATCTTTGAGCACCTAATCTCTCTGTATCTGTAGACCCCTAAATAAGAAATCCATCAATAATCCCTGGTACACATACATGCTAGATACATTTGTTATACAGGAACTTAGGTAAACAGAGCAACAAATTATACAGTATCAATAATCATTGTTTTCATTTCATAAAATCTCCATGTGTTTACTGTATTTTACAGTCCACACAGCAATGGGCTGGTTCTTATGGACCGTGATTTACTAAATAATTTCTATAACTGTTACATGTGGCACAAATTATTTCTCAATTTTTTTTTTATATACTAAAACTAGCTGTTCCCCCATGGCTTAGTCTGTGTTAAAATCACTTATGATGATATCTTCTATTTATTTGTTTAGAGGAAGCAAGTCGTATATTTGCTTGCCGATTGCGGGAGCAATGATCGGCAGCACGACAGACAGGGAGGGTGCAGGGATGCAAGGGGGCTGGGAAGTCCCTCTGTGATTGGCAGCTGAAGGAAAATGATCTTCCAGTAGCCGCCCAGTGCGTCTTGGGAAGGCTCAGTGTAAACTGGTAACACAGGTCATCTGACCAGGGACTCCTTTACAGCATGGGGGAAAGCGGCATTCTGGCACAAGGGGATGATGTCATCTCTATGTGCCGGCAGTGTGAACGGCATTGATCTGGGTATAATCAGGGTTAGCACCGCAATATAAAAGGGATTTGTCCCAGGCCTGTCCCGGTTTGGAACCATGTTCCAAATACTGGGTAAGACCCAGGACATTAGTGTGAAAGGGGTATGAACAATTTACTCTTCTCTCTTTGTTGCTTTGGTGAACTTGTTGACAGCACATCTCAGAGTGTTGGTTTATTGCACAATGATGTAGACATAATTGGACTTTATGTGTGGTTCCATATCTACAGATCAAAGACTGACTTTTGTTGGGTATTTTTATTTGTGTTTTTGAGTTAATGCACCCAGTATTTGCATAACCCTATAGAACAAGCCCCAATATCACCTTTAACAGGCCTTTGTCCCATAGAGTGTGATGTGTTCACCAGTACTGTATTGCCCCCAAAGCTTAACAAGGGTAGTACAGGTTTATAACAAGGTATTACAGTCAACTACAATATATTTGTATGAGACTATTTAATAATACTACAACTCCTCATAAAGCAGAATGGAATACATAACTAATAAGGGTGCACAGTGATACAAAAAAAACAGCACAATGCATAATCTGAAACAGAATGGGCAGCTAATTACAAGGTGAAACAATCCAATGGTCAGGGCAGGAGGCCAAAGAGCAACACTGTTAAACTGGCAATGATCAGGGCTTATGGCAAAAGAGAGTAGTCAAACAACAATCTGAGTGAGGCAACTGCAGGCAGAATAATGATAAACAATCCAGGGTCAGGAGAACAACAGGCAGAAAAGGAAAAAAAAAATGAGCTGGATCAGGAGCATGGCTAGTACAAGAGAAATAGAAGAATGGCGCGAATGCTATAATCTGAAATGAGTGAATCCAACAGGTCAGTGTGTAAAGGAGCTGTGGCCAATCACATCTTCTCAGTCAGAAGATGGAGCAGTTACCAAGGTCGGATGGGCTCTGAAGCATTATACAGTTTTGCATGTGAGATATGGTATTTATCCCTATTGGGCTGTCAGATGTCCCCCTTGTTTGTGGTCTCTAGCCAGTTCCTATGTCCATACAAATAAGCTAGGATTCTGCTTGCAAACACAAAATTCCTGAGATGGGTGGTAAGCATGCTGTTACTAAGGGAGGTCTGACCTTCTCCAGGTCAGCATAATTTTGCTCAGAAAGATAACCCAGAAATGTATGAGACCCCATAATTTGACCATTATCTGTCTGTTGGATAATCTACTATCAGTCCTAATGGGCTATACATAAATCTGCCATCCTCCCCATCACATGGCACCTTCTTATACAAATAATGACCCCAGCAGCTGGACACATACCTAATGGTTAATTTGCAGGTCACCATGCTGGTAATGAAAAAAAACGTAAAGAGTTATACAGTTACAGCACACGCAGAATTCCATGTTACCCAATATCTCATTATTATTACCAGTTATTTATATAGCACACACATATTCCGCAGCGCTTTACAGAGAATATTTGGCCATTCACATCAGTCCCTGCCCCAGTGGAGCTTACAATCTATATTCCCTAACAGAGGCTCACACACATACACACTAGGGTTAATTTTTGCTGGGAGCCAATTAACCACTGATGTAAATGGCTAAATGTTCTCTGTAAAGCGCTGTGGAATATGTGTGCGCTAAATAAATAAAATAAATAATATATGTACAACTCGATGTTTGGCAATCTGTGCTTCCACACTTTTTTCTACTGCACATGTGAAGATCTGTCTCTGCACAAATGGTCGCAGAGCCCCCTAAGCGAAGCAAACAGAGATGTGTCGGCCTCGATTTTTGGGCATGCTGAAGTCAGTGGCTCCGCCTTTGTATGCAGCTTGACTGGCCCCTGCAACGTGATTTACTCAGATATCTTGGATAACCTGAAGGTTACTGAGATGTCCGATGGTCACGCAGTCGATCTAATGGCTGCATATCCGGACAGAGCTACCTGTTTAATACTACAATCTGTTGGAGATCTTAATTGTACTACATACAAGCTACTGCAAGCATCCTGTAAGTGCATTTTTACACTGCAATATTCCGCATTAATGATTGGCTTGGTCGATTGGAGGCTACTTTTGCGTTTATGACAGCGCCTTCTGGATATGTGTAAACACACTGACAGCTGAAAAGCACAATTGTTTTCTGTACTTGTCAATAGCACTTGGCTCTATCTAGGTTTAGGAACACACATAATTTATTGCAAAAATAGGCATATATTTTTGCCGCATTGGAATGGTATTACACATTGCCAAGAAACGCTCACACAAACTCTTCAATCATTCATACAGTACAGCAAGAAAAGATAACGTGTAAGAAAAAATATGCGCTGGTATAAATAACAATCTCCTGTCAGTGATAATGAACGTAACAATAAAATTCACAAAAAATTCCAACCCAGAGAAAGAGAAAATCGGATAACAATCCCAAATCATCTATGCTGATGAAAATGATGCAGATGGATTTTGGAAAGGATGAATAGCTGCCCAAGCAGTAATTATCCCCCAATAATGTGAAAATTTAATTACCAACATATAACCCCTAAAGTTAGCACCTCCCTCACAATATTTTCAAGATTCAGAAGTGTGCTGTGTCAAAAATATACCGTACTGTTGTTATAATGCTAACAAAATGCAAAGTGAATGAACAGAAAAAAAATCTAAATCAAATCAATATTTGGTGTGACCACCCTTTGCCTTCAAACAGCATCAATTCTTCTAGGTACACTCGCACAAAGTCAGGGATTTTGTAGGATTATAGTCAGGTGTATGATTAACCAATCATACCAAACAGGTGAAAAAGATCATAATTTTCATATGTAGGTTGAAACACAGGGCCTGATTCAGACTGGTCGCAAGCGCTGAGCGCTCACAACCGGGTCGATGGTGACCCAGAGCGACCATCTTCCTGGCCGCTCGCTATAGCTGTGGGTGGTCACCCACAGCTATGCGAGCGGCCAGGAAGCCGTTCTAAAAAAAAAAAAGACTGGCCCTGATTCAGCGCGAGCGCTCTGTCAGAGCGACCCGCTCTGAATCAGGGCCACAGTCATTAACTGAAACAGATCAGCAGTGCATCCGTAAAGTATTCACAATGCTTCACTTTTGTTATGTTACAGCCTTATTCCACAATGGAATAAATTCATTTTTGTCCTCAAAATTGTACAAACAGTACCCAATAATGACAATGTGTTTAAAGTTTTTTGAGATTTTTGCAAATTTTATTATAAAAAAACTAAGAAATCACATGTATATAAGTATTCACAGCCTCTGCCATGAAGCTCCAAATTGAGCTCAGGTGCATCCTGTTTACACTGATCATCCTTGAGATGTTCCTATATTTTAACATGAGTCTACCTCTGGTAAACTCAGTTGTTCGGACATGATTTTGAAAGGCATACACCTGTCTATATAAAGTCCCACACTTGACAGTGCATGTCAGAGCACAAACCAAGCATGAAGTCCACGGAATTGTCTGTAGACCTCCGAGACAAGATTGTCTCGAGACACAAATCTGGGGAAGGGTATCTGCTGCTTTGAAGGTCCCAATGAGCACAGTGGCCTGTATCATCCGTAAATGGAAGAAGTTAGCCAGCCATCTAAACTGAGCGATCGTGGGAGAAGGGCCCTAGTCAGGGAAGTGATCAAGAACCCAATGGTCACTCTGTCAGAGCTACAGCATTCCTCCGTGGAGAGAGGAGAACCTTCCAGAAGGACAACCATATCTGCAGCAATCCACCAATCAGGCCTGTATGGTAGAGTGGCCAGACGGAAGCCACTCCTTAGTAAAAGGCACATGGCAGCCTGCCTGGAGTTTGCCAAAATGCAGCTGAAGGACTCTCAGACCATGAGAAACAAAATTCACTGGTCTGATGAGACAAAGATTGAACTCTTTGGTGTGAATGCCAGGCGTTATGTTTGGAGGAAACCAAGCACTGCTCATCACCAGGCCAATACTATCCCTTCGGTGAAGCATGGTGGTGGCAGCATCATGCTGTAGGGATGTTTTTCAGCGGCAGAAACTGGGAGACTAGTCAGGATAGAGGGAAAGATGAATGCAGCAATGTACAGAGATATCCTGGATGAAAACCTGCTCCAGAGCGCTCTTGACCTCAGACTGGGGTGACAGTTCATGTTTCAGAAGGACAATGGGCCTGATTCAGAGCCGCTCGTAAGCGGCAGTACGCTCGTTCCGAGCGATGTTCGCCCATCTGCGCATGTGTACGGTTTTTAATACGCATTAATACGGTTTTTAATACGAATGCCTGCTATTTTGAATGACATGAGGAGGCGTATGTGGGTGGTAACAGGGGAAGGTGCTTGAAAACGGGGAGTGGAGATCAGAATGCAGGCGTGCTTAAAGGTCAAAACGGGCGTTTTATGGGTGTGCATAATTAATACAGCAGCGTCATTGACCACGTCACCTGGTTGTTTTATAGTCAGAACTGCTCGCAATATAGTGGTAGCAAAAACCAACCACAAGAATAGCGAGCAGTTCATACGCTGTTCGATGTACTCGATTAATCTAATAAATAGCGGACATGACGTATGATGCGAGCGGCCAGGGGGTGTATTTTTCAAATAAACGTCCGCATGTTTTGTTCGCTCGTTCAGACATAGAGGTGGCAACAGACCGCAAAGAGCCAACGGTTCATTTGAATAGCCACCCCCTTTTTCTGAACGAGCGAGCGCTAATTGCGTCCGGCTCTGAATCAGGCCCAATGACCCTAAGCACACAGCCAAGATATCAAAGCAGTGGCTTCAGGACAACTTTGTGAAAGTCCTTGAGTGACCCAGCCAGAGCCCAGACTTGAATCCGATTGAACATGTCTGGAGAGATCTGAAAATGGCTGTGCACCGACGCTTCCCATCCAACCTGGTGGAGCTTGAGAGGTGCTGCAAAGGGGAATAGGTGAAACTGCCCAAAGATAGGTGTGCCAAGCTTGTGGCATCACATTCAAAAAGACTTGAGGCTGTAATTGCTGCCAAAGGTGCATCAACAAAGTATTGAGCAAAGGCTGTGAATACTTATGTACATGTGATTTCTTGAGTTTTTTTTTTTTTTATTAAATTTGCAAAAGTCTCAAAAAACCTTTAAACACGTTGTCATTATGGGGTATTGTGTGTAGAATTTTGAGGACAAAAATGAATTTATTCCATTTTGGAATAAGGCTGTAACATAACAAATGTGGAAAAACTGAAGTGCTGTGAATACTTTCCGGATGCACTGTATACCATGGTAAAACAGAGCACAGCAAAAAAACACAAGGTACATATACTACATCAGCAAGGTCTCTCTCAGGAAAAGATTTCAAAGCAGACTGGGGTTTCAGGATGTGCTGTTCAAGCTCTTTTTAAGAAGCACAAAGAAACAGGCAACGTTGAGGACCGTAGACGCAGTGGTCAGCCAAGGAAACTTAGTGTATCAGATGAAAGACACATCATGCTGGGATGTGGTTAAGTTATCGCCACCCGGAATGCCGGCCGTCAGAATCCCGACTGTGGAAGTCTGACCTGGTACTAAAGATAGGCGTCTAAATCCCAACGCCTATCTTTATCCAGACACCAAAATCCTGACAGCTGGCATCCCGAATGAAGGTAAGCAGGGACTGTTAGTTGTTAGTCACTGGGGGGGTTAGTTTTAGGCACCCCTGGGGGGACTTGAGGGTTAGGCACCCCCCGGGGGGACTTGAGGGTTAGGCACCCCCCGGGGAGGGTTAGAGTTTGGCTAGGGGAAGGGTGGGTTAGGGTTAAACACCACTGGTGGGAGGTTAGGGTTGGGCACCCCCCCTAGAGGGTTAGGTTTAGGGTGCGGGAAGAGAGGTCAGGTTTAGGCACCACCAGGGGGAGGTTAAGGTTAGGCACCACTATGGGAGGGTTAGGGGGAGAGGGGAGGGTTAGGGTATTTACCAGCCCCAGTCGTGCTTCCGGCATCGGTATTACATCCACCGGGAACACATCCGGTGGCATTACATACCGATTCCATCATGCTTTCTGTACCCTTCGAAATCGGAAGATGTTCAGTAGTGCCATCAGCTCAGAGCTGGCAAAAACCAATGGGACCCAGGTACACCCATTTACTGTTCAAAGAAGTCTGGCCAGAAGTGGTCTTCATGGAAGAATTGCAGACAAAAAGCCATACCTTTGACATGGAAACAAGGCGAAGCAACTCAAATAGCAAGAAAACATACAAACTGGGGTGCAGAAAAATGGACTGATGAGTCAAAATGTGAAATATCTGACTATAACAGAAGATAGTTTGTTTGCCGAAGGGCTGGAGAGCGGTACAATAATGAGTGTCTGCAGGCAACAGTGAAGCATGGTGGAGGTTCCTAGCAAGTTTATGGCTGCATTTCAGCAAATGGAGTTGGGGATTGGTCAGGATTAATAGTGTCCTCAATGCTGAGAAATACAGGCAGATACTGTACTTATCCATCATGCAATACCATCAGGGAGGCTCCAAATTTATTCTGCAGCAGGACAATGACCCCAAACATACAGCCAATGTCATTAAGAACCATCTTCAGTGAAAAGAAGAACAAGGAGTCCTGGAAGTGATTATATGGCCCCCACAGAGTCCTGATCTCAACATCATGGAGTCTGTCTGGGATTACATGAAGTGACAGAAGTATTTGAGAAATCCTACATCCACAGAAGATCTTTGGAACAACCTGGAACAAAGATGTTTGGAATAACCTCCCTGCCGAGTTACTTCAAAAACTGTGTGAGAGTGTACCTAGAAGAATTGATGCTGTTGTGAAGGCAAAGGGTGGTCACACAAAATATTGATTTGATTTAGATTTCTCTTCTGTTCATTCACTTTACATTTTGTCCATTGATAAAAATAAACTATTAGCACCTCTACTTTTGAAAGCATTCTTACTTTGCAACATTTTTTCCACACCTGCCTAAAAAGTTTTGCACAGTACTGTACATATATACAGTTACTAGCTGGAGTACCCGGCGTTGCCCGGGATTTTAAGAATGTTTGTTTACACATCATCCTCCAACAAACCTCTCCTTAAGCAGGCCTCACGAAAAGTGTGACAAACTTCCCCATCAATAGTCCTAAGGTCTTCGAAGGCAGTAGGACCTTTAACGGTGTAAAGCAAACTTCGGAGAGAGAAGCATTCAAAATGTGTCGGATGTACAGTGTAAACACGGCCAAGAGCTTCTGTTGCTCTGATACCAGGATGACCATCTACAGCAACTCCCTGTTTTCTGCACATAAAAACTTTTCGAGAAGCATTCCATGTGTAATATTTTGGCAGCTCACAGTACAGCAGGGTCCTAGCGAAGTCATCATTTTGACACAGTTCAAAGAAAGAAGTCAATGTTGTTGCGTAATTTGGTATAGTCAGACAGCTGAGAATGCTGGGAAAGCCTGCTAAAGCTCTCTTCGATAATAAACATTAAGATCATGACAAAACATGACAACACAAAACGCTCGCTCCGAGACCCTACCCATATGCCGTGAGGCCCCACAATGAGCGTCCAGCAAAAATTGTGTTTTTTAATTAATTAAAACTTAACAGTAATTAATTTAGATTTAAAAATTTTTTAGTTGCCTCTGCCGTATTTTAATACACTCGTATGTAAAATTTCATGATCTTGGCTTGTAAACTGTGGATTTGTATAGAAAGATAGAAGGACATATTTTCACTTTTATATAGTAGATATACAATAGGGGTGGTCTCTCAGCTGCAGTAGAAGTTTGGAACTCTGGGTTTTCTGGGCTGCACAGCTCAAAGTGGAAATATGGAATTCCGGGTTTTCCAGGTTGCCCAGAGCCAGCAGGAAATCAGCAGCAGAGGTAGAGTTTAAAACTCTCATTCACCTAGTGGCCAGTGAAAAAGATGCCAGGGTTAGTTGAAGTACTCTGCATTCATGGATCCACAGAAAACTTTTCCCAGGTGTGAGTGAGCCTCACCATAAAGGTCTGCACTTATAGGGTGGTCGCTGTAGTTGGTCCTAAGCTCCCCTATCCTGTCATATTGGGATGCAGTTTCCCAGGCTTTGTTGAGCTCTTAAAGGAACCACAGAGACAATGCCACTGTAAGCCTCTAAGGTCCTACCTTGGAAAAGGGAGAAGAGTGGAAAAGCACGCCCAGTCCTCTTTGGAGAAGGAACGTCTGACTTACCAACATTAAATGAGGATGGCCCCAGTCCGGATTGGGATGCACTGCTGGCTGACATAGGGCCTGATTCAGAGCCGAACGCTCTGACCAGAGCGCTCGCTCTGAATCAGTGCCCTCCTCCATGAAAATGGAGCGGCCTCCTGGCCGCTCGCATAGCTGTGGGTGGCCACCCACGGCATATGCGAGCATCCATGATGATGGTCGCGATGGTCTTGACCATCGCGACCATCGGGCTTGCGACAGAGACCCTGCAGTAGGGTCTCACTGCCGCAAGCCCTGGAGTGATTTTGGCTCTATCAGAGCCAAAATCACTCCCACTGACATCAGTAGTGATGTCAGTGGGGCCGGCTTCAGACGGTAGGCGTTCCCATGGGAACGCCTCCGTCTGGCAGGCACGCCCACCAAAGGGGGCGTGCTGTCAATCAACATCGACAGCACGTCCCCTTTGGTGCAAGACCCGGAGCGATGGAGAGCCCGTCGCTCGCCGGGTCTCGCGCATATTATATATATATATATATATATATATACACAGTATATACATATAGAAAGTCCTTTATAATGTACAAAATTGTGGAGGAACAGTTCAAAGGAGTCACAGATACTTAGCGGCAGGTGAAATGTGAATCAAGTTTGAGGAGTCTGGAGTCTTTGTTCAAGTAAGGTTTATTTAAAAATGGTCGTATTGTTTTTTTAAATTCATAATGTACATTTTATTTAGGCCACTGTGCCAGTTTGGGAATCCTAAATTAGTTTATTATGCCAACCAAGCGTAATTCAGGGACTGATCATGAGACACAAGTATAAATGCGGACACATCCTGCAGACAGAGCCTCCACCCCAGCCTGAGCACTGAGTACACTGCTGCACTGTGCAGTCCCAGGGGCAGACGCAGGATTCTTAGGGAGGGGTTTCCATTATATATGTCTACAGTCTGCATATACATATATATATATATATATATATATAAATATGAAAAACACACAGCACACGTGCATACACATACATACATACATGCACACACAGCATACCATAGTTGCCTACTTTTGAAAACCCCTTTCAGGGAGATTGTAGATGGGAGTCGTTGAGGGGGCATGGTCTGCTCCACCTATAGGTCTCAATACTCTATAACAACCTGAATGTCTGGCACTGCTGGTACATGTCAAATATATAATCTCCCACTATGCACTCAGCATCTGTACATGTCCTGCACAGTGGAGGTAGATAATAAATCCCATGCTTGGGAGTATAGTGCAAGTGGGAGAGGGTCCTACCTTACAGTGTACGGAGTGGTTGGAGGTTCAGGACAGTAGTTGCTGTGAGGATTGAGCTGCTACTGTGAGCAGGCTGCCTCACTCTCCCTCCTATATATACTCCATTATATGTATATATATATATATATATATTGTCACAGGCATTAACTGCACTCTAAATGGGCACTCACTGACAGCCATCCATTTAATAATTAAATGGATGGCTGTCAATGAGTGCCCTTTCAGAGTGCTGGTGCTGCGCTGCTGATCAGAGCACCGCAACGGCAGCACCGCTGTTTACCACTGTTCCCTCCACCGATGCTGCCAAGCAATCTGCTTGACGATCTCATTGCTGGCTAGCCGGCCACCGCTACTCACAACGCCGTGGTGGCCGGTCATGAAGTCCTGTGCAGGCCCCGTCCCTAGCATGGGCGGTCCGAAGTAAAAAAAAAAATTCTGGGAGTTGATTTATACTTGCGGGGGAGTGGAAGGCTTAATTAAAAATCGGGAGCCTCCCGCTAAAATCTGGAGGGTAGGCAAGCATGCAGCATACACACATAACATACACACACAGAATACTTATAAACCCACACAGACACAGCATACATACACATAGCATACTTACACACTCCCTAGGTGCCAGGCTGCTGCTGCTGGGTGGTCATGGCCATGAGCATCCCTCTGTTTAGCTCCATCTGGGAGGGCTGTGATCGCGGCACAGTGCCCGGCCACTGCCGATTCAGCTTTCCTTCCACCTGACACGGAAGCGCTGACAGCTGCCGGGCAGCGCTGATCGTAGGTGGCCCGAGGATGGTGCAGAGATGGATACAAGGGTGTCTCCATCTCTGAAAAAAAAAATTTGTTTGGTCAGGGGGGGTTTCTGGGTACTTAGACCCCCCCTGTGTGCTCTAGTGCAGTCCCATGCGTTTTCTAAGGGCCAGATAAGTATGGATGGGTCGGGTGATGAGTGGGGGCGGCTGGACGACAGGTGGGGGGCGGGCTGGATGATGTGTGGGGGTGATGCTGATAAGAGGGGGTGGGCTGGAGGAGTGGGGACGGGCCCCCCTGTCATAAGTGCCACGGGCCTTTATCCGGCCCTTGCTGGATATCCAATTTGTCCATTAATGGATCACTATTTCTGTGAAAGGGGCATTTATAACAGGGCAAGTTGGCAGTGATCATGCAATCGTACATTACTGATTTGACTTGTGGGAGTGTCATGGGTGTGTGATGGGTGTGTGATGGGTGTGTGATGGGTGTGTGATGGGTGTGTAGGCCAACTTCCATGCTCTTTTGGATAGTGTGCACATAGATGGGAAACCTGTTCCAGGGGAATCTTTTGAACCCAGGACGGGGTAAGGTATAAGTGCCTTTTATGATGACTGAAGACAGAAAACAGTGGGGGGATGGATAATCTGCATACACGGGACTCGCATTAGCATAAAGTAGGCTGGCATGGACGGATGGAAAAGAATGCGGTCACGGATGCGTTCGAATTAGAATCAAGTTCATTCGGTAACTCAGCTGTAATCTGCAGGTAACGATGGACAATGCTTCTTTAACCTTCTTTATGTAAGAAAATGTAGTATCTTGTATGTACTGTAGTTATCATTTACTTTTAAGAAAAGGAGGCTATAAATCATTAAGTAGACACAATATTTAAAGTAATAGAACCTTCAATCATTCAGTACCACTTTAAATTTATCATGAAACGTTAAAACTGATATATAATAGGAAGGAATTTTGACATTTAAGACAGTGACACTATTAAAATCTATGGCGTCAACCTAGCAGACTATGTAAGACAATGATCATGACTTTTAACAAGGTGATATTATTAAAGTCTATGGGGGCAACTGATGTGTATAACAAGGTAATTCTGACATTTAAGATACTGACATTAATGATACTTTCTTAAAATCTGCAGAGCTCTAAAAGGATGACACAGTTGAAATGTATTGGAGACATCGAGGTTAAGTAGAATATTTTTGCTGTTTCTTTTTCTGAGCAATATTATTAAAAGTTAATGAGAAGTCTGGTGCTGGGAAAATGACAACGCTGAGAATTCACAGAGGGTGCAACTTTTACAGGGAATTATCTGAGTAATATCTAATATCAAAGGCCGTGCCTTTTCTTATGGATGAAAAGATGCCACCATCATCAGACTTGGGTGAGCATAATGATCTTTTTCCGAGGTGTTGCTGTCTGTGCCTTGTCCCCGTCTCCATGAATTAGTAACAGCTTGAAAACTTTTGACCGTTGATGATTAATTGCTCAATAACAGGCTTTGCAAAAAGTTTGACCAACTATTTTTGAGACTCATGCACCTCATATGATTGCCTGCTAACCCATACCCCTTTAGTGACTTTATTTTCTTTCTCTTATATTACTGCTCCATGGAAACACATCTTAAATAAGAACAGGGGAACGCCTGGGCTGGCTTTTAAACTAGCAGCAATGGTTGTCCGATACCATGCCAGGTGTTCCTGCAATTCAGGAGGACTAGTGGTGAATTTCCCATTAGGTACGTGAGGCAAGTGTCTAGGGGTGCAACTTGTTAGGGATAGCACTTGGATACTTGTTTTTGTACTGTCAGTCCAGAATTTGCCAGTAGCTACAAAATATCTCCACTCTACTGTACCATATGCCATCTTCAGAGCCGGATTAAGGGGGAAGCATAGTGTCCAAGACCCTCCTGTCTAATGGGGCCACCCTCTGGTTGGAGCACACTGATGTACTGTGCAGTCCCATGCTTTTTCTAAGAGCTGGATAAGTGGAAGTGGGCTGAACGGTGAGTGTATGCAGGTTGGACGACAAGTGGGATGGAGCTGACAAAAGGGGAGGGCCAGAAGAGTGGAGGCAGGCCAGATGAAGAGTGGGGGCAGGCTGCATGTTGAGTGGTGGCAGTGCTGACAAAAGGGAGGGGGGGCAAAAGAGTGGGAACGGGCCCCACTGTCCCCGGCCACTGTAGGCTCAATCCACCATGGCCCTGTCTTGAGTGGAGTATAAAGTAGGACATGGACAGATTACTCCTGTAAGCTGTTGTACTTCATACATAATACAAATAAAATGTCAAAGTTCATGTTTTATAATTATGTTAAATTGCCAATTATCAAATGAGGGCCTATAGCCAAACAATGAAAAAAAATAATACTGGTTAGAGGGGGCGTCATTACTGTTGTGCCTATGGGCGCCCTGACCCGTAAATCCGCCCCTGAGGAGAACTCGCCCCAACAACTTGGAGAATGTGTGGTTTCACCATCTCTGTGTGATTTTCTAATATTGGCGCTAACTAGGCAGTGTCCAATCAAAAGCCGAGTCAGAAAGGCGCATCTTACATTTTTGTGTAAGTGCAACAGAAGTACAGTAAGGGAAGTGCACCCTAAACTATTCTGAGTAGGACACATTTCCAGTTATCCCTGTTCCCAGGTGTACTGTAACTGTTTTTGGTATTTGAACCCTGGTGCAAAGATCCGTGCGGATGATGATCATTAGTTTGGATCTTTGCAATGTGTAAAAATAGTAAATAAATATAAAAAAACCCACGCATTGCCTTCCCCCTGAATATGAAAACAGTTCCATTATTCATAGCTTAGCTGTATGAAACTAGGGATAGCCATTGAACTGTTCTTGATCAATGATCTATATCGAATGTGCCATTGGTACTTACCATCAATTGCAGGACACCATAGACAACCATTGATGGGCATCCCACTACAGACAAGTAACTGCGGTGGGCCAATCAGGTAGGGGATAAGGCTAAGTAGTAAAAAAGGGGGCAAGGCTAAGTACCATGTGCCTTGCACTGGGGAAAAAATAAAACATTGCCAGGTCTCTGCCATCAATGGCGGAATACCATCAGACCTCAGCCATGAATGGCAAAACCAAGCAAACAATTGGATAACTAGGGATGTGCAGTCAGGGTAGGCAGCGGAGACAGAGCCTCCCCTGTCATACTACAGAGTTTTGACTATAAAAATTATTAGAATAATACAAAGAAGATATTTAGAACTTAGAAATATCTACTTTGTATTATTCTGATACTAGCCAGTACCTCCCCATCCATTGACCTCACCGCACGTCCCTGTGGATGACCAAGTGTTTATATTAAATATATTTTAAATCAGTGGGGTTTTTTATTTTTTGCTGTCACTTTAATATGTGGCATAACTGAACTTAGCAGGTCTTGGCTCCCAAAGCATGAGGATACTACAAGCATTAGCATACACCAGCAGGCCCTAGCAGTCGAGGGTATACTGGTGCTTATAGTACTACAAATGCCAGCAAATCCAAAGAGTTATTGGCTGCTAGGGCTACAGTAGGTGGTATCAGTAGGGTGACACACTGAAAACCTTACTTATTATTTTAAACTTAATTCGGCTTCAGGGAATATGTTTAGTGGAACATATTATACCTGTGGATATTTGAATTGCACCAGTTATTGCACAGATGACATAGTAGCTTTACTATACTCAACATTATACTATATCACTTTACTATCTACAATATGTTATGTTCAGGTCAAATGTGTGTTCATGTCAAATGTGTATGGTCAGTGACCATCAGATGAGATATGGAAAGCCATTACGCTAACTTTCCACAGTTGCAAAGTGGATTAAATAACCTGTGCAAATATTTATCCTTTTTTCTTTGGAATAAATTGAAATTCCAATGAAAGCAATTAAATTCTAATTGCTATAACACTATAACACAAGAACTGCACATGAGCTAAATTACTGACACATTTCATGCAAATCGAGTCATGCTGCAGAACAGGCCACTTTCAGTTATAAGAAGTTAAATAGTGATATAATCTTTAAGTTTTGCTTTTTATTTTTAAATATGCGTTTTGAGGCACTTATAGAATATATACAGGGGTATTCAATATGAAGCGTAAACCTCGCCGTCTATGCGGGTCGAAGTTTTTGCCGCACATCGGAGCTTTTGCCAGCGAAAAAGTATCGGGCGTGCCCCCGATTATACCCGTATTCATTATGAAATCATCGAAAACAGCACCCGGCGAATGTGAAATCAGCGAAAATTTGCTGATTTTTGGGGAAATGACCCTAACACCCCCAAAAAGATGCTCTGACATGGGGGTTCACTCTGGATACCCCAGATTAGCCCTGCTGAAGGTTTTTGGGGTCTTTAAACGGGCTCAATAGCTGCTATTTTGGGGATTTGGGAAGGTGGTGAAGAATAGTATTTAGAAGTGTTTTTGGCTGAATATAAGTAGTCCCAGCAAATTTGGGGTACTTGAAAATGGGGGTGAGCATATTTAAAAGTTGCTAAAGTGAAGTTTTAAAAAACAGGAAAAATCCACCTGCCGCAAACACCTGCAATGAAAAAAACACCTGGGGCATACATGGGGACACCCCTAGATTGTAGTTTGCTAGTTTTTGACTTTGTACCCCCCAATTTTTTTTTTCACCCCAAAATGAAAGTGCTTTTTTTGGGGTCCTCTGAGGTAATTTTTTGACACAGTTTACCTTTGGGGGACTGTCTGAAGGTTGCAGGGTGGTGTCCCAAATGTTGCACCCCAAACCCCCAATTCTGCACTTTTTTTCGCCACCCATTCCTTGGTGATACTTTTCCGCAGGGTCGAATGCAATATACTTTTCGCACCGGCGAAAAGTTTTCAAATTGAATACGGTGTAAAAGTCAAACCGGCAAAAATGACGTCATCCGAGCGAAAACCTCGCAGAAACAGCGTTTACGCTCCATATTGAATACCCCTATTAGTATTATATTGGATGCAGCATTATTCGTCAAAAATTCAGATCACTAGGAACAAATCAGTAAGAGTCATTTATGAGCCATCAAACATCAGGACAGGAAATGTTACTTTCTCCATTTTAAAACGTATGCAAGATTTGATCCCCTTGTATGTATAAGTGCTCGGATAAGCATCGGATATCTGGTCAGATCATGCTGTTCCTTGCAGAATTTGTTCTAGGCATGTACTGTAAATGTGTCTTAAATTTAGTGTTAGATTATAATGGAGCAGATGGGGAGTCCAATCCGGGGCCCAGAGCAGTATGGTGGGCCATGGTATAGTTCAGTAGGGGCATTTGGAGTAGCTCTCTAGGGCCCTTTGCCACCAGCAATGATGCACTGTACAGCTGTTTGTCCAATTGGGAGCTCAAATGCTGCTCTGTTACACACTCGTCGCAGTGACAAAGAGGGCTGGGCCAAGTAATGGCTGTGGCGGTTCTCCAAATACTGTAGGAGGAGATGGAGCTGGCATACTGTATATGATAAGCATTTACAGATGTGTAATATCACATACCTCCCAACATGACCCGGTCCAGGAGGAACACATTGCTCTGGTCCTGGACTTCCCTGGTAATTTATGATTGGTGGAGGCTCCAGAGCTGGGGCTACAGCACAGTCCAAAATTCAAATAGGGGAGTCACACCAACTGCCAGTGAGTCCCAGCCAGTGATGTTTGGCAGCGTGTGAAATGACAGCTGGTGTGACTCCCCTATTTGAATTTTGAACTGCGCTGCAGCCCCGCCTCTTACCAGGGAAGTCCAGGACCAGAGCATTGTGTCCCTCCTGGAGAGGGTCAAGTTGGAAGGTATGATATCACACTGTGGTTTCAGTTACTGCTCCTGCAATGCGACTAAGGTGTGAAAAATATGATTAGCTACTAATCTCACAGCATCTCAAGCACTGTGGGCAGTATAGCGTATAGCTTGCGCCGTATAATCTGTAATATCTGTGTAATCCATCTGGTCCTGAGTTGCAGAGAGTTCAAAGTTAATATCATCTACCAGCTGCTGGCATCCTGTTTTGCAGTAACAAAAGATGATGCTGTTCTGAGAGTTAGGTCATTAGAACTGTCATATATTAGATGCATTCATTATACAATGTTAAACTCCAGGCTGGAGCCATAGGCATGCGCAGAAGCTGGCACAAGAAGTGCCGCTTTGGCACTTCCCCCTCTGCCGGGTTATGGACTACCCCATCCCCTCTCCCACCGGCAGTACCAGATTAATGTGCACATGGGCCTGGAGCTGAAACTAATGTGTGCCCATTGTGTGCCACCAGAGGGGGTTTGACCAGTGCTGCAGGGGTGCGACCAGTGATGTGGTAGGCATGACCAATCCTGTGGGGGTGTGGCCTGGGCTGCTGGGTGTGGGTAGCACATAAATGGGATGGGGCAGTAAGGGAGGCCGACCCAGGTGACCCAGGTCTCTTTACTAGTGTGCTTATTGACACTCTAGTGCACAGGGGCATAAGGAGGCCCGGGCCGACTTCGCAGACTTTAGACTAGGGATGTGCGCCGGACCATTTTTGCTGGATTTGGATTTGGTTCTAATTTGTCGTCCGGCTTTGGATTTGGATTTTTTACAAAAATGTACAAAAAAAAGCTAAAAATCACATAAATTGGGACTTTTTTCTTCCTAGAGTATTAGTAACCACAATAACATTAATTTCCAGTCATTTACAGTCAATTTAGACCACCTCACAGCTTATAATATTGTTTTCACCATTATTGGCCAAAAGTTGCAGTGAGCTGACTGGATACCAAGCGACAGAGCAGCAGCACAGACACCACAGTTTAAAGCACATCTATGACACATTGCCACTCAGCAGTGGCAGAAATGAAAGGTAGTGCAAGATGGAATTGTCCTTGGGCCCTCCCACCCACCCAGGGGTGTACAGCCAGCAGAGTCACAGTACTTGTTTACACAGTGGGCTACGGCCCAAGGAGTCACAGTGCTCCTGATTCACATTACACCATAAAGTAGTGTATCTTGTTTATGTTACGACAAACAGTAGTGCCCCTTTTACACAATGCCCACAGTAGTGCCCCTTTTACACAATGCCCACATTAGTGACCCTTGTACACAAAGCCGACAGTAGTAATGCCCCTTATATAATGCCCACAGTAGTAGTACCCCGTATACAATGCCCACAGCAATAGTGTCCCTAACACAATGCCCCCAGCAGTGGTGTTCCTTACACAATGCCCCCAGCAGCAGTGCCCCCTATGCAGTGCCCTCAGTTGTAGTGCCCCTATGCAGTGCCCTCAGTAGAAGTGCTCCCTATGTAATGCCCCCAGTAGTATGCCCCCATTAGTAGTTCCCCCAGTAGTATGCCCCCCATAGTAGTGCCCCCAGTAGTAGTGTCCCTAGTAGTATGCCCCCAATGGTATGCCCCCAGTAGTAGTGACCCTAGTAGTAGTGCCCCCTGTAGTAGTGTCCCTAGTAGTATGCCCACACTAGTATGTCCCCATTAGTAGTGCCCCCTGTAGTAGTGTCCCTAGTAGTATGCCCCCATTAGTAGTGCCCCTAGTACTATACCCCCATTAGTATGCCCCCATTAGTAGTGCCCCCAGTAGTAGTGTCTCTAGTAGTATGCCCCCAGTAATATGCCCCCATTAGAAGTGCCCCCAGTAGTTGTGCCCCTATTAGTAGTGCCCCTAGTAGTATGTCCCCATTAGTAGTGCTCCCATTAGTAGTGTTCCCAGTAGTATGCCCCCATTAGTAGTGTCCCCAGTAGTAGTGTCCCTAGTAGTATGCCCCCAGTAGTAGTGTCCCTAGTAGTATGCCCCCATTAGAAGTGCCCCCAGTAGTATGCCCCTAGTAGTATGCCCCCATTAGTAGTGCCCTCAGCAGTGCCCCCTTACCCACAAAAAAAAACTTACCTGGTAACTTGCCGTGACAGCAGCCGTCCGCTCCTCTCTGCACCATGGGAGAGACGTCATGACGTCTCTCATTACCTGCAGCAGAGGGAGTGAGTGAGTGAGCTCCAGCTGGCTCCCTCCATGGATGCAGCAGCCAATGAGAATCTGTCTGACTCTCATTGGCTGCTGTAACAAACACACAGCCGCTGCTGACGGCTGTGTGTTTGGGCCCTGACGCCGGATTCTCTCGCGAGGATCCAATGTCAGAAGGCTGCCATTTGGCCTTGAAGTGGGATCCGAGTCAGATGGGGAACACCCGAACAGCATTTGTGTGGACTTGGATCCCCGATGTTCGGAGCGGTTCGGGTTCGCTCATCCCTACTTCAGACTGCTCAGCTACTCTGTCCATGCTGAGGGGGCGCTGAGACAATATGTTGCGCATAGAGAGCTTGTGAAGCCTTTATTATGTCCCGGACCTAACTAAAACTTTGTGGGCCCACAGCAAAATATTAAAGGACCCCTTCACCCCCAAAGCTTTTATAGAGACTCATCTCTCTGCAGTGTTACATCGCAGTGATATGGGGGTGTCCCTGCTGCTGCCTTTCATTTTTAATACAAGCATACAGCTGACTTGTTTTAAACTGAATAACCCCATTAGTTAATATATAGTTTATTACAATTATAAATTGTGCCCCAAAACTCAGCATTTCTAATGTGATAATATTATAACACATCACTAAGGGAATAGGGAAACAGTAGCCCAGATCCTTAGTACCCACCAAGGAAAATCTTCCACAAGGATTTCTGCAGTGCTCAGTCTCTCTCTGACTCTGGGCTCCATTTCCCAATGAGACATAACCCCTTCAGCACTCGTTACAGGGGTTATGTTCTCTGTTCAGTACTTAACAAACTGCAGCAAGCTTAACTTATATATACATGTATATATATATATACATATATATTATATATATATATATATAGTGTGTACATATATATATATATTCCACACATATATAAGCACACGCACACACCCATACCTCCCAACTGTCCCGTCCACTTCCTGGGACTGTCCAGCCGTCCCACCCACGGGCCGCAGTTTCCCACAGTGTGGGGGGGAAGTTCCATACAGGCCACATTTGCATGTCCACTCTGCACTGTTGGAGACACTTTTGCTACCCAATGTTTGCTTCAGTGCAGTGGCGTATCTGTAATTGGTGCAGGGTGTACGGTACACACCTATTCATTATACTTACCTTGTGCAGCTGCTAGCACAATAGAGTAATCACTAGGAAAACAGCACCAGCCCAGTGCAAGAGTCTACCTACACTGCACATGCGCGGGCACAAGGGGGGAGGGGCCCACTTGGACACCACACACGGACCCCCTCCCCTCATAAGATGTCCCTGGTCTTGAGTGGATATGAGCCAGTTATGTGATATTCGGACTATTACATCAGACCATCAGTAGCCAGGACTCTCACACTGGCCTGCTCCTATCTGGATATTAGTGTGGACTACACCACCGGACCATCAGTAGCCAGAGCTCTCACAATGGCCTGCTCCCATCTGAATAATAGTGTGGACTACACCACCGGACCATCAGTAGCCAGAGCTCTCATAATGGCCTGCTACCACTCGGATACTAGTGCGGACCATCCTCACTGAGCTTTCCATCTGCCAGGATATCAAGCCAGTGTCTCTCTCACCGTACAATTTTGGGTTATCGACCATTGACAGTGCCGACTGTCTACACCTGGTACAGGGCCGGCTCGAAGCTCGTTCCTCCGGGGCAGCCACAAAAGGGCACCACTCCATATTGGGGTGAGTCACAGACACAGTGGCAGGGCAGGCTGAGGTGCTGAGGGCACAGTGCTGACTATGGCTGGCTTTGGTGAGGTGAAGACTCTGGGCCTGATTCAGAGCTGGATGCTCTGAACGAGCGCCCCCTCTGAATCAGGGCGTTTTTTTTTTTTGGTGCGTCCTCCTGGATGCTTGCATAGCTCTGGGTTACCAGCTAAGACCATCGGGCTTGCGACGAGACCCTGCGGTAGGGTCTCGCTGCCGCAAGCCCTACCAGAGCCAAAATCACTCCCACTGACATCACTAGTGATTTCGGTGGGGCCGGACCCAGACGGTAGGCGTTCCCATGGGAATGCCTCCGTCTGGGCAGCCACGCCCCGGCACGCCCACCAAAGGGGGCGTGCTATCACCCACCATCGACAGCACGCCCCCTTTGGTGCGAGACCCCGAGTGACGGCTTGCCGGGTCTCGCACATGTGCACGGCGGAGCAGCCTCCGTCATGCGCATGCGCATTTGGGTACCATCGACCTGCTTGCGAGCATCCTGCGCTCGCGAGCGGGTCTGAATGAGACCCTCTGTCTGCGGTGCTGAAGCAGTTGAGCAGGTGATGGATGACTCTTCCAATTTATAAATTGATGGTAAATGCTTTTAACTCCAAATAATGAATGCAGGAGATTGCAGGTGGGAAATTAGTAAGAAAATTAGGGGCAGTATGTTCTCTTATTGTGAAGAGGATCCTGGTTAGGGGGAGCAGGCATGTTATATACAGTGTAGTTCTCGAGATAAGTAACATTTTCAGAACTGTTATGTTGAGTACAGGGCGGGTTCTAGACAAAGTGGAGCCCAGGGCAGAAATTCCTTTGGTGCTCCCTACTAAAAATGTACATATGTCAGATTAATCATAACAATACGCGGCACAAGGCATGGCGCGGGTCACTTGTATTAGACCTCTGGTCTTTTTCTGTCTTTTTTTTTACCCAGATTACGTACTTTTTTCTTGTATTTTGAGTCTTAATTCAATATGAGTGTAATAAATTGTTGGTACAGATGTACTTACTGTAGGCTTACTCAACATCCATTTTCTAATATAGTTTGAAGATTTACATTACAGCAAGACAGGTTGCTCTTTACATGTAATGTAAGATATCCAACATCTCTCTCACAGGCCGGGATGTACTAAGGTTGCCGTGACCATCCTGCCAGTCACCGCAACCTTACTAATCACATATGTACTAACATATGCGATTAGTATCACAAAGGACAGCTCTTGCCATAAGAGCTGCCCTTTGCGAAGCAGCCGACGCCGAATGACAGGGTCTCCGTTGGACCCTGCCCTCTCCGAGTCCCGTGAGCTTCCTGCTGGTCACCTGTGCAGGAAGCCCTGGGCTCCTCCTCCTCCGCTCTGCACTCGGAAGAAGATTAGGAGGAAGAGGCGGAGGACCCAGGAGGAGCGTGGGCCGGCAACCATGGAGAGCAGGTGAGTGGGGGCCAGTGCTGGGCGGCGAGGCGGCGGCTAAGCGTCGGGTGCGGGGTGCGGTAAGAAGCCCATAGGCTTCTATAGGGTAATGCCAGGTTTTTCTGGCATTACCCTATGCATCGATAAAAGTGCGGCCGGGGCTTAGTACATTGGAAATGCGGTAAAAACCCTGCATTTTTCCTTTAGTACATCCCGGCCACAGGCTGCTAGTAGACCTAGGGCCCACCCTGAGCTGCCATTTATCCAAGCACCCTGCAGGATTTCTTTGATAACAGGTACATTGTTATTTGATTGTTGTTCAAAGTGTCCCTTATATACATTGGAGCTACAGTGCTTATGTTTCTTTCTCTTCAGTCAGATACTGTTTTGTAAATTATTAATGTGACTGAACCCTCTTTTTACATTTTCCCAGCAGCTCACTTTAAAATTGTAAAGGAGAAAAGTGGATAAAAGCAATTACAGAGTAAGACCATATTCCTCATTCTGTAAGCTGCAGATTTATGCAGTGGGTATCCTGTTAGTTGCTTTTCAATTTAACCTTGTATGTCTTATTTTCACGTATTGCTAATCACACATTCTAACCTATGAAGTGCACCCAAGATGGCTGCCTCGCCTGGTGCTCTCTTGTGTAGAATAAACAATGTATGGTTCTGATGATTTAGCAAGGATCTCTCTTAGTTTTTTTTATCTGTAGTGTGACTAAAATGGCTGCCTCACCTGGATCCTTTGTGGGTAGGATGAATAATTTTTGGAAATAATGACACAAAATGACTGCTATTTGTATTTTATTCATGGTTTCTGTATTTTCTGAAAATCTAAACCTCTGTATTATGTTCCGTAAAGAGCCTTGAGTTCTATAGGAGAAAAGTGCTATATAAATGTAATATTATTATTATTTTGTATTTTATTTATTATTGTTACTAGCAGGAGTTTATCACACATATATGGTATTTTTGACTTGCATTAATCTCTCATATACAAATATAATGTTTCCCTACCAATTCTTGATCACATATTACTCAGAGGCGCCGATCCATTCTCACAATTTCCCCATAAAGCCCTCTCATTTGCATTGTCACCTCAGTGTTTAGGCTCTAAGCCTGCAGATCTCACACCTTTACCTGTACTTTATCTAAGCTGAGCCTTCATCCTCTCAGCCTCCCCACCACCATATTACTTCCATTACCAACTCTGCTCTCATTTACCTCACCAGGCCTCACTTCAGCCTCTTCACCATGTGAGAGCATTTATTAATAAAAATAAAGACAACTTCAAGCAAAATATATAAAAAAAATAATGTAAGCTTTTATTTGAAGTAAAATGTAAATATTTTTTTTATTTACAGTATTCTGCTTATAAAATAGAGAATTCTGGACCAATATTGATCCAGAATTCCTAAGGTGCATATCCACTACCCGAGTGTAGAATGACTGTATGATTACAACATTGTAATCGTTCAATTGTCCATCATCCTGTGCAGTGGATAATGTGCCCACACTGGACGATATGTCATTCAGTGCAGGCGCCCTCCCCATCCCCGAACACGCACAACCTGTCAATGACAGATGCCGACAACGACCAGCGGGAGCGCGAATCGCTGGTCATTGCTGGCATATTTACTGCATGATTAATGAATGATAAAGATGTCGTAATCGTTCAGACGCTCAATTTTATCGTGTAGTGGATATTATGCACCTTTACACTCTTGTCCTATAAGAGGAACAAGATGACGGAAACCTCATGACTCACAAAGAATCATCCTTCAGCACTCAGGAGAGGAAAAACCCCCTGTGGAGGAAACCTCTGGGGACCCATGGCTGAAGGACTGCCTGTCCCTCTAGGCATTAATAGGCCATGCAGAGTTTTCCCAAATCACCCACCCACCACTAACCATGCATAACCTGTCCTCCCTTCTTTCACCTCAATCTGCTACTTTGACCTATTACCCGGCCGGTGATAAACGCATTTGCACGTCCATGGCGAGCGCATGTCCACGGTGAGAGATAGAGATAAAGAGTGACAGACAGGGGAAGTGGGCATGGGAGGGGGAGAGACAAGACAGAGAGGGGAAGAGGGGGGTGGGAAGAAAACACCCTAGCACCCCCTTAGTATTTAGAGTTCCATGTATGAAAGAGTCATGATCCCTTTAGTACTCATTTCTGGTGGTAAAAGGGGTGATGACTGCAATGCTATATTCAGCAAACAGCTCTAACGCTGTTTCTGAAGTCCCCACAGGGTTTGAGCTCTATGCGCATACACAGATGGTCATCACGTATGTACATTAGTCAGTGACCCATCGCCGGCAGCGTTAGGCTGCCAGCAACACAGCAGAGGATGCAGCGGAGGTGGAGGACACCGCTGGACCTCGCTGGACAGGTAAGTGATGGTAAATACCAGCGGCATATTCGTATATAACACGAAACAAAATATGCCACTGGCATTTAGTATCACTCTTACATGGAGCCCAAACTATGATCTAGATGTAACATTACTAATGACAGTATTGGATAAAAACAAATAACTAAGCAAAATATGCTGTAATTCTCTCACACCTCTGCACATTAATAACAATGGAACAGGCCACAATACTGGTATACCGGGCTTAGGAGGCTGAGTGTAAAGGAATTACTTAGGAACAGTATAGTCCCATCCAACACCCACCTGGAGCACTGTGTAAAGGAATTAATTAGGAACAGTATAGTCCCATCCAGACAGTGCCCACCCAGGATGCAGCCGCTTTGGGCTGTAATGACACTATCCCACTAGGTGTGAGGTTCTGTTTTTATCCTATACTGCCCTGTCCCCGCGGTCACGAGTCATATTACAGTAGTCACGCTGTCTGCCGACGCATGGAACTAAGCTGCCCTTATCTCTGTCCAGTCACTAACCTTATGGAGTATCTCCTGCAGGAGTGTGTTGCAGTGTCAGTGACCTGGTAGTGTATGAGAGAGGCAGCAACAGCAAAGCCCTGATACAGGCAGTTACCATTATGACATCACAGCATGACCTCACAGACTCCAACAGGCAGGCCAAGACTGGTTATTTCTGGTATGAGGCCCCTGGTGTCTTTTGTATGACTGACCTAAGGGAAATGTGATGTCACTTCTTATTTACACCTATTACTTTCACATCAGATTATTATTATATTTATGGCAGGGTTCCCCTATTATTCTTTGGCTGCTGTATATAGGGCTTTGTATGAACCCAATTTCACTGTGGTTACATTGTTTTTTAATGTTACAGTGTATCTGTGATCACCTCAATTCAGGATTAATCACTGTTTATGGCACTGACCTCCCTCAGTAGTATTGTGATACTTTTAATTAAACATCGTATTGGCCAGAAAACTCAACTCCCCATCCTCTCCCTTCCCCATTAAGATCTGCAGAGCAACTATAAAAAGTGTTGTAGAACTTTATTTAAAAAAAATAAATAATATATAGTAAAATAAAATAAAAAATATTATAATAATTAATAACAGTTGTCAAAAGCAGTACCAGATTAAGGTGCACATGGGCCTGGAGCTGAAACTTATAAAGGGCCTATTGTGTGCTGCTGGGGTGTGACCAGTGCCACAGGGGGTGTGATTAGTGATGTGGTAGGCATGACCAATGCTGTGGTGGTGTGGCCTGTGCTGCGGGGTGTGGGTAGCATATAAATGGGATGGGGCAGTGAGGGAGGTAGACTGAGCCCCGGGTCTCTGTAATAGTGTGCGTATTGACTCTCTAGTGGACAGGGGCATAAGGAGGCCTGGGCCGACTTCACAGACTTTAGGCTGCTCAGCTACTCTGTCCCTTTAGGTGCTGAGGGTGCGCTGAGACCTTATGTTGCGCATGGAGAGCTTGTGAAGCTTTTCACTGTGCCGCGGCAACATCTGTATTATGTCCCAGACCAGGGATGTAACTAGAACTTTGTGGGCCCCACGGCAAAATTTTAAAGGACCCCTTCCCCCCCATAGCTTTTATCTCTCTACAGTGTTCAACCACAGTGATATGGGGGTGTGCTTACTGCTGCCTATCATTATTAATGCAAGCATAAAGCCAGATTTTTTTTAAACTGAATAACCCCATTAATTAATATATATATATAGTTATTACAATCATAAATTATGCCTCAAAACTCAGCATTTCTAAAGGTAATAATATTATAATAAATCACTCATATAGGGAAGCGCTAGCAAGATCCTGGGTACCCACCAAGGCCGGGCCCGTCTGCAACAAGGATCTCTGCAGTACTCAGTCTCTCTCTGACTCTGGGCGCCATTTCCCAATGAGACATAACCCCTTTAGCACTCGTTACAGGGGTTATGTTCTCCATTCAGTATACATAACACAGCAGTAAGCTTACCTTACAGCTGTCTGTCACTGTATCGCTAACGCCAACGCTGGTAATAAGGGGGAGATTTACTAAAGCTTAGAGAGAGATAAAATTGTGTGAGATAAAGCACCAGCCAATCAGATAGATAGATAGACAGACATGGAAGTTCCTGCATACACAGTATATAGAGATTTCTTGGTACCTTATGCAAGTTGCTGGAGTTGCTTCCATAGGCATGATAATATCTTCAACATTATATTATAATGTCACTGTTGGGTTCACTCCACAGCCATTGTGCTCCTACAGTCAGAACCACAGTCAGGATGACAGGCCGAGGTAATGACATTCAGCGACCAGCGAAGTTTGAAACAACTGTATTTATTTACGCCCCAGTGCTGCCGCCAACATGAAATGCAGTAAGTGCCCAGCCTGTCACTTACTGTGGGGCCCTGCTACTGATAAACCGGCACTGGGCAGTGGGTAGAGATCGCAGGGAGGCGGCCGTCACACAGTTCCTCCCACAAGACCCAGGCAGTTGTGTTCTGTTTGATGACGTGACAGGGTACAGAGGGGAAGGCAGGCCTTGGAGGCAGTGCGGACCCAGTAAGCATTAGCAGCTGCACCCATGTCATGGTAGTTATGCCTAGATCTCCCAAGTGGGACGACTGGAGAGGATGGGGATAGCGAAAGTTGCACAGCGGAGTCTCAGTGTGTGGGGCCATGAACATCACACAGCAGCTGGCAAGAAAAATAAAAATTCCTGTCAACACTGCCATCAGACACTGTGGGCCTATTTCCATGGGTGGGCCTGGAGCTGCAGCTCCACCCGTCCCATTATTAATTCGACCCTGTCCACCGGGACATAGACTACTGACTCACCTGGGCATCCAAGTGAGTCCAGGAGAGTAGTGTATGTCCAGGAGGGATTTGGGATGGAATAGTCCATGACCCGGTGGAAGAGGAAGTGACGAAATGGCGCCCCCTGTACCAGCTCTGCACACGCTTATGCCTGGAGCTACAAATCCAAAGCACGCCCTGTGGATGATGCTGCAACTTGTAGTTAATATACAGTAATAACTAATTGGCACCGAACTGTTCCATATATAAAGCCTGAGTGATGTATAAGTGATATGAATCATCGCAGAGTGCTTTGTGACAGTCTGGCAATGTTTTTGTTATATAGCTAATCTAAATGCAGAATTTGGTGCATAGGGCTGAATAAGCCAGAGCAAACTTAAACCATGAGGATGTTAGAGTGGGGCCTCTTTAATATCTTAGTGGTTTCTTTTTATATGTTAATTGTTGATGAGGCCCTAGTTATGGGAGTGTTTCTATTATTGATCACTGGCAGTTATTTTGTTCTCCTGCCTGCTGGAAAACCCGGCTCCCCATTGTGGCTGCGGTAAGAATGGCTGGTTAGTTGAGCTGTCATTATTCCTTACAGCAGTTGGAAGTACTCTCCACAGTCAATGATAAATTATTATTGTCCCAACGAAGTGTGTCTTATCTTGGAGACTTGTATTTATTATATCAAATAATTTTTGATCATTGTTTCAGCCATCTCCGGTTATCATGTGTTTTCATTTAATAGATAAGTATATTGTATATCTTGAAGAGGTATAACTGTGATAATGTCAATATTAAGATAAAAAAACTCTGAAGATAAAAACAACATATGGATGTAAGAATATCAGTATGAAATTGATATCAGTGACGTGCGGTGAGGTCAATGGCTGGGGAGGCACACATGGAGATGGGTCTGAGTGCTGGGAGCCTGACCCACCCCCTACTCACTGTAACTCTCCCCTCACTACACTAAGCTTCCATTGATTCTGCTACCTGCATCACTGTGTCTTCTCTTGCTGCTACTGACCGAGTTCCAATCTCTAAACACTGCAGTGAACTTTCTCGTCACATGACACATCCAAGGTGTCCATCAGTGCTCAAGGCATGCCCCCCATACTCAAAGACATGCCTCTATTATCTATCTTTCTGTGCAGCTTACTGACTATACAGAAGTGAAGCTGAGCTGTTGCTGCCTCATCTCCCATCTCCCTGCGTTCCCAGGGAGCTCCAAAAAGCTGGGGAGTGTTAACTACAAAAATGATTGCAAAAAAACAAAGAATATGTTTATAAGTTCTAAATATCTTCTTTGTATTATTCTAATAATTTTTATCTCAAATCTCAGGTGTATGACAGGGGAGGCTCTGCCTCCGCTGCCTACCCTGACTGCATGTCCCTGATTGATGTGGAAATTACTTTGAATCATGAAAATAAATCTACAGTATATGAATAAATGTAACTACCAGAGCTTATACAAGGAACCAGTATGTTGATTTGCTCAGTATACTGTAGTATAATGCAGCATACTCTATGAGCATATCATGAGTTGATAAAGTGATAGAGAAACACAATCCCAGCATACAGATATGTCCACATACATCTATCCACTGTCGAAGCTGGATTAGTGGCTGAGACGGAATCAGCATAAAAATTAGCGTGTGCGATGCCATCTTGCGAATGGCAGCTAGACTCCATCTTAAAAATAAGAATCTGCAAGACGCCATTTTGCGACCATTGCCATTTTAAGTTACAACTCACGAGCTAAGTACAGATGGCAATGTTTTTGATAATCTTTTTAGAAGCCATGACAGGCCCATTCTGGGGACAACCTTGCATAGAGAAATACCAAAACAACTAGAAAAACAGCCTCCTGAGAAAAGTAAATAGAATAGACAATACACCAGAATACTGTGAGTGTTTTACATACAAATTGGGAATCCCTGTATATAGACAAGTATAGTTGCGGCAATTGTAATATAACCCAGACATTGATCTACACAATTGAATTTGTCTTAATCCTAAACATGTTTTAGTCTCACTCCCAGACAGAATGGCCCCAGCTTCACAGCTGGGGTCTCCGCCTTGTTTAAGAAGTGAAGCTCACTGCCCATAACACATTTGCATTGCAGTTTGAAACTGTTAGTAAGGAATGAGATATGTGTGTATATATATATATATGTTAAATCCATCATAAATAGAATCTCATGCATAAACACCGCACATTACACACAGTTGCGCTGCTAACATGATGCACAGTAGCGAATGCACAATATCCTGCATGCGAACACTGTTTATTTGCTGCATGCGTGCACATCTGCCCCAAATCAGATAAACCTAACTAGCGTCTTTTCGCATATCCCTAATACTTACATAATGCACACTTACACAAAAGGTTCCATAGCTATAAAGTAAAAGATCCAAGTTTTATTCTATTACAAATGCTGTGAAATAAAGACTATTTGGTATCTAAGGTTTAATACATGATAAATAAACCGTGTTTGGTATTATACTGATCTGCACTTTATCCACAGCTTTCTGGTATCATCGGAGTGAAGATCGGAACATGCGTTCGCAACTTATGGACTGTAAAGACATAAAGAACCAAAATGTACTTTGTAAAACCAACAGTCTAGATTTGCATGAGGTGGGAAAACGAAGGCAACCAGCTGTTGGAGGCTGGACTGTGGCCATTTGAATCAACCTGTTAAGTGCCTTGTAACAAATGCACCGTGAAGGAGAGCCAATGGAATCGCAACAAGACCTCTCTTTTGTTCAGCTTATTTCTGGGGGGGTATAAATATGTGTGTACTGACCCTGGGTGTCTAGTCTATTCTGCTGATTGCTGATTGACGGAGGTCTCTTGCTGATGCCGGAATCTGGTCCCAGATCGCTTGCGTATGTATGACTGTATCTTGGGTCTGTATAATTCTTTGCACTAAATTGTACTTAGATCACAGCGTGTAACTGACTGTACTTTACTTGAATAATACTTTGTGCTTTGGAACACATGTTCAAGGTCTAAAGTCTTTATTTTACTGTATGACTGCGTACGCAAATAGCATCAATTTTAGAGGTTTATAGGCAGGGTTTAGAAGGTATAGGTAGGTGCATATAGAGGTTGAAATCCAGAATCCTTACCTCCATGCACTATAAGTCGCGTTACACATAAGTGAGTGTGACCTGGTAGCAGTGACCGTCTTTTTGTGCAACTTTTTTCCCTCAAATGCATCTTAATTGCAAAGCAGCTTCTGCTGATTAAAATGATATGCGGCATGCCTATATTCTGTGTGCGGCTGCGAGTGTATCTGCACTGCGAAATGCTACGTTACAGTGTCAGCAGCTGTGCCACTGTTATATTGTACCTATCTGACTTACAGCTGAACAGGAGTTAAATTGGTGTCAGTGGAGCATTCCTGAGCAGTTGATGCCTGGAGCATAGACTATGTGTCTCTGATTCCTTTATTACATATCTCACTCAATGTTTTAATCTTATTTGTGCACTTACTTTTAAAGACATTTATATTTTTCTTACATGCAACATTGAGTCACAATTTAAAAATATCCTACATTAAATGAGTATAGATTTAGATAATACCTTATTCTAAACTCTTTTACATTTTTACACATAATTACAGTACCTAACTTTTTCATTTACTGATGCTGGGCACAGCTATGGACACTAATGTGCTCCTAGTTATGGCAATAAATTGACATTTTCAAACAATGTTGTGTTTGCTATAGTCCACTTGGAGAAGCTCTTCATCAGGTATATCAATGATTTATATTTGTTTGGGAAGGAAATCTTAATTTTGGTTGACACTTTTGTCATTTAATTAAGAATGCTTTATTTAATACTGATAAATCTTTATCCTTTATCACCAACCAAAATGTATGTTTACTAAGAATTAGGCATTTATTCACAGTAATTTTTTCATCTTAAAACATGATGAAGTTTTGTAAACCATTTGTTAATGAAAAACCATTGGTAATAAAAGGGTAAAAGGCAAACTAGGAGCGTTAAAAATAAAGAAAAGGAAAAAAAAATGTTTAGAATCTTACAAGGGAATGCTTCATCTCCTTCAAATCCTGGATCAATGGGTTGTTACAAATGTACTCGGAAATATTGAATCACTTTCTACACAATGCACCATTTTTGGTTTCAATATTCACAATGCTAATTTTTACACTGAAAGCATACTAAATTGTGAAACTGAGTTTGTAACTTATTTCCCAGATTGCAGTTTTAAAGTCCAACACAGTATGTGGGTAGAACATCCCATTTATTATGTGTAAGGTTTCTAGAACACAGAAGAGATATGTCATAAAATAGCAATCAGTGGTGGCTCCTTACTATAAGTCCTGGGGGAGGGCTACTGCTCTGAAGTGTGTGCAGGCACATGATCATGAACCCGCCCAGGTGCACAAATCAACAATCAGGCTTCTAGAGACTGCATAGACTGCAGGCCCTAGAAGCCAGAGAGGTCTGCTGTTATAGTAGGGGAGTGGCTTCCCATTGGAAGTGCTCTATCTGCTAATTGCAGCCTAGACCTGCAGTCCCACTACAACTTCCTATCTGGCTGTGATCAGCAGAAGTACTATGGTAATCCTCTGCCACACTGCTAGATTATCTCCGCCGGTGTCAGAATTTTACTAGGGGGGGGGGCTGCAGCCCTACAACTCCCAGGTAACATCCGTTACTCATAGTAATACATAATGGGAATTAAATTAGCTGTTAGGTTCTGTTCTTCCTATGTTTATCAGCAGTAAGCGGAATTTACAGTAATAACAATATTTATATCTATAAGGTGTGAGCAACAATGAGTGAGGATCCTTATCCAAAACATCATGAATAATTATCACAAACCAAACTAATATGGAACCTCGCTGCTAATTAAATCACCCCCATAGTGTCCTGACACTTTGCTACTTGCAATGGAGGTCCTCTAGATTTTCAATTGACTAAAAGATATTAAAAAGTTATCCAAAGGAAAAAATACAGTAGCTGCCAGATTTTAGATGAGTAACACGCTGGATTTTCAATTTTAGAACTTTTAGAGGGACTCAAACTATATGGTTGAACAAAATGTAACTACTGTATTTTGAGCCTATCCTCATTTTTTCTCTCCAGTAGCTCTCTCTCATTCTCTCCCTTCCCTCTCTCTCTCACCTTCCTGCATTTTCCACTCATCTTTAACTTTTGTTTCTGTAACTACAAATCATGCTGTATAGACTTGTTTAACAAATTATACAAAAGTTATGTTGAGATGTATTTTTTTTCTTTTTATAAAAATAGTATCCGCACACTACCATAAATGCACATTCTTAAGATAATAACTAGGTATAGCTGTATTTTGCACTGTGGTCTAAACCTTTATACACAGATGCTTTAGACATGCCTGCTGTGTAATTAAGCACAATGTTCTTTCGAAAAGGTTACAACTATTTCATACTTTGTATTTAAAGTTTCTTTGGTTTATATATATTCTTTTCATAAAGCTTTCATTTGCAGAAAATGTAACCATGCTACTGTATTCATGTATATTGGTTTACAAAATAGCCTCAAACTTCTATAATGTGTGACCTATGTCAGTGGTTTAATTGATGCACAATCCTGACGCTGGAATGCCGGCTAAGGATTTATGACAGGCGTCAAGATACCGACGCCTGTCATAATCTCGATGCCGGAATGCAGATCGACGCGGGCCCGAACGAGGTAAGTACAGGCGCCCGTCCTCTTAGCCACGGTGGGGGAGGGTTAGGTTTAGGGCACCTTGGGGGGACTTAGAGTTAGGCACTCCCCCAGGGAGGGTTAGGGTTAGGCTAGGGGAAGGGGGGGTTAGGGTTAGGTACCCCCAGGGGGAGGTTAGGGGTAGGCAACCCCCCCGGGAGGGTTAGGTTTTGGGTGCAGGGCGGGAGGGTTAGGTTTAGGGCACCCTGAGGGGACAGAGTTAGGCACCCCCCGGGGAGGGTTAGGCTAGGGGAAGGGGGGGTTAGGTACCCCCGGGGTGAGGTTAGGGCTAGGCACCCCCCGGCAGGGTTAGGTTTTGGGTGCGGGGCGGGGGGGTTAGGTTTAGGCACTAATGGGGGAGGTTAGGGTTAGGCACTAGTGGGGGAAGGTAGGGTCAGGCACCCCTAAAGGAGTGTTAGGGTTAGGGGGGGGAGAGGGGAGTATTAGATATACTTACCTCCAGTGTCGGGATTTTCTCCCTTCGACCAACCGCTGTCGGGATATGAACCAATTCCATTCCAAAATGCTTCTCTCCTGTAAAAAGTTATAAGTATACTACAGTTTAGATCAAAAAAGTGTTCTGTCTGTATATTTTCTCTTAATTCAATACTTCTGTATAATAAGTAATTCTTCTATGTACACTGGGCCAGGGATTTACGCTCATGCAATCGCAGCTGCGATTTCGCACGGAACGCAGCTGCGAAAATATGATAATGTCTCCAAAGCTTACCGGAACATAGGGACGCCTGCTGCTGCCTTCTCATATCCGTCCAATGACGTACAACAGCGTAAACATCGGTAACATCGATGCACATCGGCCAGTCACGCAGCATGTAAGTCAGGTCTGACCTGCCGCAAGCACTGCAGCTCTCCTGACACGCACATTTTACTACCAGAGTCCACGGTTCTAAACAGCCGCAGCCGCCTTTATCATTCAGTCCCCTCAATCACACATCACTCAGGCTCGCTGGCATTGCCAATGAGGTGTCTCCCCACCGTGCCAGCCCAGGCTTTCACTCATTGGCACAGTGTTTACTGGTGTGCGTGCCCGCCCACTGGTAGAAGACAAGGAAGAGGAACAGGCTGACTGGGCTGACCGGGGTGAGAATGAAAAGAATATTATTTATAAATAACACACAGCAGTTACAAGTTTGCCTTAACCTGCTCCTGTTTGACCAGAATATGATTTTGTTATTCCAGTGGCTTAATTCTCCTAAACCAAAGTATATTTACTGCAACTGTGCTCAGAGCATTGCATTTCCATAGATGGATCTACAAAGAAAGTGGATCTCAGACTGCACACTCTGGACATATATATATATACATAATTGGAGGTGCTACCTGTGGAGACCATTGATATATACACAAAGAAGAAATACAGGTGCACAACTCCAAATTAACTGATTATATATAAATAAATACATATTGCAGTAAATACAGTAGAGGTTTTTGGCATAATCTTGGCCAAGTTTATGGGCCTGCCCACCATATCCGGGTAACCTCTTGTCGGGCAGGTCCCTAACATTCTAAGGCTCAAATCCAGAGCGCAGGACACCCCCAAACTAGCCCAGCTAAACCACCCCAAGATGGATCCATAGATGGATCTAGGCTGTCAGTGACACTCACATGATTGCCAGACGCTCATAAAACAAATTAATGTCACAAACAATGCTTGATGCCCCACTACCCCATATTAAGCCAGTTTCCACAACATGTGTCTTTCTACCCATCACCCATCTCTCAAACTTCGTGAACACAAATATGTTGTACCCATGTGGCAGTATACTATAAGGGGATAATTTTAAACGGAAATATATACCATATACCTTGCCCCCTGCCCACCAGCTATTCCCTTATATGTGCCTCTACCAACAGCTTTTATCTCCCGTGACCCTCTGTTCACTAGCTTATATATCACTAGCGGTCGCATAGGGGCGCCACCCATAGAGGGCGCACACCTCCCCAACATCCCAATTTCAGCGGGACATTACTGTCCCGCTGTTCCACCCATGGGCCGAAGTGGCCCGCGGGTGGTTAAATCAGGAGGTTGGGGACCCCCACCGCCGCAGCTGTGTGGCGGTGCCGGACCCCAGAGACTCTGAATGGATGCTGCACGCATGCACGCGGCATCCATTCAGTAACAGGAGAGGGCTGGGGGAAGCCCAGCTAGTGAGGCTCCCCCCAGCCTGACGTTATTTGGAGGCGGACACGCCTCCTAATAACCTAATAACGTCACGTAGGGGGCATGGCCTATAGTAATTAGGCAATGCCCCCATTTTTGGGTGCTCTAGAGGGGGCCGGCACAGGGTGCTCTGACCCCTGGAGCCGGCCCTGTGGACTAAGCAACACATTCATGATGCGTTACACCCCCCCTGAATTTGAGTACATACAGCGGTTCATTACCATGGTATGCACCAAGAATATCACATAGTACAGCTCTCCCTATATGAGTTGTCCTTTGCGATAGCTCTGGCCTATACCCTATGCCCACCAGCTATTCTGTCAGATTTCCCCTGGCCACGAGCAGCTCTCTCACTAGTGTAACCCACAGTATTAATGTAAACATTTTTTTTGCTAGGATACATCCAGAAATAAACTGTGTATGAGGGACTACACTATAGGCACTGGAGGACAGGGGGGGAGGCGATAGACCAAAGCTTTGCCAGGGCCGAAACTAGGATTTTTGTCACCAGTGGCAAGACAGTATTTTGGCGCCCTCCTGGTAATTCCCCCATAGTAATGCCCCCTGCAGCAGTGCCCCTATAGTAATGCCCCCTTCAGCAGTGCACCTATAGTAATGCCCCCTGGGGTAATGCCCCTGTAGTAGTGCCCATATAGCATATAGTAATGCCCCATAGTAATGCTGTTGTAGTAGTAACCATATGGTAATGCCCATAAAGTAATGCCCCTGTAGTGCCTATATGGTAATGTCCTTGTAGTAGTGCCCATATGTTAATGCCCCTGTAGTAGTGCATATAGGGTAATGCCCCCTGTAGTGCCCATATGGTAATGCCCTGTAGTGCCCATATGGTAATGCCCCTGTAGTGCCCATATAGAAATGCCCATGTAGTGCCGCTTACAGTAAAAAAAAAAAACATTACTTATGTTAAACCCCGCTCTGACCTCCGCCGACGCCCTGTCCGCCCGGATGCTCCTCAGAACTATGGGAGAGACGTCTCTTACATAGTGCCCGTGGGGAGAGCCGGAAGTTCAGTAGAGAACAGTGGTGCTGCTGGGAAGAAGAGCATCTGGCTTGGAGCCTCCCTGCGCCGCCGGGCTGGAGGATACTGGCGGTGGGTGCAGCGGCGCTCCAGCCCCCCCCCCTAGTTGCGGCCTTGACTTTGCCTCGGGTGCCGTGAAACCTTGCACTGGCCCTACAGACATGCCTGCGCTTGCCTAAACTACACCCCATTACCTCCACCAAACCTGACTGCCTATTACTCACTTTGTGAATGAATCCTCTGTGCGAGCGCAATTGCAAAGCCATCGCTGCACGTGCGTATTGCCATTTACATGCATGCGCAATTGCAAACAATCGATTGATCTGTGTAAATATCGCCATTGCGTAAATCTCTGAATCAGGCCCACTATCGGCTCATATTACAACTGGTCCATTTTAATTGTTTATTATGATTTTTTTTAAATGTATAAGTCACCTTTTTTCACTCCCCAACCACTATTGTTTATGTAAAAAAACCCTGTAATTTAAATATTTTGCTCATATTGTTAAACACATTATATAGCTACACAATCAGTCTGCTAATTGGCTGAAGTGGAGAAATGCGTCATCCATTGGAATACCAAGATAAGACCTTTAAAACTCCTCTTTACTTATATGCTTACACAGTATGGATATCCAGTGGGACATATGTTATAATGCTTGCCCAAAAAACACTGCAATATTG
Organism: Taudactylus pleione; assembly: GCA_031769625.1. Classification (NCBI taxonomy): domain Eukaryota; kingdom Metazoa; phylum Chordata; class Amphibia; order Anura; family Myobatrachidae; genus Taudactylus; species Taudactylus pleione. Next base: position 362,205 of record JAUIMM010000353.1, on the reverse strand, counting down.
TTTTTCTTTTTTACTATATGGAATTGCGAAACATACTGTCAAGTTAGTACATTGGCACCAAGAGCAAATGCTAATATGTTCCTAATATGTTCCTATTTGTTAGGTGGGACTTCAAGCATAATTTACAATTTCATGTAGATCTTAGAATTTTCCAGTTACATTGTTTACACTGAATTTATTTTGGCCTAATAAGCATCTCTGAAACAGAACTGTTCTGGTTCCTGTTCCAGCTTTAGCTTTAGAACAGCTGTAAAGTCTGTTGTGACCTGGTTGTCCTTTATAAGGACATTGAGGGCTTTGCACTCTTTTCTTAGATCACCCCTGTTTTTGTAACATCTGTTATTCATAATGCAGATATGTTCTCATACACTCTGCTCATGTCATGGCAAATAACTCCTCTCAACGCAGCAGGTCCCAGGCGACTAGGCCGTGCCGAGCATCTTTCTAGCCCAAAATGTGTGTCTTATTCACATAAATGAAACAGGATCTGGTCAAAATCCCAACAGTTGGGGTGCTGGCGCTTACAATGCCGTTGCCAGAATCCCGACACCTGTCAGAATCTTGGCACCGGCATCCCGACCACCAGCATTTTGACGGAAAGTACTGAGGTTAGGGGAAGGGATAAGGCTAATGGGGCAGGGTCGGACTGGCCCACAGGGGTACAGGGGATCCTCCGGTGGGCCCCACTGCCTAGGGGTAGGGAGAGGGGGAGGGTTAGGATACTGACTGACAAGTGTCGTTATCCTAACCCTGATGGAATGCCGGCATCAGAATTCTGACCACCGGAATCCTGAGTGCCGACATCCCGTACCCAACCCAATAGAACAACTGGGAATTGAATCACAAATCTACTTTGCTAGAATGCACTGATCAATTTGATGTGTGAGATTTGTATATCTGTATGAGTCTGAATCAGTTATGCATTAGCCTCAGCTTTTTCTCACACCAAGTTCTATTGTGATTCATCTGCAACGTGTTTAAAACTAATTTTTGTGTGTTTAAAGCCACCACCCAGTATCTCTAGTCATGGCAGAAACAGGGCACAAATGAGCCCTGTGTCTGCCCTGCCCCCTGAGCGCATGATGTTGTGCAAAAGGGGCATGTCCTCTAGCATCGGTAGGTGCCGTGTTGCCCGGGCGTCCAAGGATGCCTGGTCGGCAGCACAGATTGCAGGGTGTCCATCTGGAGTATACACAGAATGTTCTGGACAGCATTGCACAAGCCTTGTACTCTGTGGGTTGGCACCGGTCTCACACCCCTATTTACGGCATTATCTCTACTCTACTTTGAGTGGTGTTTCATTGCATCTGCAATGCGAATAAGATTTGCAAAATCGAAAGAAAAAGACTGTACTCAACCTCTCTCGTAACGTCTAAGTTGCGCCGCATGTCCTGTGCTGTATGACATATAGACGTTAAGTGTATGAGGACACATCTGTATTATCATTACATTATGTATATACAGGAATTTTTGTACCTTTTAAATTGATACATACTTATATATATTTTTTTTATAAAAATGTATATATTTTAATGCACTTGTATTAAAGTTTCATTTTAGTATTGTTTTCATATGTGGTCTGAGAATAGTTTTCATTTCAGTGTCAGAATGCAGACAGAGCTTGAAAATCAGTTTTCCTTGATGGCTAAATTTACAAAAGTGTGCCCTGGGCAGGAGAAATTATCTCAAGCTTGGACTATGCCAGGGGGTAAATCTACTAAAGTTCGATTAGAGATTCATTTTTATGAATCTCTGAAATCTCCTGAGAGATCAATGGTGGGAACCACAGAATCACCTTTAATAACCCTGCGGCTCTCACCATTGACTTCAATGGTGTGAGCCGTTCATTGGCTGAGAGAGGGGGGGGCTGACCTCTCTCAGCCAATGAATGCTCAGACACGGCACTACAAATGGAAAAGCCGCATCTTAGCTCTTCATTTGGGATGTATCAACCACTGTGGTTGGTACCTAATTCGTGGGTCGATTTTTTTTTTATTTTTTTATTTTACGAAGACCAAGGATGCCTACATGGAGAAGGGGATCAGTCCAGGTAATGTAGGTGAGTATGTTTGAGTGTGTATGTATGTATTAAAACTATACTGGCACGGTGTGTGTGTATTGTGTTTATTTAAACATTTCTTTACAGGTGAACTACAAGTACCAGTGGTCCCTTTATGCCACGCATGCTGGTACTTGTGGTTCTCCAAGTACCGGCATGCGGGAGAGGCTTGCAGGGACCTGCAGTTCTACTCGTAAAGACAATGTTTACTATTCTCTTTTTACTCTACACTTACACTATCAACCCGGCACCCACCGACCACGGGTGCTGGGAGTAGCCCCGGGAGTTGGGGACCCCCCGCTAGAAAGGGTCCGGGGCTGGCTGTGTAAATTACAGGGGAACCCTATGCATTTTTTCCCCTGTAATTCCAGAACCAGTACCAGATCAGATCCTGGTGCTGGTTGTGCTAAGTACAGGGAAACCCTACGCAATTTTTTCCCTGTACTTACACAACCAGGACTGGCTATGAAAAGTCTGGGGCGGGTTCTGTTTGTAGGGGGGGACCCCATATAATTTTTTTTTAAACATTAACTCTTTACAAGCTTATTACAGTAAGATACATACATGCATCTCACTGATGTATGCATGTATCTGTGTCAAAATGAACTGCTCATGCTGAAAATGAAAGCATGAAGTTCGTCTATTCATTTGGGGATTTGCAGTTCGATCTAGAGTTCATTTTTCATTCGATTGCAAATCAAATGTTATAAATGAAGGAATCCTATTGTCCTCTATGGAAAACATTGATGTTTTTCAGAAATTCGGTTTCATTTGAAATTCACTTTTCTGTTCGATTTGACATTCGACCCAGGAGTATAATTACTAAAGTGAGAGTTTTTAGAAGTGGAGATGTTGCCTATAGCAACCAATCCAATTCGACTTAACATTTAACAAGAACCTTCTAGAAGATGATAGCTAGAATCTGATTGATTGCTGTAGGCAACATCTCCACTTCTAAAAACTCTCACTTTAGTAAATATACCCCCATAGACTCAAATGTTCCAGGACCTTAGCCATAAAGAGCCGATTGACCCAACCAAACCCCTATTCATCATAAATGGAGAGCAGGATAGCATTGGATATGGTGTCGAGACATGATGGATCATTTCAATAATGTTGGTGGTATTGTCCTTAGCTTCTCTACCCGTATACATTGATATCTATATTCAAAAGCGAGATCAATCTATAGTTGGAGCATTTGGCCCTTGCCTTGTTTGGGGATGACTGTAATATGTGCCTCAAAGGTCCGGGAGTGACAGTGTTTCATGTCTGAGAGCTTGTTAAATGCTTGGAGTATTTCCTCAATGTTTTGTAATAGGAGCGCAAAGCAATCTCAGTCTACTTAAACTGCATCCAAATGCAAAAACGAGACTTACAGTAGGAGAAGATTCACTGAAGCGTGTATTTATTAAGCTGCATGTTACCGGATGTGGGATTTGTAAACTGTGCTATTTACTAAAATAGAATTAAACTATTGTAAAACTTAAGCACTCAAATTGTGTTTGTGGTTTGGAGAGATTGCTGGAATACAACAGGAACAGGTGGTTTGTCAAATTGCACGATAAAGTTGAATAGTTAGAAAACAAAAAAAAGATGTGGATTAGACGGCTGAGATAGCTCAAAATGCAAACTATAAACTATTGCGCCTGTTATAAGAGTTAAAAATAAGTTATTACTGTATACTTGCCATTTTCCTGGTGCCCCCTCTGGGAGCCGGCATCCAGCTTGACACAGCTGGGGGCGTGGCATAGCATCAAAAGTCATTTTGGGAGGCGTGGCGTGTGTTTAAGCCATCGTGGCCCTGCCCGCGAGATTAAAGGCATTGTATAGTGGGAGCAGGGCAATGGTGATGGAATTCACCGCGTATCGCGTCCTTAGCTGCCTGGACCATCCACTTTACTAAGGAAGTGGCATAGCATCGGGTGGATGCAGGCAGCAGCAGCTTTGGACCAGGAGACATGAATACTCTGCCAGGCGATCGGGAGCACCACGGCCATTCTTGGAGAATACTGTCGGTAAATATAAATGACTGTATTGGAAGATCCTAAGAGTGTTATATAGGTGCCAATGGTGTATGATGAGGTCAGTCCACACGATAGTTACTTAACCAGGTTTTAGGTTTATTAATCAGGCAGAGCAGGCTGCAGGATGACACAGGGTTAATGCTGACATGTACAATAGGTACCCAATACAGGCATATAATAGATGCACCAGATGCAGCCAGGAATGTATGGAGGTAACGCAAGTAGTGTGTGGATAACAGGAAGCACATACCAGTACATACAGTGGTAGCAGTGGAGCGCCTGTATACAGTGGTTGTGACAGAGTGGAATATGCATGGTCTTTCCTGTATATCAGGGCCGCCTCCTGTGGAGACTCTCAGGGGCAGGTCCTTCCTCTATGGAGGAAGGAGCTAAAGAAGTGTGGTGCAGGAGCGCACTGGGGTCAGAGGTCTCTCCACTAACAGTAATAATATTTTTAGTTAAAAAAAAAAATCCCCTCCACTAGAGTAACTAAATTGACCAGCTTGCTCAGTATCTGTACAGTACTGTATGGGGGGAGCCAAATATTAACAGTTCCTTATCTAGAGACTGCTGATGAGCACTGGTTTCCACATGTTACCCTTGGCCACTGGCCAGGTAAATCTTATGACAAATGTTATTACAGTATATTGTTTTTGAAAACATAAAGCTTTTTAAAAAAAACAAGTTGGCAACTTACTGTGGTACTACTGGTGCCGGGATGTAGTCAGCATGCAGGATGCCGACGGGCCAAATCCCGACGGCAAAATCCCGACCGCGTCGGGATCCCGGTACCAGAATCCCAACTGCCAGCAACCTGAAGGTAAGTATCGGGGAGGGTTAGGGTGCGGGGTTAGGGTTGGGTACTAGAGGGGAGGGTGAGGTTTAGGGTGCGGGGAGGTTAGGTTTAGGCACTAGGAGAGGAGGGTAGGGTTAGGCACTGGGGAGGTAGGGTTAGGGGTAAGGGTAGTCTTACCTTCTTTCTTTATGGGTGTCGGGATTCTGACTGTTGGGATGCCGCTGCCTGTATTCTGACCAGCAGCATTCAGACCATTGGGATCTCATAACCCAACCCCTTGTGCCATCATGCACTGATAGAATGACAGTGTTACTGCATTCTGGTGCTTATAGAACTCCATATAACAGTCTTTATGCACACACTAAGTTACTTTATGGATAATTATAGCAAAAGATGAAATCTGCAGACTGTAAAAAAGTATTACACTGCATAATAGAAGGCGATGCAGCAGAGTTGAAAATTATAAAGCAATTTTAATCAATTTTGCACATAATACAATTACAACTAATATTTAAATAAAAGTTCAACTTTTAAATCCTACTTTTTTCATATTAACTGCAGAGGAAATTCTTGTGTAATGTAATTTATTTCCCCTTCATTTAAAGGGCTTGTATGCTTCCGTTTCAGTGAAAATTGATCATAACTTTTGCCAGTGATTATTCATGAGAATATTAAGAAGTCTTTTTATTACAAGCTGGGATACCTGGCGTTGCACGGGTTGTAGAACGGACCTTGAAGTACATCTGCAGTCTTTATTTTGTACATTGTCCTCACCTATAACCCCATTCCATTAATCCTGAAAAGGACCCCACTGTTTGCTAACATGGTTTTAGCCCTGAAAAGGACCTATCTATCCATTTATATAGAGTATTTAGACACTGTTATCTCAACAATGAGGTATAAACATTGTTTTACTATATAAGCATTGTTGCGCAATAGCTGGGGAGGCAACTGCAATTGCAATCTGCTTTTGGCTCCGAACTTTGGCCAAGATAAGATTTAGGAGGAATGTTTTTCCTGTTCCACCTGAATCATCTAGAAAGACAATACCTTCAGTTTTCCTTGTTACAATAGAACTCATTCTGCAACTTTTTGATCTGACACCAGCCTGGGCTCATTTTCTGTCACAAATCTCTGCAACTGTGCAACATTATAGCTTGTTTCACGTAATGTCTTTACTAAGACTGGAAATGTTACTTCTGTCAGGAGTTGGAAGCCCTGGGCCTAGCTGATGCAGACTCTTGATTACCATCTGTTGAATTTTGTCCTCCAAGCAGATGAGAGCTTGATTGAGTATTGCATCATTGTATTGTAACCTTAACTCAGGATTGGCTCATCTTGCTTCATAATGAATGTCTTCACTCATATTTTCTCTAAAGTCAAGCTCGGGTTGACTTAGTAACTGTCAGTGTAGGTGCAGTGTGACAGTTGATCCTCCAACTCACTGCTCTTCCATTGGAGCTCTGCCTGTCCCCCACTGGTACATATCAGCTTGTGCCTTCAGATCAGTGCAGTTTTAGGCCCTGGAAGACATTCTGAGCGAACTTGCTTAAACAAAAATTTTAAATCAGAGACTCCACAGCCTACTTGGTGGCCACCATGTAGACCTCCATAGCCAAAAAATCTAATCCTGGTCAAAGTAAACCACTATGCCAAATTTCAATGAGCTAGGTAAAAAACTCTGGCCGTGCATAAAGGACAAACAGACACAAATACACACACACACACACACACACACACACACACACACACACAAACACACATTCTCGCTTATAATGCAGATTTTTTTTCCCAAAACCCTCAAAAAGTACCATTACTTTTTGATGCATGACAATGCAATTTGGAATATTTTGGGGGTGCTTATCATAGCACATATGCCAGAATGCATGTACAGTATGCACTACAAGCAAAACAGTCAGTATTTTCCGTGCATGACAAAAAAACCTTGCATTACATTATGGTGAATCCAGGAGAAAGTTGCTTCTTTTTTTGCCTAGATTCTAACTCTGCATCAGTCCATGTATTTGCAAATTTGCCTTTCAAGTAGTTAGTGACGATTTTAAAATGAACCTCTATATACCCCTGCCTGTACCTTCTAAAATCCTTCCTATAAACCTCTAAGGATGACGCTAATTTGCGTACGCAGTCATACAATAAATAGAGACTCCAGACTCAGAACATGTGGTTCCGAAGCACAAAGTATTATTCAAGTAAAAGTACAGTCAGTTACACGCTATGATCTGTGTACAATTTAGCGCAAAGGAATTATACAGACCCAAGTACAGTATACATACGCATGCGCTCTGGACCAGATCCCGGCATTCAGAAAGAAAACCTCCGTCTATCAGCATTCAGCAAGAAGACTAAAGACCCAGTGTTTGAGCACACATGTTTATACCCCCCCAGAATAGACAGGACAATAGAGAAGTTTCTTGCTTATGCCATTGGTTCCCATGGGGGAACCATCTGTTACAGCGCATTTAACAGGCTGGTTCAAATAGACTCTCCTTGCCTCTAACAGCTGGGGATCTTTCCCTTCCCACCCCCTGCAACATCCTAACAGTTGTTCATGAAATATACATTTTGTTGCTTGTAGGCTCTGCGATCCATAACTCAAGAATGCATGATGCGATCTCCCCACCGATAACACCGGAATACTGTAAAAAGAGTACGCATCAGTACAAAACCAAACACGACTTGTTTAGCATGTATAATACCTTAGTTATCAAATATCTTTATTTCTCAGCATTTAAACTAACTGAACCAACTTAAATCATACACTTTAAAGCTTATTAAACCTTATGTGTGAATATGTAATGTGTGAGTATTCGGGGTTTGTTATAAAGACGTATTAATGTTTATATGAGGAAGGGTGCACTTAACTCTCACTAAGTGAACATCTTAACAGTGTGACATGCTGAGCCAGATAGTTCCACATGCCTACTCTGCCAGCAGTCCCCCCCACCTGTCCCAGGCTTCAAAAGAAAAGCTCTTTATTCTCCCAGTCTCTTGTGTGAAATGCAAATAGCCCAGCTACAAGAGACAGACCTAAGATGACACTCTAGTCTTTGAAATCATATCATTGCAGGAAGCCTGCTAATGTAGGTGTGTATTCAAGCCAGACCACCTGTAGTGAGGGCAGACACTGTCCAGGAAGCTTATCTACACAAGCTAGTTGTCACGTACTCATTTGCTTTATTCAGCTAATGCAATCAATTTTGGCATACTGTAAAGTAATTTCTGAAATATATCCTTTATAATATGTAAAGTTATGAAATAGGCTTCTGGTGAATCGCCGTAACTTGCGAATAGTATTATCGCCACATGTACTAAAGTGTGAGTTTATCTAAAATGGCGCTTAGGCGGCCATCTCGCAAAATGGCGTCTTGCGGCCAGTTGCAAGATGGTGTCGCTGCGATTCAATTTTAAACTGATCTTGTCTCAGCCAATAATCTAGTTTCGACAGTCTACCCTTTGATAGCGAACAACATGCTATCACAATCTGATCTTAAAATTTAATTTAGGCTTACATTTAAATATTATTTAGTGTTATTATGGGATGGCACAAGGTGGTTCTTAATCCACCAATAATGTGTCTCTGAGTGGGGACATAAAACTACTATTATACGCACACTGCGGATCTTGGAAGATCATGTGAAAGGTGTGGGGATGCACCAGTCTTATAAAAGCAGTCTTGAAGGGGAATTTAGACTTTACATTATCTGAGGTGTTTTAAAAATAACATTTCAATAATACATTAAATGATGGTATTTCCTAGCTCAGGGTTGTAATGCAGTTCTGTATTTACCTCGGTATTCATACTGGCCACTATCAAAATTTAATTCTTTCGTTTTACTCTATTTTTTACATTTTCTACACTTCAACACAATAGGAACACACCGGACGCATATGCCAATTATTATGATGACAATCAGTATAAGGATCAAGAATTTGCATATGCTGGCGATCACTTCCTGAACCCATTCCCCTAGACCTGAGAACCATGTCCCTGGGTTCAGCCATGACACCCATCCTTCTATCTTTTCCCCTACTTCAGCCACTGAAGCATTATGGTTCTTGCGAAATTCCCACTTTAGCTGCAGAATTTCATCCATCTTCCGGTCTATCACCTCCTTAGGGTCGCTGGTATCATTGGTGACATAGGTGCAACATTTTACTCCAAATTGGGTGGCTAACGTTACGCAATACCCTCCAGTAACAGCAGTTAAATTATTCAACACTAGCCTGTGTTGCACCAGTTCTTTCTTGTACGCTTGCAATTCTCTCCCTGTATACCTGAATGTGTCATCGTACATCTCGGTGATATTATCTATCAATTTAGCAAGTTCCTGAATATATCTAAAATTCAATGTACTCCAAGCAATTCTGGTGGGATCCAGTGCGACTAAAACTTGAAAGCCAGTTGTCTCACTAATTAACTGAGTGGCTTTATGCACATCACCAGGTATCATGTTTCTTTTGCCTCTGTGTTCATATTGCATGTGAAGATACGGTGATGGTATGTTTTTACGTATACCAAGCATTTCAACATGTGTGAGGGTCATAACTTCTGGAAGTATTCTTCCCAAATAATATAACAATTACAATACTAAAATTGGTCAGACACTCCCCTGATTGGCATTGACTCTTGACTCCACTCCATCAGCTCTGCCATCAGCTCACATTTCCTTTATCGGTCCTCCATCACAGATACTGAGTATCCCCAAACAGATCATCATGACAAAAACTCTGGAAAAAAAAAGAACTAGGATGACCACAGCAGACCACTCCATTGCTGGAAGCACTGATCTACACATTTCTTTAGCTCAGATATCTCACCGTCACCTTTTTAATCCTTCCAGCACAAGCTCGTAATCGACAGGTCCACGTTATCGGCCTTGTCTCCGCCTTGTATCTCCACCAGTTGGTTAACCTCACTACCTCCCTATAGTGAGTGGAATGGACCCATGTATCTTCCTCAGCCACCCTTTGTGGATGTAGTATCGTCAGATACGGACCTTTCCACCGATCAGTCAAACAACCTGAGCTAAGAAAATTTGGATCATAACAAATTCTCCAGATTTGACATCATGACAGTTTGCATTAAATATGTTAGTTAATAACACTTTCAATTTCTGTTATTCGCATTCATCTTCGTGAGACCCTTTACAGTAACCTCATTATCATATTTTCACATGAGGCTGCCTGTTTGAACAGTATCTCAAAGGGGGCAAATAAAGAAAAAGACAGTCTGGGATAATCTTAGTGTTGTTACCCATCACCTTACACATGTTCTTGGAAACGTCACCTGTAAAATAAGTCCCCCTATCATTTTTAATAATTCTAGGGATATAGTATCTGCATACAGGTTCCTGCAATTAAATTTTGTTATTAATAGCTACTGCTCTAAATAATGCCTGGGCCACTGGGTTGGATAATATTCCGAGTAGTCGACCTTAGCCTGGCATAGCTGCCGTTTATCCTTATCAACCTTGTGTCCTGTGAGTGGGAGACAAAGCACAACAGTTTAATATCATTTAAACATGACCTAAATACAACAATAAATTGTCCACATTCTACACTAGAACAGATCCATCGGCAGGTTGAAAAGATTGTAAACAGTCATATAAGGCCTGGGAGAAGATACTGGGGTTGCTTATGAACCCATGGGAAACTTGTGTTCCTGTGTGGTATTCTTTACTTTGCAGTACTTACTTATGTGTTCCGCTTGGTTGCAGTTAAAACATGTTTTTGAACGGGTTGGATGAAAGGATTGTTGTGGGAGTTGAGCAAGAGGAAAAGGTGGTGGGTATGGGTAAGGATAGGGAGGGTAAGGATATTGTGGGGGATATGAGTATGGAACCTGTGGTTGTGTATGATATGTGGGGTAAGGATGTGTTTGCTGTGGTGTGGGATTGGTGAGGACGTGTAACTGTTCAGGTGCAGGTGTGTGTGTGGGTGCAGATGTGTAATTTGGCTGTGATGTTATTGTCATTCCTTCCAGAGCTTGGATACTGACAGCCATTAGTTTTTCACTCTGGGTCTCTCTCTCTTCTTGGAGATGTTTTTATCATGTTCGATGGCGGTTTCTATGAGGGTATCTATTGTGAGTCCCCGCCAGCCAGGCTGTGAGGTCTGAACCCGGGTTTTTTTAAACTCTCCTTCAGACCGTCCACGAGTATCGTGACTATCATTCCCCTGTGGTGAGTGCTATCTTTAATATCCTCTATCCCAGTGTACTGGGTGATAGCCTGCAGAGCCTGATTGCAATAATCTTCTGCAGTCTCACTCTCCTTCTGCTTAATAGTGAAAATTTTGTTCCAGTTAACTACTACTGAAAAATATATACATAATTGAGTTACAATGCAGGAAATGTTATCTTGGTTTACTTGGTCTGTTAAGGGAACGTCACCATCCAATACACAATCCGTGATAGATTTTGTCACGTCGGTATTGCGTGGTAGACAGGCCCTTAACACCACACGCCAATCTTTATTAGTGGGTTCATGTGAACTACCCAAATTTCTCAAAAATCTTTGACATTTGGCTAATTCCTTTTTGGGATCGGGGAAATCATTTATGATGGAATTTAGTTCTGCTCTTGTCCGAGGACAATGCATTACTACTTCCCTCGTGGGCACTACACCGTTCGCATCTGCATTTCCGTTCGGAACAGTTATCGTCCGAATAGGATGCAGACCGGTAGCGCTGCTACCTTTGACCTGGTTACCTGGCTGGGGGTTTAATCTGCTGCTGCTACGTATGGTATTAACAACTTCCTCTACGGGTGCAGAGGGTGTTAACACTTCCCTTGCTGTTACCGATGGAAATGGTGGCACCACCCATGATTGTGGTGATGCAGCATCTATCATTTGCACAGCATGGGAAATGGCAGACATTACAATAGGCTCATCATCCACATCATTAACATTTTCTTTATGGTTGCTTAAGAGAGGGTACAAATTGCTTGTTACATTTTTATGGGTATTTTTGGTAACTGTACTTGCACCTCCATCCACATAAGGTGGGGGAGGTGAGCGTGAACTGCTGGCAATACTCTCCATGACGCTACCTTGCCGCATGGGTGCGCCATTTTGCTGCTCGCCCGTATTGCAATTCAGCGTCGCGGATGTATTTTCTGGCAATGTGCTCACAACGCTAGTTTGTGTCGTTTGCACATTCTTAAGCCACGCATCCCCTTCATGCTGCCACAGTTTTAAACATTCAAAATACTTAACCTTTTTCTCTCGGGAGCGCATCAAACTGATGTGATCCCGGACATTGTCTAACACATCTTTATCAAAACAACCAATTCTGGGAAATGGTCTAACACTCTTCCTCATCATATTAAACCATAAATCACAATACCTTATTGCATAAGTACCGTACTTAGTATGCATGATACGACGGGCCGATCCGATCGGCGCCTCCATTAGCAGCACATCATTGTCTAACATCTCTACTGTTTGCGTGGCTCCCATTCTGAGACAACTCCAACGCTTTTCAATAAAGATTTAAACTGGTGAAAGACAATCAAGATACTTTCACTTACCTGTGGACGATTTAAGTCGGCGGCGCCCACACACCTGGATAAGATTTAGTAAGGCAACTTCCACACCTGGATAAGATTTGAAAAAGGCAACTTCCACACCCAGATAAGATTTAATAAGGCAACTTCCACACCTATGAGAGTTTATATGTCAGCTACTCTCACGCACCTCTCTACAACAAAGACAACATGTACACCTGATACTGTGTATAGAACGGTAAAGCTGCTTACCGAGCGGCTAGACTAACCCTTGCACCTAGCCCTTGAAGGTCATACAGTACCTTTAACTGTAGGGAACAAATTACCCCTACCAACAATACACTCACTGTTACACAGTTTTTCCTGCGCAGAAAAATACACGTTAACCCAGATATTGGTAATAAAAAAAATGTAAACCTCAATGGCTTTGTTCAAACACGTGGCAGCATAACCGGAAGTACGTATACGCTATTGTGCGACCAGTCGCACACACAATATTGCGACTACCACACAACCGTATAATGACTTTTTAACTGCGTACGCAAAAGTGTGTCTTTTCTGTGCGCAAAACTGCGACTCAGCTGCATACTCAATACTGCGGCACCCCTTTAAACGCTAGGTTCTATCAACAAAGGAAAACAAACTTTTTCATTTCTTGTCCCTGGATTCTAGTCAGCTTCCTTTGCTCACACGAAAACAGATAGTGATTTTTCAGCACATAGCGGTTGCAGGAAAATCCTGCATGTGGCCACTCCACCTTTTGCTGAGACATCGATAGCCGTATGTGCCATGTGAGTAGGTAAGTGACTTCACTCGATGAGCCCCCATCTGAAGATTTTAAAATGAACCTCTATATACCCCTGCCTGTACCTTCTAAAATCCTTCCTATAAACCTCTAAGGATGACGCTAATTTGCGTACGCAGTCATACAATAAATAGAGACTCCAGACTCAGAACATGTGGTTCCGAAGCACAAAGTATTATTCAAGTAAAAGTACAGTCAGTTACACGCTATGATATGTGTACAATTTAGTGCAAAGGAATTACACAGACCCCAAGTACAGTATACATACGCATGCACTCTGGACCAGATCCCGGCATTCAGAAAGAAAACCTCCGTCTATCAGCATTCAGCAAGAAGACTAAAGACCCAGTGTTTGAGCACACATGTTTATACCCCCCCAGAATAGACAGGACAATAGAGAAGTTTCTTGCTTATGCCATTGGTTCCCATGGGGGAACCATCTGTTACAGCGCATTTAACAGGCTGGTTCAAATAGACTCTCCCTGCCTCTAACAGCTGGGGATCTTTCCCTTCCCGCCCCCTGCAACATCCTAACAGTTGTTCATGAAATATACATTTTGTTGCTTGTAGGCTCTGCGATCCATAACTCGAGAATGCATGATGCGATCTCCCCACCGATAACACCGGAATACTGTAAAAAGAGTACGCATCAGTACAAAACCAAACACGACTTGTTTAGCATGTATAATACCTTAGTTATCAAATATCTTTATTTCTCAGCATTTAAACTAACTGAACCAACTTAAATCATACACTTTAAAGCTTATTAAACCTTATGTGTGAATATGTAATGTGTGAGTATTCGGGGTTTGATATAAAGACGTATTAATGTGTGTATGAGGAAGGGTGCACTTAACTCACTAAATGAACATCTTAACAGTGCGACATGCTGAGCCAGATAGTTCCACATGCCCACTCTGCCAGCAGTCTCCCCCCCACCTGTCCCAGGCTTCAAAAGAAAAACTGTTTATTCTCCCAGTCTCTTGTGTGAAATGCAAATACAAGAGACAGACCTAAGATGACACTCTAGTCTTTGAAATCATGTCATTGCAGGAAGCCTGCTAATGTAAGGTGTGTATTCGAGCTAGACCACCTGTAGTGAGGGCAGACACTGTCCAGGAAGCTTATCTACACAAGCTAGTTGTCACGTAGTCATTTGCTTTATTCAGCTAATGCAATCAATTTTGGCATACTGTAAAGTCATTTCTGAAATATATCCTCTATAATACGTAAAGTCATGAAATAGGCTTCTGGTGAATCGCCGTAACTTGCTAATAGTATTATCGCCACATGTACTAAAGTGTGAGTTTATCTAAAATGGCGCTTAGGCGGCCATCTCGCAAAATGGTGTCTTGCGGCCAGTCGCAAGATGGTGTGGCTGCGATTCAATTTTAAACTGATCTTGTCTCAGCCAATAATCTATTTTCGACAGTAGTTAAGCTGTTAAAATGAAAGTAAATTTATTATGCTGTACACTTTGTTAGGAATAGAACAAACACCTTTGACTAAACTAGAGATGTGAGCTGACCTCCGTGTTTTGGTTTTAGATCTGGATTCATCTTTGTGTTTTGGTTTCGGTTTCGCAAAACCATCTTCGAGTGTTTTGGTTTTGGATCTGGGTTTTTTAATCTGGGGTTTTTTTTTAAAAAAAAGGTAAAAACTGTTTAAAAACAGAGAAAATCAGTAACAGTAACCTTTTAATAAAGAGAAAGAAGCTCTACTTTGGGCAAAAACACCCATTTTCCCCAGATAGATGGCTTGTTTATTTTAAAGAAATAGATACAATACTGTAGGAGCATGTGTTAAGGCGCTCTTAAATAGAGGAGGTCTATTATTTGCAGTTGTAGTGATTTGTCTCCAGGATCAGTGAGTAATTCTACAGCTCTAGCCAAAAACTGGGGTGTAAGCAGAAGGAACAATGAAAAGTCAATATCACAGTCATTGCCGGTTCTCGATGGTCCTTCTGCTCACACCCCTGTTCCCCTGTTCTGGATACCTAGTAAAGTGGTCAACAAAAATGGTAACATAGAGTAGTATTTTGGAGGATGCAGTCATTATGTCGACATTCAAAATATCTAAACCGTGATGTCGACATGGTTAGAATATTGACTTTTTAACATGCAAGCATTCGCAATGTTGACACTGACAACATGTCAACATGTTCCTAATGTTGATATTGTGAATGTCAACACTTTAAATTAGGGTTAATATTATGGTCAGACTTGGACTGTAGTTAAGGTTAGGGTTAGGCTGCAGGTAGGGTTAAGCTAACACATGAGTGTCGACACCCTGTCAGGCGAAATTCATAATGTCGACTAAGCAGGTCGACATTCCTTGTCAGTGTCAACATTTTGAATGTCGACATGTTGAATGTCAACATTCTGGACATGTCGACATTGAATACCACATACATATTTTGGGTGTCCTGTGTTTTTTTTTTTTTTTTTACAGAGCCGACCAATTATAGCCAGGTGCATGGGCTCTAACCTATATGTTGTACACAAGTACAGTTCCACATGATGGAAAAACAGGTTGAACAATTAGGATATTTGTCGCATGCAACAAATTTTATCATACGCAACGAGTTTTAAAATGTATGATAATGGTGCTCCACCCAATCAGCTCCTAACTGTCATTTGTTTCAAAAATTACAGTTGGGAGCTGATTGGCTGGAGCACAATTTTTCATATGCAACAAGTTTTAAAACTTGTTGCGTATAATAGAACTCATTGATATATGGGCCCCATAGTCAGTTATGGGGTCACTGTATATTCCAAAAGTATAGTTTGACATGTTTGTATTGCATTCTATTTGCTTGGCCTGATCCCTGTACATACAGCCCAGATTAGTAGCCCATTTACTTATGTGTCCACTGGACAGGGGCATGTCACCGAATGAAAGTATCTGCCTGGAGAACATTACAAAGGGTAATATATATTGCACCATTCTATTCCTAGGTTCTTGTTGTTACAAGTCTACTTTTGAACCATGGTGCATTTAATTTCCAGAAACCCCGGTTTACAAACCCTTGGGGGTAAATTTACTAAGATGGGAGCTCTATTAAGAAGTTATGTTGTCCATAGCAACCAATCAGATTCTGCTTCTCATTTATCTAGCACCTTCTAGAAGATATTACATGGAATCTGATTGGTTGCTATCGGCAACATCACTTCTTAATAGAACTCCCATCTTAGTAAATTTACCCCTTGGTGTTTAAAGGGTAAATCAGTGATCACGGCCTACTTCTATGCTGTTTATTTTTTCCACTCACCTTCTGCATGGGATCGCTTTGCAAATTTGCTTACCGTTTTCTATAAATGCAAAAGCTTATGTTTCATTATTCATTTCCCCTTCAGGGGAACTATCTTGTAATAATAAAAATGTCAAAAGAAATACACAAATACATACATACCCTAAATGAGGATGTGCCGCCAGTGCTTCTGCCGAGACAGTGATTTATAGCCCCAGAGAAAAAAGGGGGCAGGAGCAGGGAGTGCGAGGCGTGGAGAAACACATGCAAATTTAACACTTTTTAAGCTGACATTAATTCAAGTACTCTCAGACTGTGCGACAGCACTATTGAATTTCTGCTTTTACTAAGAAGAAAATATATATTTTTTCTTTTTAAAGCTGTTTGTTGATTTTTTTTGTGTCCCTTTAAAAAAATATTTGTTAAACTTAGAAATATATTATAGTTTTAAACATATTAAGGTTATGAAGATTGTAAGCAGTCTGGTAAAGGCTTTTATTGATATTAGAGCTAAAGATCTGTTTTCAAAGCCTCCGATGATGGCTGTATTTCAAAGGGAAAAAAATACACATCTAGCATAGGGCTGGTGCATGGGCCCGACAGCTCACATAGGTTTCCTTGCAGACGCATGCTTGCAGATGCACGAACCCCTGCATTGGCCCTACGGATTCTAGCACGCCCGGCTACAGCCACTCAGGGAATCCCTGTAAAGAACACACAGGTGGGAGGATGATTATGGTCATTACACATGGGAGGGTGAGGAGGATTACAGTAAAGATAATAGTGGGGGCACTATAAGGAAAATTGAGACAAGTGGGGGAACAATAAAGAATATACAGGCAAGTGGGGGGCACTATAAGGTAAGAACACACAAGGGAGGCACTATAAGGAAAGTACACACACAAGGGAGGCACTATAAGGAAGAACGCACAACGGAGGCACTATAAGGAAAGAACACACAACGGAGGCACTATAAGGAAAGAACACACAGCGGAGGCACTATAAGGAAAGTACACACACAAGGGAGGCACTATAAGGAAGAACGCACAACGGAGGCACTATAAGGAAGAACGCACAACGGAGGCACTATAAGGAAAGAACACACAATGGAGGCACTATAAGGAAAGAACACACAGTGGAGGCACTATAAGGAAAGAACACACAAGGAAGGCACTATAAGGAAAGTACACACAAGGGAGGCACTATAAGGAAAGAACACACAAGGGAGGCATTATAAGGAAAGTACACACAATGGAGGCACTATAAGGAAAGTACACACAACGGAGGCACTATAAGGAAAGTACACACAAGGAAGGCACTATAAGGAAAGTACACACAAGGGAGGCACTATAAGGAAAGTACACACAAGGGAGGCACTATAAGGAAAGAACACACAATGGAGGCACTATATGGAAAAAGACACCACAGCATAAAAAGCATACCCCACACCCTAACTCCACCCACCATTACATCCCATAGAATAACATTCTTGCCAAACATAACTAGACCAAGCCTCCTTCATCTACTACAGCAACCCACATTTCTTGCAAAATGTTCCCCAATGTTGTTGTTTAAACATTATCAGGGTTAAAATCAGCCTCCTGTTGTTCTGGTTTTTCATATGCTTGGGTGAGTTTCCTCAGGGTGCTTCATTATTCCAAGGACCTACTCATAGGCAAACGCAGGGGGGTTTCCGTCTGCCTGGAAACCCCCCCTCCCCAGTCCACACCATGACCACAATAGAAATAGTAGTGTAATAGAATTTTACTAGTGCTGCATGTTCTTCTTAGTATCACAAATGAAATAATTAGTACCACCTGTGGATATTTTAACATGTATCAGTCAGTAATAAATAACCTGTGCACCAACTAGGAGATCTGGAAAACATTCACTGTTAGGGATGTGCTGCTATAGAGCCCAATCTGTACATATATGTCCAGGGCAGTGCTAAGTTCTGCTGCTGCTCCCGGACTTGCTCCCATGCTCTGGAATGGTGCCCACATCTAAAATAAATACATTCAGCTGAGGCAGGATGGCCCTACTGCTGCATATAATGGCTTACTGTGATCACTGGTCCTGTATATGCTGGAATTATATCACGCAATACACTTTGTATGACGCTTATTAAAGCTGGTTAAGTGCTAATTCTACCCTCTTCATGGACTGGCCACACTCACTCTAAAATCAAGCATTTAGAAACCCCCCTCTAGAAAACCTGCGTTTGCCACTGTTACTGGTAGGTTAATCGGATTCTTATAAAAATAACCCTAGTGTTTAAATGTGTCTCCTCCATATTGTAGGGAATATAGATCGCCTGCATCTGTGGAGGAATAACATTCTTGGCTAAGCTAAAATTTCACAACAAGAAATCCCAAGCCATTCAGCTTATCAGGGAAAAGACGGTAAACACGGGCAACCTTGTGAAACTCGAAGCCCAGGATAACCATGTTTTCTAACAAGGGAACACCAAACATATTTGCATAAAAACCAGAAGAATTCAGTAACAACTGACAATGGCAGCTGGTACCAGGGGCCCTCAAACATGAAGTCATTTAAATAATGAATAGATGAAATGTAGCCAGTTTCATAATGAACTACCCACTCGAGGAAGGAGCTAAAAGTCTCAAAAAAATAGCAGGAAACAGTGCAGCTAATTGACAAACACATGTCACAGTAAAACATGACTTTGAACTGGCAGCTTAAGTGAAAACACACTTTATGGACAAGCAACTAATCAAAAGCAAATTCAATATAAATCATGGCTGATAAAGTACCAATGCTATCCTCCCTAACGGGAACAACCACCCTATCACATGAAGCATATGCCATTGCATTGATAATAAACATTTTGATGGGTTATGAATGATAAGTGATGGATTAAGCAAAATTTAGCTACCCCTCTTTTTCAAATCCACCATGCTCCCCAACTCAATTTATTGAGCTTTTTTTTATCTCTTGCACCATCACTGTAATCCCCCACTGATTTTAAATATATATAAAATAATCATAGCGATAGCTTCCAATTCCTAGCAATTTTTTACCCCAGGAACAAGTGCAATGATACACTGTCATGGTTGGTGAAACAAGCCGGTTGATGGAAAGTGAATGGAGGCACTTTGGAAGGTGGGGCTACTGTAATGCTGTATGAGCCATGCCCTCGGTGACCCTCTGCAAAGGCAAACAATAGCACTCATGCCCCATCTTGAAGGAGAACTGTATATGCTGCTATAGCTCTTCCTGAGGGCATATGTATTATAGCACCACTTATCATGCCATTATAGCTCTTCCTGCTACTGTATATGCTGCTCTAGCTCTTCCTGAGGGTATATGTATTATAGTGCCATCATGCCTCTATAGCTCTTCCTGCTACTGCATATGCTGCTCTAGCTCTTCCTGAGGGTATATGTATTATAGTGCCATCATGCCTCTATAGCTCTTCCTGCTACTGCATATGCTGCTATAGCTCTTCCGGAGGGTATATGTATTATAGTGCCCCTTATCATGCCTCTATAGCTCTTCCTGCTACTGTATATGCTGCTATAGCTCTTCCTGAGGGCATATGTATTATAGTGCCACTTATCATGCCTCTATAGCTCCTCTTGCTACTGTACAGTATATGCCGCTACAGCTTTTCCTGGGGGCATATGTACTATAGCACCACTTATCATGCCTCTATAGCACTTCCTGCTACTGTATATGCCGTCATAGCTCTTCCTGAGGGCATATGTATTATAGCACCACTTATCATGCCACTATAGCTCTTCATGCTACTGTATATGCTGCTATAGCTCTTCCTGAGGGTATATGTATTATAGTGCCACTTATCATGCCTCTATAGCTCTTCCTGCTACTGTATATGCTGCTATAGCTCTTCCTGAGTGTATATGTATTATAGTGCCACTTATCATGCCTCTATAGGTCTTCCTGCTACTATATATGCTGCTATAGCTCTTCCTGAGGGCATATGTATTAAAGTGCCACTTATCATGCCTCTATAGGTCTTCCTGCTACTGTATATGCTGCTATAGCTCTTCCTGAGGGTATATGTATTATAGTGCCACTTATCATGCCTCTATAGCTCTTCCTGCTACTGTATATGCTGCTATAGCTCTTCCTGAGGGTATATGTATTATAGTGCCACTTATCATGCCTCTATAGGTCTTCCTGCTACTATATATGCTGCTATAGCTCTTCCTGAGGGCATATGTATTAAAGTGCCACTTATCATGCCTCTATAGGTTTTCCTGCTACTGTATATGCTGCTATACCTCTTCCTGGGGGCATATGTATTATAGTGCCCCTTATCATGCCTCTATAGCTCTTCCTGCTACTGTATTTGCCGCTATAGCTCTTCCTGAGGGGAAATGTATTATAGCGCCACTAATCATGTCTCTATAGCTATTCCTGCTACTGCACATGCTGCTATAGCTCTTCCTGAGGGCATATGTATTATAGCGCCACTTATCATGCCTCTATAGCTCTTCCTAGGGGCATATGTACTATAGTGCCACTTATCATGCCTCTATAGCTCCTCCTGCTACCGTATATGCCTCTATAGCTCTTCCTGAGGACATATGTATTATAGCACCACTAATCATGCCTCTATAGCTCCTCCTGCTACTGTATATGCCACTATAGCTCTTCCTGGGGGCATATGTACTATAGCGCCACTTATCATGCCTCTATAGCTCTTCTTACACACGCTGTTCTTGCCTACCAAGAGACTCCCATATTTTGAGGATTCTCCCTAGAACAATGGTTCCCAAACTGTGCACCGTGGCACTCTGGGGTGCTTTGGGATACGTGCAGGGGTGCCTCAGGTTGGTGGTCCAGCAACAAATAAAATTATTTATGGTCAATGTAATATAAATATGTGAACAAACAGAAGTGCAATCCTGTCCTCACCACATAACTGAGCCTAAGGATGACAGGTCAGCACAATTTACTTCACTTTACTATTTTACTAGATTTTTTTTCTGAATTTCTCAATAACAAACTTAAACTTTGGGGGCCATGAAAACAATGCTGATTTTCTAGGGCGCCGTGATTCAAAACAGTTTGGGAACCACTGCCCTAGAGTATTCTAGCCTCCTGGATTCTGCCCACTTCCCCAATACAGTGAGAGGTTTGGGTGCTTGTGGTGCCATTCGGGGTGAACAGTACAGGTAGGCTGCAGTTTCCATTACATGTAAGTTAGAGTCCGATTTAGAAAATGTCAATTACAGAATCTCTGCAAAAACGCTTTATGTATTTTTATTTTTATTATAAGTGCTAGAAACCAAGAAAGAAAAAGCTAAGCGTAATCACCTGCATATATCTGGATAAGGGAATGGGAATTCCGCATGCTGAACCCTGTGGGCAAAGAATCAGATTGCTACATGAAGGGAAATTTCAGTGTAACAAATATGTTAATCAGTGCAAACATAAGTCTAATCCGCACTAATGTAAAGAATATTTGTAGAGTATCTGAAATATAAATTCCTTCTGAATTAGTAAATATTACTCATTTAACTCCCCAGTTGCCAGGATAGAAATGTATCCACACAGACTAGTGTTAAGTAATATCAATGAATTGTAAATGTATTTACTATACAGTATACACCTACAGAGATGTTCACTATGTTTATAAGGTCACATACCCAGAGGCAATGTTCCTGATTATATGGCTGGCTTAATTGCCTTTTGATACCTATTTCTTAGACATAGACTACTGTTTGGGTGTTTTCAATGGAATGCCGGCTTTCGGAATGTCTCCTGTCACAATACCAACAGCGCCATTCCTATGGTTGGTATCCCGACAGGGGTCGGGTAAGTATACTTACCCTCCCCACTTCTCCCACTAACCCTCCCCACCCGCACCCTAACCCCCCCATTCCTAAACCTAAGTCTCCCCCCTTTGTGCCTAACCCTAACCCTCCCCCCTTACTGCTTAAACCTGCCCCCCCAGTGGTGCCTGACCCTAACCCTTCACCCTAGGGGTACCTTACCCTAAACCCCCCCAAAACCTAATGCTAACCCTGCTAACTGATCTAACCCTAACCCCTTCTAACACTATGGACACCCCAGTTTGCCTTCGTTCGGGCACACGTCCTCCTGGATTCCGGCGTTGAGATTAAGATAGGCGTTGGTACTTTGATGCCTGTCTTCACTCCCTTGTCAGGATTGAAGCATTGTCGCGGTCTCCGGTCTCTTAACTACATCCCGTTTTCAATAACCAATTGTTGTTACCTGACATTTTTGTAGTATAGTCCTGTTTTGTGAATTCTCTAAGACAGTATTTTGCATATTTACATTCTAGATTCCCTACCTTCTGTATGTTTATGTCTGTGTCCATGGCCAAGAAACACTAACGTAGGAAATGCGGTCAACCCCCAAAAATGCGATTTCTCATATGCATCAAGCAGTAGATGGCGTCTTCAGATGGCGTTGCATAATAAAAGCCTATGGGCTTCTATTCGCGGCCGCCCCACTGGGAGGAATCCAATTGCAGCGGGCTGCATATTGCTCATGCATAGTCTCTCATGCACAAAGGACGGCTCTTACCTTTGTGTTTTTTGTCCCGAATGCAATGTGTTCTGGATCCCGCCCCATTTGTAGATATATACATACAGTATATATATATATACTGTATAGATATATATATATATATATATGCTGTGTATATATAGCAATACCGTGGGTGCGGCACTCAGGGCTATATAAAAGCATAGAAACTACAACACCCCAAATTGTTACAACGTTTCAATCTCTTTATGATTTTCATCAGGTATATATAAATATATAATATTGTTTTTATATATAGGTAATAGTTCCTGGAACACGCACAGTGTAGTACCCTGAATGTTTCTTTCGGTGCAGGTGTCTTAATAGTGGGATAGACAGTCAAACACTTCAATCCTTCTAGTAAAAGGAGGCAGCAGTCCTTTCCGTGTATCTGTATGGCAATCAGATGAATTGTGATCTGGAAAATGGGGTGGAAAGGGGATGCGCCAAATAGTGTGATAAATTACAAACAATTGTGCCCGTGCTCGAGTAGAAATGTGCGTACCAGAAAAAAAATATTTTGAGGCTTATCTGAGAAAACTGTCAATGGGATACGGATAATGCTGGACCCGGATTTCTGGTGCCATGGAGGACCTTACTAAAAAAGGCTCGTATTGGAGCCAGACAGGAGAGAGAGAATATAGTGTAGTATTTCCAGTACACAGATATGTTAATGTTTATCAGTATGCGTACCAGATAGATTCTTGTATAATAGTATATATGTATGTTCTTTTGTTGATCATCCAGAACTCTTTTCCTCCTGCCCCAGAAGTTTCCTCAGGGGAAGTCCAAAGGACAAAACGCGTTGGACACTGCCAGCCTCACCTATATGGACCTTTGCAACTACCTTGCAGATAAGCACTTGATTTTTATCTATTATCCTCTGTATTAACTTGTTTGTATGTCCCCACTTTCCCCTGATATTTGCAATAAAGCCCCCTTCCCAAAAATATACCACTGATGATGGGTCTTTCTTTGGTCTAAAGTCCATCAGCTCCTATACGTGGAAACTTCTGGGGCAGGAGGAAAAGAGTGTGCACGGGCACGATTGTTTGTAATTCATCACACTATTTGGCATATGCCCTTTCCACCCCATTTTCATATATATATATATATATATATATATATATATTTAAAAGTAGACTTGGTATATAGCGACTGCAGTGCTTAAATATAAGTTATATAATTAATAGGTGTTTAAATGTGTGTATATGGCAAATCAATCAATAAATAGGTAAAAACAGTGTTCAAAACACATAAAATCATTTTTTTAAAAATATTACCTGTGCAATTAATAAATTATATAATATACAACTGTGAGTGCATTTTACATGAAAAACTGTCAAATGCAATTGTGCAAATTAATAATATTAAACCTCTGTGGATGTACTGAGCATGAACCTTATTTTGAAATTAAAAAGGCAAATACCTAATATACACAAAAGTTTACAAAAATTTTATTTAAGCTAAAAATAATTTTTTTTAAATAAAAATGGAGAATACATAAAAACATACATATACAGCCAGGTCCATAAATATTGGGACATTGACAGAATTTTCAGATTTTGGCCTCTATTCACCACCACAATGGCTTTGAAATGAAACAAACAGGATGTGATTTAACTGCACACTTTCAGATTTAATTTGAGGGTAATTACATCCAAATCAGGAGAACGGTGTAGGAATTACAACAGTTTCTATATGTGCCTCCCACTTTTTAAGGGGCCAAAAGTAATGGGACAAACTAAACAATCCTAAATCTAACTTTCACTTTTTAATACTTTGTTGCAAATCCTTTGCAGGCAATTACAGCCTGAAATCTGGAACGCATAGACATCACCAGACGCTGGGTTTCATCCCTGGTGGTGCTCTGCCAGGCCTCTACTGCAAATGTCTTCAGTTCCTGCTTGTTCTTGGGGCATTTTCCCTTCAGTTTTGTCTTCATCAAGTGAAATGCATGCTCAATCGGATTCAGGTCAGGAGATTGACTTGGCCACTGCATAACATTCCACTTTTTAGCCTTAAAAAACTCTTTGGTTGCTTTTGCAGTATGCTTCGGGTCATTGTCCATCTGCACTGTGAAGCGCCGTCCAATGAGTTCTGAAGCATTTGACTGAATATGAGCATATAATATTGCCCGAAACACTTCAGAATTCATTCTGCTGCTTTTGTCAGCAGTCACATCATCAATAAATACAAGGGAACCAGTTCCATTGGCAGCCATATATGCCCACGCCATGACAGTACCACCACCATGCTTCACTGATGAGGTGGTATGTTTTGGATCATGAGCAGTTCCTTTCCTTCTCCATACTCTTCTCTTCCCATCACTCTGGTACAAGTTGATCTTTGTCTCATCTGTCCATAGGATGTTGTTCCAGAACTGTAATGGCTTTTTTAGATGTTGTTTGGCAAACTCTAATCTGGTCTTCCTGTTTTTGTGGCTCACCAATGGTTTGCATCTTGTGGTGAATCCTCTATATTCACTCTTGTGAAGTCTGCTCTTGATTTTCGACTTTGACACATATACATCTACCTCCTGGAGAGTGTTCTTGATTTGGCCAACTGTTGTTTTGGGGTTTTTCTTCACCAGGGAAATAATTCTTCTGTCATCCACCACAGTTGTTTTCCGTGGTCTTCCAGGTCTTTTGGTGTTGCTGAGCTCTGTGGTGCGTTCTTTCTTTTTAACAGTTGATTTGGCCACACCTAATGTTTTTGCTATCTTTCTGATGGGTTTGTTTTGATTTTTCAGCCTAATGATGGCTTGCTTCACTGATAGTGACAGCTCTTTGGATCTCATATTGAGAGTCGACATCAACTGATTTCAAATGCAAATGTCACACCTAGGATCAACTCCAGACCTTTTACCTGCTTAATTGATAATGAAATAACAAGGGAATAGCCCACACCTGTCCATGAAATAGCTTCTGAGTTGATAGTCCCATTACTTTTGGCCCCTTAAAAAGTGGGAGGCACATATTGAAACCGTTGTAATTCCTACACCGTTCACCAGATTTGGATGTATTTACCCTCAAATTAAATCTGAAAGTCTGCAGTTAAAGCACATCTTGTTTGTTTCATTTCAAAACCATTGTGGTGGTGAATAGAGGCCAAAATCTGAAAATTCTGTCAATGTCCCAATATTTATGGACCTGACTGTATAAAGAATTCAGATATTTAAAAGAGAAATCTCATAGAGGACATATTAAATATTTCAAGTACAAGATATGCATAGATGATACATATATCAAGAATTCAGATATTTAAAAGAGAAATCTCATATTAGACATATTAAGTACAAGATGTGCAAACAACTGTAAAGTGCCAAAGGCTTATTTTGTTTGTAAGTGTTTCAGGCAAGTTCATATAGGGCAGGTATGGAGCTCGTAATTGGATAGACCACATAGAACACTTCACCGTTATTTGCAAATCCTGGTTTTTAATTTTTGAAATCTGGACTGTATCCTGAATCTAAGTCGGTTACTCAGATATACTTTGTCTGTTTGGTACAATTTTAAGCCTGATCCATGGGCGTAGCCGCATAGCAACATATGGAAGGTGACCCTGCTCAATGCTTTTAGATAGACATCTCTCTCTGCAGAAGTTGATCATTTTATGCCCAACAGTAGTTCATTGTATGCTCCATAGCAGTGCCCTAGTTCATCTTATATCCCATAGTAGTGCCCTAGTTCATCTTATATCCCATAGTAGTGCCCTAGTTCATCTTATATCCCATAGTAGTGCCCTAGTTCATCTTATATCCCATAGTAGTGCCCTAGTTCAACTTATATCCCATAGTAGTGCCCTAATTCATCTTATATCAAATAGTAGTGCCCTAGTTCATCTTATATCCCATAGTAGTGCCCTAGTTCATCTTATATCCCATAGTAGTGCCCTAGTTCAACTTATATCCCATAGTAGTGCCCTAGTTCATCTTATATCCCATAGTAGTGCCCTAATTCATCTTATATCAAATAGTAGTGCCCTAGTTCATCTTATATCCCATAGTAGTGCCCTAGTTCATCTTATATCCCATAGTAGTGCCCTAGTTCATCTTATATCCCATAGTAGTGCCCTAGTTCACATTATGCCACACAGTGCCCATAGTACATATTATGCCACACTATAGTGCCCCAGTTTGTATTGGTAGACAACTATAATATGACACAGGTGCAGGTGATCCGGGCCCCCTAAGCCTCTGGGCTCTTTAGCAGTGGCACCCCCTGCACCCACTATAGCTGTGCCCATGGCTTGATCTCTTATCAGTGCTGCTTTTCCTACAACTTTTTAATGGAAAAATAATTATTCATTATATAAATTGGGAAAATTGTATTGCTGAAAAATTAGGGATAGAGATATAGCTGAAGTCAGAAAAGAAAATCACAAGATCCATCTGCAAAATGGAGAAGCGATCAACCCAGGAGTAACTTGATCTTTAGTACATACGTGTACACAAGACACTACTGGAGCTGTTCTGAAGTCGGACAGCCGCATATATATACGATTTTATGCTAATACAGCTACAAATCCCTTCCTTGGTGTAAAGACGTACATCCAAATGTGTGAGGACTGCGATGTCCACTTCGAGAATCTTAAAAAGCTCAAATTCCACTTGGTGTGTTTCTAGATGCCGCCATCGGTAGCAAGAATGGAACCTTACACCGAGCCTATGCTTAGTGCAGATTCCCCGCCTGAGGATGGCCTCCAGTGTCAGCGATGTAGCATCTTTGTACTCTACCATTTTCAGTGACACGCCCACGACACTCCCCTACCACGCCCATAGGATGATGCATCTTTGTGCATTTGAATAGCCACCACCCTGTCACCGCCCAGAATTGCCCAATATATTTCTAATGCATCTGAATCAGTACAGCAGCTCTGCGTGCTGGCAATATATACACATCTTAAACATGAGTTTAGTCCTGTAACGAGAAATGCCATCTATAATGTTTCAGTCACTCTGTGTCATCATGAATATGATCATGTGCTGTTCCCTATGTAAAAAGGAAGCTGGGGAGAGAATACAAACACAAGACTCACAGTGTAAGTATAATAATACAACAGTGATAAACAGCAGCGGCTCCTGCCCTGTTAGCTGCCGCTGCTTCTGCTGGCATGGGTCCCAGCGCCTGCTCAATGTACGTGGCAAGTGTTGGGACCTGCGCATGCACATGAGCGGTGGTGGCACCGTGCGTGCGCATGCCTAACATCAGCTTCTTCGGGCTGCATTGTTTGCACTTTGCAGCCCCGAGAAGTCCTGTAGGGCTGCCCGAAAGGAAGAGCAGTGGCTTCCACTCTTTGCTGATCGCAGCCTGGACTGGCAGTCCCAGGGGGAGGAGACACCTCTCCCTGGCTGCCTGTCTTCAATGTGACTGGCAGGTACCGCTTCCAATAGAAAGCCACCTCCAGTCACAGTGAAGCTGGTGCAGTCACGGACTGCACTGGCTCACTGAACAGTGGAGGATTTTACTGGGGGGGCTGCAGCCTCGCAGCCCCTAGGTTATATATCCGCTGCTACCTTGCAGCCAGTTAGAAGGTGGGAAACTTTGACATACTAATAACAGCTTCCCATTAAAATAAAGTCGTATTTTATGGATTATTTTAAGCTATTGGCATACAAAGCATTCACTTTTTTTTATTTAAAGTGTAATTTAGTGTACTGTACTTCCAAGGCAAGTATGCTTTTATGACGTATAGTAATAATTTTCACTTGTTTCATTTGCTTTTTCTATCTGCAACTTATTGCTGCCGCATCTGCGATTTTCACAGCTGTGGATATGCGAAAATAGGCTTACGCTACAGCGGCCGGGACCTGTACTGAGACGCCCGCTAGACCCATCGCAGCTGTCCGCATACACATATACAGCATCAGACACAGGTTGGGCAAACATCGATTCCTTCAGTGAGTCTATGCCCACTCAGAATGGCTGCCACAACAGAGACGCCAGAGCTATGTTTCCTGCGTATGGGATCGCAGACGCAGGATCTGACATGCCCCCTAAAATGGTTGAGACACGCCTGTGCTTTTAGCCGACTCGCCCAAATGCTCCCTGTCTATCAATCACACTGCGAGTAAAGACTTGCAGCATTGCGGCTACGGCAATGTACCTTGACACATGTGCAGTGCGACTCAGACACATGCTCAGTGCGACTCAGACACGCGCACAGTGCAACTCATGTACACGCGCAGTGCGACTCAGACACACGCGCAGTGCGACTCAGGCACACACGCAATGCGACTCAGACACAGGCAGTGCGACTCAGACACTTGCGCAGTGCGACTCAGACACATGCACAGTGCGACTCAGGCACACACGCAGTGCGACTCAGACACACGCGCAATGCGACTCAGACACAGGCAGTGCGACTCAGACACATGCACAGTGCGACTCAGACACTTGCGCAGTGCGACTCAGACACAGGCAGTGCGACACAGACACATGCACAGTGAGACTCAGACACATGCACAGTGCGACTCAGACACAGGCAGTGCGACTCAGACACATGCACAGTGCGACTCAGGCACACGCAGTGCGACCCAGGCACATGCGCAGTGCGACTCAGGCACACGCGCAATGCGACTCAGACACACGCGCAGTGCGACTCAGACACTTGCGCAGTGCGACTCAGACACAGGCAGTGCGACACAGACACATGCACAGTGCGACTCAGACACATGCACAGTGCGACTCAGACACAGGCAGTGCGACTCAGACACATGCACAGTGCGACTCAGGCACACGCAGTGCGACCCAGGCACACGCGCAATGCGACTCAGACACACACGCAGTGCGACTCAGACACTTGCGCAGTGCGACTCAGACACAGGCAGTGCAACTCAGACACATGCACAGTGCGACTCAGGCACACGCAGTGCGACCCAGGCACACGCGCAGTGCGACTCAGGCACACACGCAATGCGACTCAGACACACATGCAGTGCGACTCAGACACTTGCGCAGTGTGACTCAGACACACGCGCAGTGCAACACAGACACATGCACAGTGCGACTCAGACACACGCGCAGTGCGACTCAGGCACACGCGCAGTGCGACTCAGACACACGCGCAGAGCGACACAGGCACACACGCAATGCGACTCAGACAGAGGCAGTGCGACTCAGACACTTGCGCAGTGCGACTCAGACACTTGCGCAGTGCGACTCAGACACATGCACAGTGCGACTCAGGCACACACGCAGTGCGACTCAGACACACGCGCAATGTGACTCAGGCACACACGCAATGCGACTCAGACACAGGCAGTGCGACTCAGACACATGCACAGTGCGACTCAGACACTTGCGCAGTGCGACTCAGACACTTGCACAGTGCGACTCAGACTCAGGCAGTGCGACTCAGACACTTGCGCAGTGCGACTCAGACACTTGCGCAGTGCGACTCAGACACATGCAGTGCGACTCAGACACACGCGCAGTGCGACTCAGACACAGGCAGTGCGACTCAGACACAGGCAGTGCGACTCAGACACTTGCACAGTGCGACACAGACACATCTACAGTGCGACTCAGACACACGCGCAGTGTGACTCAGGCACACATGCAATGCGACTCAGACACAGGCAGTGCAACTCAGACACAGGCAGTGCGACTCAGGCACATGCACAGTGCGACTCAGACACTTGCTCAGTGCGACTCACACACAGGCAGTGCGACTCAGACACACAAGCAATGCGACTCAGACACAGACAGTGCGACTCAGACACTTGCGCAGTGTGACTCAGACACACGCACAGTGCGACTCAGACACTTGCGCAGTGCGACTCAGACACATGCCCAGTGCGACTCAGGCACATGCGGAGTGCGACTCAGACGCTTGCGCAGTGCGACTCAGACACTTGCGCAGTGTGACTCAGACACTTGAGCAGTGCGACTCAGACTCAGGCAGTGCAACTCAGACACTTGCGCAGTGCGACTCAGACACTTGCGCAGTGTGACTCAGACACATGCAGTGCAACTCAGACACATGCGCAGTGCGAATCAGACACAGGCAGTGCGACTCAGACACAGGCAGTGCGACTCAGACACATGCACAGTGCGACACAGACACATCTACAGTGCGACTCAGACACACGCGCAGTGCGACTCAGGCACACACGCAATGCGACTCAGACACAGGCAGTGCGACTCAGACACAGGCAGTGCGACTCAGGCACATGCACAGTGCGACTCAGACACTTGCTCAGTGCGACTCACACACAGGCAGTGCGACTCAGACACACAAGCAATGCGACTCAGACACAGACAGTGTGACTCAGACACTTGCGCAGTGCGACTCAGACACACGCACAGTGCGACTCAGACACTTGCGCAGTGCGACTCAGTCACATGCCCAGTGCGACTCAGGCACATGCGGAGTGCGACTCAGACACTTGCGCAGTGCGACTCAGACACTTGCGCAGTGCGACTCAGACACTTGCGCTGTGCGACTCAGACACATGCAGTGCGACTCAGACACACGCGCAGTGCGAATCAGACACAGGCAGTGCGACTCAGACACAGGCAGTGCGACTCAGACTCACGCGCAGTGCAACTCAGACACTTGTGCAGTGCGAATCAGACACAGGCAGTGCGACTCAGACACATGCACAGTGCGACTCAGACACAGGCAGTGCGACTCAGACACATGCACAGTGTGACTCAGGCACACACGCAGTGCGACTCAGACTCAGGCAGTGCGACTCAGACACTTGCGCAGTGCGACTCAGACACTTGCGCAGTGCGACTCAGACACATGCAGTGCGACTCAGACACATGCGCAGTGCGACTCAGACACAGGCAGTGCTACTCAGACACAGGCAGTGCGACTCATACACAAGCACAGTGCGACACAGACACATCTACAGTGCGACTCAGACACACGCGCAGTGCGACTCAGGCACACACGCAATGCGACTCAGGCACAGGCAGTACGACTCAGACACAGGCAGTGCGACTCAGGCACATGCACAGTGCGACTCAGACACTTGCTCAGTGCGACTCACACACAGGCAGTGCGACTCAGACACACACGCAATGCGACTCAGACACAGACAGTGCGACTCAGACACTTGCGCAGTGCGACTCAGACACACGCACAGTGGGACTCAGACACTTGCACAGTGCGACTCAGACACTTGCGCAGTGCGACTCAGACACATGCCCAGTGCGACTCAGGCACATGCGCAGTGCGACTCAGACACTTGCGCAGTGCGACTCAGACACTTGCGCAGTGCGACTCAGACACTGGCGCAGTGCGATTCAGACACACGCGCAGGGCGACACAGACACACGCGCAATGCGACTCAGGCACACGCGCAATGCGACTCAGGCACACGCGCAGTGCAACTCAGACACACGCGCAGTGCGATTCAGACACACGCGCAGTGCGACTCAGACACTTGAGCAGTGCGACTCAGACACAGGCAGTGCGACTCAGACACATGCACCTTGCGACTCAGGCACACACGCAATGCGACTCAGACACAGGCAGTGCAACTCAGGCACACACGCAATGCGACTCAGACACACGCGAAGTGCGACTCAGACACAGACAGTGCGACTCAGACACATGCACAGTGCGACTCAAGCACACGCGCAGTGCGACTCAGACATAGGCAGTGCGACTCAGGCACACACACAATGCGACTCAGACACAGACAGTGCGACTCAGACACATGCACAGTGTGACTCAGACACACGCAGTGCGACTAAGACTCACGCGCAGTGCGACTCAGACTCTTGCGCAGTGCGAATCAGACACAGGCAGTGCGACTCAGACACATGCACAGTGCGAATCAGACACAGTGCGAATCAGACACAGACACATACACAGTGTGACTCAGGCACACACGCAGTGTGACTCAGACTCAGGCAGTGCGACTCAGACACTTGCACAGTGCGACTCAGACACTTGCGCAGTGCGACTCAGACACATGCAGTGCGACCCAGACACACGCGCAGTGCGACTCAGACACTGGCAGTGCGACTCAGACACAGGCAGTGCGACTCATACACAAGCACAGTGCGACACAGACACATCTACAGTGTGACTCAGACACACACGCAGTGCGACTCAGGCACACGCGCTATGCGACTCAGACACAGGCAGTATGACTCAGACACAGGCAGTGCGACTCAGGCACATGCACAGTGCGACTCAGACACTTGCTCAGTGCGACTCACACACAGGCAGTGCGACTCAGACACACCCGCAATGTGACTCAGACACAGACAGTGCGACTCAGACACTTGCGCAGTGCGACTCAGACACACGCACAGTGTGACTCAGACACTTGCGCAGTGCGACTCAGACACATGCCCAGTGCGACTCAGGCACATGCGCAGTGCGACTCAGGCACATGCGCAGTGCCACTCAGACACTTGCGCAGTGCAACTCAGACACATTAGCAGTGTGACTCAGACACACGCAGTGCGACTCAGACTCACGCGCAGTGCGACTCATACACATGCACAGTGCGACTCAGACACACGCAGTGCAACTCAGACTCACGCGCAGTGCGACTCAGACACTTGTGCAGTGCGAATCAGACACAGGCAGTGCGACTCAGACACATGCACAGTGCGACTCAGACACAGGCAGTGCGACTCAGACACATGCACAGTGTGACTCATGCACACACGCAGTGCGACTCAGACTCAGGCAGTGCGACTCAGACACTTGCGCAGTGCGACTCAGACACTTGCGCAGTGCGACTCAGACACATGCAGTGCGACTCAGACACATGCGCCGTGCGACTCAGACACAGGCAGTGCGACTCAGACACAGGCAGTGCGACTCATACACAAGCACAGTGCGACACAGACACATCTACAGTGCGACTCAGACACACGCGCAGTGCGACTCAGGCACACACGCAATGCGACTCAGGCACAGGCAGTACGACTCAGACACAGGCAGTGCGACTCAGGCACATGCACAGTGCGACTCAGACACTTGCTCAGTGCGACTCACACACAGGCAGTGCGACTCAGACACACACGCAATGCGACTCAGACACAGACAGTGCGACTCAGACACTTGCGCAGTGCGACTCAGACACATGCACAGTGGGACTCAGACACTTGCACAGTGCGACTCAGACACTTGCGCAGTGCGACTCAGACACATGCCCAGTGCGAATCAGGCACATGCGCAGTGCGACTCAGACACTTGCGCAGTGCGACTCAGACACTTGCGCAGTGCGACTCAGACACTGGCGCAGTGCGACTCAGACACACGCGCAGGGCGACACAGACACACGCGCAATGCGACTCAGGCACACGCGCAATGCGACTCAGGCACACGCGCAGTGCAACTCAGACACACGCGCAGTGCGATTCAGACACACGCGCAGTGCGACTCAGACACTTGAGCAGTGCGACTCAGACACAGGCAGTGCGACTCAGACACATGCACCTTGCGACTCAGGCACACACGCAATGCGACTCAGACACAGGCAGTGCAACTCAGGCACACACGCAATGCGACTCAGACACACGCGAAGTGCGACTCAGACACAGACAGTGCGACTCAGACACATGCACAGTGCGACTCAAGCACACGCGCAGTGCGACTCAGACATAGGCAGTGCGACTCAGGCACACACACAATGCGACTCAGACACAGACAGTGCGACTCAGACACATGCACAGTGTGACTCAGACACACGCAGTGCGACTAAGACTCACGCGCAGTGCGACTCAGACTCTTGCGCAGTGCGAATCAGACACAGGCAGTGCGACTCAGACACATGCACAGTGCGAATCAGACACAGTGCGAATCAGACACAGACACATGCACAGTGTGACTCAGGCACACACGCAGTGTGACTCAGACTCAGGCAGTGCGACTCAGACACTTGCACAGTGCGATTCAGACACTTGCGCAGTGCGACTCAGACACATGCAGTGCGACCCAGACACACGCGCAGTGCGACTCAGACACTGGCAGTGCGACTCAGACACAGGCAGTGCGACTCATACACAAGCACAGTGCGACACAGACACATCTACAGTGTGACTCAGACACACACGCAGTGCGACTCAGGCACACGCGCTATGCGACTCAGACACAGGCAGTATGACTCAGACACAGGCAGTGCGACTCAGGCACATGCACAGTGCGACTCAGACACTTGCTCAGTGCGACTCACACACAGGCAGTGCGACTCAGACACACCCACAATGTGACTCAGACACAGACAGTGCGACTCAGACACTTGCGCAGTGCGACTCAGACACACGCACAGTGTGACTCAGACACTTGCGCAGTGCGACTCAGACACATGCCCAGTGCGACTCAGGCACATGCGCAGTGCGACTCAGGCACATGCGCAGTGCCACTCAGACACTTGCGCAGTGCAACTCAGACACATTAGCAGTGTGACTCAGACACACGCAGTGCGACTCAGACTCACGCGCAGTGCGACTCATACACATGCACAGTGCGACTCAGACACACGCAGTGCGACTCAGACTCACGCGCAGTGCGACTCAGACACTTGTGCAGTGCGAATCAGACACAGGCAGTGCGACTCAGACACATGCACAGTGCGACTCAGACACAGGCAGTGCGACTCAGACACATGCACAGTGTGACTCATGCACACACGCAGTGCGACTCAGACTCAGGCAGTGCGACTCAGACACTTGCGCAGTGCGACTCAGACACTTGCGCAGTGCGACTCAGACACATGCAGTGCGACTCAGACACATGCGCCGTGCGACTCAGACACAGGCAGTGCGACTCAGACACAGGCAGTGCGACTCATACACAAGCACAGTGCGACACAGACACATCTACAGTGCGACTCAGACACACGCGCAGTGCGACTCAGGCACACACGCAATGCGACTCAGGCACAGGCAGTACGACTCAGACACAGGCAGTGCGACTCAGGCACATGCACAGTGCGACTCAGACACTTGCTCAGTGCGACTCACACACAGGCAGTGCGACTCAGACACACACGCAATGCGACTCAGACACAGACAGTGCGACTCAGACACTTGCGCAGTGCGACTCAGACACACGCACAGTGGGACTCAGACACTTGCACAGTGCGACTCAGACACTTGCGCAGTGCGACTCAGACACATGCCCAGTGCGACTCAGGCACATGCGCAGTGCGACTCAGACACTTGCGCAGTGCGACTCAGACACTTGCGCAGTGCGACTCAGACACTGGCGCAGTGCGACTCAGACACACGCGCAGGGCGACACAGACACACGCGCAATGCGACTCAGGCACACGCGCAATGCGACTCAGGCACACGCGCAGTGCAACTCAGACACACGCGCAGTGCAACTCAGACACACGCGCAGTGCGACTCAGACACTTGAGCAGTGCGACTCAGACACAGGCAGTGCGACTCAGACACATGCACCTTGCGACTCAGGCACACACGCAATGCGACTCAGACACAGGCAGTGCGACTCAAAGCACACACGCAATGCGACTCAGACACACGCGAAGTGCGACTCAGACACAGACAGTGCGACTCAGACACATGCACAGTGCGACTCAAGCACACGCGCAGTGCGACTCAGACATAGGCAGTGCGACTCAGGCACACACGCAATGCGACTCAGACACAGACAGTGCGACTCAGACACTTGCGCAGTGCAACTCAGACACACGCACAGTGTGACTCAGACACTTGCGCAGTGCGACTCAGACACATGCCCAGTGGGACTCAGGCACATGCGCAGTGCGACTCAGGCACATGCGCAGTGCCACTCAGACACTTGCGCAGTGCGACTCAGACACTTGCGCAGTGCGACTCAGACACATGCAGTGCGACTCAGACACACGCACAGTGCGACTCAGAGACTTGCGCAGTGCGACACAGACACACGCGCAGTGCGACTCAGGCACACGCGCAGTGCGACTCAGGCACACGCGCAGTGCGACTCAGACACTTGCGCAGTGCGACTCAGACACATGCGCAGTGCGACTCAGACACAGGCAGTGTGACTCAGACACATGCACAGTGCGACTCAGACACACGCAGTGCGACTAAGACTCACGCGCAGTGCGACTCAGACTCTTGCGCAGTGCGAATCAGACACAGGCAGTGCGACTCAGACACATGCACAGTGCGAATCAGACACAGTGCGAATCAGACACAGACACATGCACAGTGTGACTCAGGCACACACACAGTGTGACACAGACTCAGGCAGTGCGACTCAGACACTTGCACAGTGCGACTCAGACACTTGCGCAGTGCGACTCAGACACATGCAGTGTGACCCAGACACACGCACAGTGCGACTCAGACACTGGCAGTGCGACTCAGACACAGGCAGTGCGACTCATACACAAGCACAGTGCGACACAGACACATCTACAGTGTGACTCAGACACACACGCAGTGCGACTCAGGCACATGCGCTATGCGACTCAGACACAGGCAGTACGACTCAGACACAGGCAGTGCGACTCAGGCACATGCACAGTGCGACTCAGACACTTGCTCAGTGCGACTCACACACAGGCAGTGCGACTCAGACACACCCGCAATGCGACTCAGACACAGACAGTGCGACTCAGACACTTGCGCAGTGCGACTCAGACACGCACAGTGTGACTCAGACACTTGCGCAGTGCGACTCAGACACATGCCCAGTGCGACTCAGGCACATGCGCAGTGCGACTCAGGCACATGCGCAGTGCCACTCAGACACTTGCGCAGTGCAACTCAGACACATTAGCAGTGTGACTCAGACACACGCAGTGCGACTCAGACTCACGCGCAGTGCGACTCATACACATGCACAGTGCGACTCAGACACACGCAGTGCGACTCAGACTCACGCGCAGTGCGACTCAGACACTTGTGCAGTGCGAATCAGACACAGGCAGTGCGACTCAGACACATGCACAGTGCGACTCAGACACAGGCAGTGCGACTCAGACACATGCACAGTGTGACTCAGGCACACACGCAGTGCGACTCAGACTCAGGCAGTGCGACTCAGACACTTGCGCAGTGCGACTCAGACACTTGCGCAGTGCGACTCAGACACATGCAGTGCGACTCAGACACATGCGCAGTGCGACTCAGACACAGGCAGTGCGACTCAGACACAGGCAGTGCGACTCATACACAAGCACAGTGCGACACAGACACATCTACAGTGCGACTCAGACACACGCGCAGTGCGACTCAGGCACACACGCAATGCGACTCAGGCACAGGCAGTATGACTCAGACACAGGCAGTGCGACTCAGGCACATGCACAGTGCGACTCAGACACTTGCTCAGTGCGACTCACACACAGGCAGTGCGACTCAGACACACACACAATGCGACTCAGACACAGACAGTGCGACTCAGACACTTGCGCAGTGCGACTCAGACACACGCACAGTGGGACTCAGACACTTGCACAGTGCGACTCAGACACTTGTGCAGTGCGACTCAGACACATGCCCAGTGCGACTCAGGCACATGCGCAGTGCGACTCAGACACTTGCGCAGTGCGACTCAGACACTTGCGCAGTGCGACTCAGACACTGGCGCAGTGCGACTCAGACACATGCGCAGGGCGACACAGACACACGCGCAATGCGACTCAGGCACACGCGCAATGCGACTCAGGCACAGGCGCAGTGCAACTCAGACGCACGCGCAGTGCGATTCAGACACACGCGCAGTGCGACTCAGACACTTGAGCAGTGCGACTCAGACACAGGCAGTGCGACTCAGACACTTGCACCTTGCGACTCAGGCACACATGCAATGCGACTCAGACACAGGCAGTGCGACTCAGGCACACACGCAATGCGACTCAGACACACGCGAAGTGCGACTCAGACACAGACAGTGCGACTCAGACACATGCACAGTGCGACTCAAGCACACGCGCAGTGCGACTGAGACATAGGCAGTGTGACTCAGGCACACACGCAATGCGACTCAGACACAGACAGTGCGACTCAGACACTTGCGCAGTGCAACTCAGACACACGCACAGTGTGACTCAGACACTTGCGCAGTGCGACTCAGACACATGCCCAGTGCGACTCAGGCACATGCGCAGTGCGACTCAGGCACATGCGCAGTGCCACTCAGACACTTGCGCAGTGCGACTCAGACACTTGCGCAGTGCGACTCAGACACATGCAGTGCGACTCAGACACACGCACAGTGCGACTCAGAGACTTGCACAGTGCGACACAGACACACACGCAGTGCGACTCAGGCACACGCGCAGTGCGACTCAGGCACACGCGCAGTGCGACTCAGACACTTGCGCAGTGCGACTCAGACACATGCGCAGTGCGACTCAGACACAGGCAGTGTGACTCAGACACATGCACAGTGCGACTCAGACACACGCAGTGCGACTAAGACTCACGCGCAGTGCGACTCAGACTCTTGCGCAGTGCGAATCAGACACAGGCAGTGCGACTCAGACACATGCACAGTGCTAATCAGACACAGTGCGAATCAGACACAGACACATGCACAGTGTGACTCAGGCACACACGCAGTGTGACTCAGACTCAGGCAGTGCGACTGAGACACTTGCACAGTGCGACTCAGACACTTGCGCAGTGCGACTCAGACACATGCAGTGCGACCCAGACACACGCGCAGTGCGACTCAGACACTGGCAGTGCGACTCAGACACAGGCAGTGCGACTCATACACAAGCACAGTGCGACACAGACACATCTACAGTGTGACTCAGACACACGCGCAGTGCGACTCAGGCACACGCGCTATGCGACTCAGACACAGGCAGTACGACTCAGACACAGGCAGTGCGACTCAGGCACATGCACAGTGCGACTCAGACACTTGCTCAGTGCGACTAACACACAGGCAGTGCGACTCAGACACACCCGCAATGCGACTCAGACACAGACAGTGCGACTCAGACACTTGCGCAGTGCGACTCAGACACACGCACAGTGTGACTCAGACACTTGCGCAGTGCGACTCAGACACATGCCCAGTGCGACTCAGGCACATGCGCAGTGCGACTCAGGCACATGCGCAGTGCCACTCAGACACTTGCGCAGTGCAACTCAGACACATGCGCAGTGTGACTCAGACACACGCGCAATGCAACTCAGGCACACGCGCAGGGCGACACAGACACACGCGCAATGAGACTCAGGCACACGCGCAATGCAACTCAGGCACACGCGCAGTGCGACTCAGACACACGCGCAGTGCAACTCAGACACTTGCTCAGTGCGACTAACACACAGGCAGTGCGACTCAGACACTTGCGCAGTGCGACTCAGACACTTGCGCAGTGCGACTCAGACACTTGCGCAGTGCGACTCAGACACTTGCGCAGTGCGACTCAGACACTGGCGCAGTGCGACTCAGACACATGCGCAGGGCGACACAGACACACGCGCAATGCGACTCAGGCACATGCGCAGTGCGACTCAGACACTTGCGCAGTGCGACTCAGACACTTGCGCAGTGCGACTCAGACACTGGCGCAGTGCGACTCAGACACATGCGCAGGGCGACACAGACACACGCGCAATGCGACTCAGGCACACGCGCAATGCGACTCAGGCACAGGCGCAGTGCAACTCAGACGCACGCGCAGTGCGATTCAGACACACGCGCAGTGCGACTCAGACACTTGAGCAGTGCGACTCAGACACAGGCAGTGCGACTCAGACACTTGCACCTTGCGACTCAGGCACACATGCAATGCGACTCAGACACAGGCAGTGCGACTCAGGCACACACGCAATGCGACTCAGACACACGCGAAGTGCGACTCAGACACAGACAGTGCGACTCAGACACATGCACAGTGCGACTCAAGCACACGCGCAGTGCGACTCAGACATAGGCAGTGTGACTCAGGCACACACGCAATGCGACTCAGACACAGACAGTGCGACTCAGACACTTGCGCAGTGCAACTCAGACACACGCACAGTGTGACTCAGACACTTGCGCAGTGCGACTCAGACACATGCCCAGTGCGACTCAGGCACATGCGCAGTGCGACTCAGGCACATGCGCAGTGCCACTCAGACACTTGCGCAGTGCGACTCAGACACTTGCGCAGTGCGACTCAGACACATGCAGTGCGACTCAGACACACGCACAGTGCGACTCAGAGACTTGCACAGTGCGACACAGACACACGCGCAGTGCGACTCAGGCACACGCGCAGTGCGACTCAGGCACACGCGCAGTGCGACTCAGACACTTGCGCAGTGCGACTCAGACACATGCGCAGTGCGACTCAGACACAGGCAGTGTGACTCAGACACATGCACAGTGCAACTCAGACACACGCAGTGCGACTAAGACTCACGCGCAGTGCGACTCAGACTCTTGCGCAGTGCGAATCAGACACAGGCAGTGCGACTCAGACACATGCACAGTGCTAATCAGACACAGTGCGAATCAGACACAGACACATGCACAGTGTGACTCAGGCACACACGCAGTGTGACTCAGACTCAGGCAGTGCGACTCAGACACTTGCACAGTGCGACTCAGACACTTGCGCAGTGCGACTCAGACACATGCAGTGCGACCCAGACACACGCGCAGTGCGACTCAGACACTGGCAGTGCGACTCAAACACAGGCAGTGCGACTAATACACAAGCACAGTGCGACACAGACACATCTACAGTGTGACTCAGACACACGCGCAGTGCGACTCAGGCACACGCGCTATGCGACTCAGACACAGGCAGTACGACTCAGACACAGGCAGTGCGACTCAGGCACATGCACAGTGCGACTCAGACACTTGCTCAGTGCGACTCACACACAGGCAGTGCGACTCAGACACACCCGCAATGCGACTCAGACACAGACAGTGCGACTCAGACACTTGCGCAGTGCGACTCAGACACACGCACAGTGTGACTCAGACACTTGCGCAGTGCGACTCAGACACATGCCCAGTGCGACTCAGGCACATGCGCAGTGCGACTCAGGCACATGCGCAGTGCCACTCAGACACTTGCGCAGTGCAACTCAGACACATGCGCAGTGTGACTCAGACACACGCGCAATGCAACTCAGGCACACGCGCAGGGCGACACAGACACATGCGCAATGAGACTCAGGCACACGCGCAATGCAACTCAGGCACACGCGCAGTGCGACTCAGACACACGCGCAGTGCAACTCAGACACTTGCTCAGTGCGACTAACACACAGGCAGTGCGACTCAGACACTTGCGCAGTGCGACTCAGACACTTGCGCAGTGCGACTCAGACACTTGCGCAGTGCGACTCAGACACTTGCGCAGTGCCACTCAGACACTTGCGCAGTGCCACTCAGACACACGCGCAGGGCGACACAGACACACGCGCAATGCGACACAGACACACGCGCAATGCGACTCAGACACATGCAGTGCGACTCAGACACACGCACAGTGCGACTCAGAGACTTGCGCAGTTCGACTCAGACACACACGCAATGTGACTCAGACACACGCGAAGTGCGACTCAGACACAGACAGTGCGACTCAGACACATGCACAGTGCGACTCAGGCACACGCAGTGTGACTAAGACTCACACGCAGTGCGACTCAGACACATGCGCAGTGCGACTCAGACACAGACAGTGCGACTCAGACACATGCACAGTGCGACTCAGACACACGCAGTGCGACTCAGACTCACGCGCAGTGCGACGGAAACACAGGCAGTGCGACTCAGACACATGCACAGTGCGACTCAGACACATGCACAGTGCGACTCAGACACAGGCAGTGCGACTCAGACACATGCACAGTGCGACTCAGGCACACACGCAGTGCGACTCAGACACTTGCGCAGTGCGACTCAGACACTTGCGCAGTGCGACTCAGACACATGCAGTGCGACTCAGACACAGGCAGTGCGACTCAGACACATGCACAGTGCGACTCAGGCACACACGCAGTGCGACTCAGACACTTGCGCAGTGCGACTCAGACACTTGCGCAGTGCGACTCAGACACATGCAGTGCGACTCAGACACACGCGCAGTGCGACTCAGACACAGGCAGTGCGACTCAGACACAAGCACAGTGCGACACAGACACATCTACAGTGCGACTCAGACACACGCGCAGTGCGACTCAGGCACACACGCAATGCGACTCAGACACAGGCAGTGCGACTCAGACACAGGCAGTGCGACTCAGGCACATGCACAGTGCGACTCAGACACTTGCTCAGTGCGACTCACACAGAGGCAGTGCGACTCAGACACACACGCAATGCGACTCAGACACAGACAGTGCGACTCAGACACTTGCGCAGTGCGACTCAGACACACGCACAGTGCGACTCAGACACTTGTGCAGTGCGACTCAGACACTTGCGCAGTGCAACTCAGACACATGCCCTGTGCGACTCAGGCACATGCGGTGTGCAAATCAGACACTTGCGCAGTGTGACTCAGACACACGCGCAGTGCGACTCAGACACACGCAGGGCGACACAGACACACGCGCAATGCGACTCAGGCACACGTGCAATGCGACTCAGGCACACGCGCAGTGCGACTCAGACACACGCGCAGTGCGACTCAGACACATGCACAGTGCGACTCAGACACACGCAGTGCGACTCAGACTCACGCGCAGTGCGACGCAGACACAGGCAGTGCGACTCAGACACATGCACAGTGCGACTCAGACACATGCACAGTGCGACTCAGACACATGCAGTGCGACTCAGACACATGCACAGTGCGACTCAGGCACACGTGCATTGCGACTCAGACACTTGCGCAGTGCGACTCAGACACTTGCGCAGTGCGACTCAGACACATGCAGTGCGACTCAGACACAGGCAGTGCGACTCAGACACAAGCACAGTGCTACACAGACACATCTACAGTGCAACTTCAGACACACGCGCAGTGCGACTCAGGCACACACGCAATGCGA
The DNA here is from genome assembly GCA_031769625.1 of Taudactylus pleione. Taxonomy (NCBI): domain Eukaryota; kingdom Metazoa; phylum Chordata; class Amphibia; order Anura; family Myobatrachidae; genus Taudactylus; species Taudactylus pleione. The sequence continues at coordinate 318,297 of JAUIMM010000353.1, read as the reverse complement.
CTCAGACACAGGCAGTGCGACTCAGACACAGGCAGTGCGACTCAGGCACATGCACAGTGCGACTCAGACACTTGCTCAGTGCGACTCACACAGAGGCAGTGCGACTCAGACACACACGCAATGCGACTCAGACACAGACAGTGCGACTCAGACACTTGCGCAGTGCGACTCAGACACACGCACAGTGCGACTCAGACACTTGCGCAGTGCGACTCAGACACTTGCGCAGTGCGACTCAGACACACGCACAGTGCGACTCAGACACTTGCGGTGTGCAACTCAGACACTTGCGCAGTGTGACTCAGACACACGCGCAGTGTGACTCAGACACACGCGCAGGGCGACTCAGACACACGCGCAATGCGACTCAGGCTCACGCACAGTGCGACTCAGACACACGCGCAGTGCGACTCAGACACACGCGCAATGCGACTCAGACACATGCAGTGCGACTCAGACACACGCACAGTGCGACTCAGACACTTGCGCAGTGCGACTCAGACACTTGCGCAGTGCGACTCAGACACATGCCCAGTGCGACTCAGGCACATGCGGTGTGCAACTCAGACACTTGCGCAGTGCGACTCAGACACATGCACAGTGCGACTCAGGCACACACGCAGTGCGACTCAGACACTTGCGCAGTGCGACTCAGACACTTGCGCAGTGCGACTCAGACACATGCAGTGCGACTCAGACACAGGCAGTGCGACTCAGACACAGGCAGTGCAACACCGACACATCTACAGTGCGACTCAGACACACGCGCAGTGCGACTCAGGCACACACGCAATGCGACTCAGACACAGGCAGTGCGACTCAGACACAGGCAGTGCGACTCAGGCACATGCACAGTGCGACTCAGACACTTGCTCAGTGCGACTCACACAGAGGCAGTGCGACTCAGACACACACGCAATGCGACTCAAACACAGACAGTGCGACTCAGACACTTGCGCAGTGCGACTCAGACACACGCACAGTGCGACTCAGACACTTGTGCAGTGCGACTCAGACACTTGCGCAGTGCGACTCAGACACATGCCCTGTGCGACTCAGGCACATGCGGTGTGCAACTCAGACACTTGCGCAGTGTGACTCAGACACACGCGCAGTGCGACTCAGGCACACGTGCAATGCGACTCAGGCACACGCGCAGTGCGACTCAGACACACGCGCAGTGCGACTCAGACACATGCACAGTGCGACTCAGACACACGCAGTGCGACAAAGACTCACGCGCAGTGCGACGCAGACACAGGCAGTGTGACTCAGACACATGCACAGTGCGACTCAGACACATGCACAGTGCGACTCAGACACAGGCAGTGCGACTCAGACACATGCACAGTGCGACTCAGGCACATGCGCAGTGCGACTCAGACACTTGCGCAGTGCGACTCAGACACTTGCGCAGTGCGACTCAGACACATGCAGTGCGACTCAGACACACGCGCAGTGTGACTCATACACAGGCAGTGCGACTCAGACACAGGCAGTGCGACTCAGACACAAGCACAGTGCGACACAGACACATCTACAGTGCGAATTCAGACACACGCGCAGTGCGACTCAGGCACACACGCAATGCGACTCAGACACAGGCAGTGTGACTCAGACACAGGCAGTGTGACTCAGGCACATGCACAGTGCGACTCAGACACTTGCTCAGTGCGACTCACACAGAGGCAGTGCGACTCAGACACACACGCAATGCGACTCAGACACAGACAGTGCGACTCAGACACTTGCGCAGTGCGACTCAGACACACGCACAGTGCGACTCAGACACACGCACAATGTGACTCAGGCACACGCGCAATGCGACTCAGGCACACGCGCAGTGCGACTCAGACACACGCGCAGTGCGACTCAGACACACGCAGTGCGACTCAGACTCACGCGCAGTGCGACGCAGACACAGGCAGTGCGACTCAGACACATGCACAGTGCGACTCAGACACATGCACAGTGCGACTCAGACACAGGCAGTGCGACTCAGACACATGCACAGTGCGACTCAGGCACACACGCAGTGCGACTCAGACACTTGCCCAGTGCGACTCAGACACTTGCGCAGTGCGACTCAGACACATGCAGTGCGACTCAGACACACGCGCAGTGCGACTCAGACACAGGCAGTGCGACTCAGAAACAGGCAGTGCGACTCAGACACAAGCACAGTGCGACACAGACACATCTACAGTGCGACTCAGACACACGCGCAGTGCGACTCAGGCACACACGCAATGCAACTCAGACACAGGCAGTGCGACTCAGACACAGGCAGTGCGACTCAGGCACATGCACAGTGCGACTTAGACACTTGCTCAGTGCGACTCACACAGAGGCAGTGCGACTCAGACACACACGCAATGCGACTCAGACACAGACAGTGCGACTCAGACACTTGCGCAGTGCGACTCAGACACACGCACAGTGTGACTCAGACATTTGCGCAGTGAGACTCAGACACTTGCGCAGTGCGACTCAGACACACGCGCAGTGCGACTCAGACATGCACACAGTGACTTAGGCACACGTGCAGTGCGACTCAGACACACGCGCAATGTGACACAGACACACGCGAAGTGTGACTCAGACACAGACAGTGCGACTCAGACACATGCACAGTGCGACTCAGACACACACGCAGTGCGACTCAGGCACACGCGCAATGCGACTCAGGCACACGTGCAATGCGACTCAGACACTTGCGCAGTGCAACTCAGACACATGCGCAGTGCGACTCAGACACAGGCAGTGCGACTCACACACATGCACAGTGCGACTCAGACACACGCAGTGCGACTCAGACACACGAGCAGTGCGACTCAGACACTTGCGCAGTGCTTCTTAGACACAGGCATTGTGTCTCAGACACATGCACAGTGCGACTCAGACACAGGCAGTGCGACTCAGACACACGCACAGTGCGACTCAGGCACACACGCAGTGCGACTCAGACACAGGCAGTGCGACTCAGGCACACAAGCAATGCGACTCAGACACACGCAGTGTGACTCAGACACTTGCGCAGTGCGACTCAGACACATGCAGTGCGACTCAGACACACGCAAAGTGCGACTCATACACTTGCGCAGTGCGACTCAGACACACGCGCAGTGCGACTCAGGCACACACGCAATGCGACTTAGACACACTCGCAGTGTGACTCAGACACAGGCAGTGCGACTCAGGCACACACGCAATGCGACTCAGACACATGCAGTGCGACTCAGACACATGCAGTGTGACTCAGACACATCCACAGTGCGACTCAGACACAGGCAGTGTGACTGAGACACAGGCAGTGCGACTGAGACACAGGCAGTGCGACTCAGACACACGCACAGTGCAACTCAGACACTTGCGCAGTGCGACTCAGACATGCACAGTGCGACTCAGGCACACACGCAGTGCGACTCAGACACACGCGCAATGTGACTGAGACACACGCGCAATGTGACTCAGACAGACGCGAAGTGCGACTCAGACACAGACAGTTCAACTCAGACACATGCACAGTGCGACTCAGGCACACTCGCAGTGCGACTCAGACACAGGCTGTGCGACTCAGGCACACACGCAATGCGACTCAGACACACGCAGTGCGACTCATACACTTGCACAGTGCGACTCAGACACATGCGCAGTGCGACTCAGACACATGCAAAGTGCGACTCAGACACTTGCGTAGTGCGACTCAGACACATGCACAGTGCGACTCAGGAACACACAGTGCGACTGAGACACAGGCAGTGCAACTGAGACACAGGCAGTGCGACTCAGGCACACACGCAGTGCGACTGAGACACAGGCAGTGCGACTGAGACACAGGCAGTGCGACTCAGACACACGCATAGTGCGACTCAGACACTTGCGCAGTGCGACTCAGACACTTGCGCAGTGCGACTCAGACACTTGCCCAGTGCGACTCAGGCACATGCGGAGTGCGACTCAGACACTTGCGCAGTGCGACTCAGACACTTGCGCAGTGCGACTCAGACACACGCGCAGGGCGACACAGACACACGCGCAATGCGACACAGACACACGTGCAATGCGACGCAGGCACACGCGCAGTGCGACTCAAAAACTTGCGCAGTGCGACTCAGACACATGCAGTGCGACTCAGACACACGCACAGTGCGACTCAGACACACGCACAGTGCAACTCAGACACACGCGCAGTGTGACTCAGGCACACACTTGCAATGCGACTCAGGCACACGCGCAGTGCGACTCAGACACACGCGCAGTGTGACTCAGGCACACACTTGCAATGCGACTCAGGCACACACGCAGTGCGACTCAGACACTTGCGCAGTGCGACTCAGACACATGCGCAGTGCGACTCAGATACAGGCAGTGCGACTCAGACACATGCACAGTGCGACTCAGACACACGCAGTGCGACTCAGACACACGCGCAGTGCGACTCAGACACTTAGGCTGCGCAGTGCAACTCAGACACAGGCACAGTGCGACTTAGACACGCGCAATGCGACTCAGGCACACGCGCAATGCGACTCAGACACACGCACAGTGTAACTCAGACACTTGCACAGTGCGACTCAGACACTTGCGCAGTGCGACTCAGGAACACACGCAGTGTGACTCAGACACACGCGCAGTGCGACTCAGACACACGCGCAGTGCGACACAGACAGTGCGACTCAGACACATGCACAGTGCGACTCAGGCACATGCGCAGTGTGACTCAGACACACGCAGTGCGACTCAGGCACATGCGCAATGCGACTCAGACACTTGCGCAGTGCGACTCAGACACTTGCGCAGTGCGACTCAGGCACACGCGCAGTGCGACTCAGACACATGCGCAGTGTGACTCAGACACACGCGCAGTGCAACTCAGACACACGCGCAGTGCGACACAGACAGTGCGACTCAGACACATGCACAGTGCGACTCAGGCACACGCGCAGTGCGACTCAGACACAGGCAGTGCAACTCAGGCACACACGCAATGCGACTCAGACACAGGCAGTGCGACTCAGACACACGCACAGTGCGACTCAGAGACTTGCGCAGTGCGACTCAGACACACGCGCAGTGCGACTCAGGCACACGCGCAATGCGACTCAGGCACACGCGCAGTGCGACTCAGACACTTGTGCAGTGCGACTCAGACACATGCGCAGTGCGACTCAGACACGGGCAGTGAGACTCAGACACATGCACAGTGTGACTCAGACACACGCAGTGCGACTCAGACTCACGCGCAGTGCGACTCAGACACTTGCGCAGTGCGAATCAGACACAGGCAGTGCGACTCAGACACATGCACAGTGCGACTCAGACACAGGCAGTGTGACTCAGACACATGCACAGTGCGACTCAGTCACACATGCAGTGCGACTCACACTCAGGCAGTGCGGCTCAGACACTTGCGCAGTGCGACTCAGACACTTGCGCAGTGCGACTCAGACACTTGCGCAGTGCGACTCAGACACATGCAGTGCGACTCAGACACACGTGCAGTGCGACTCAGACACTGGTAGTGCGACTCAGACACAAGCACAGTGCGACACAGACACATCTACAGTGTGACTCAGACACACGCGCAGTGCGACTCAGGCACACACGCAATGCGACTCAGACACAGGCAGTGCGACTCAGACACAGGCAGTGCGACTCAGGCACATGCACAGTGCGACTCAGACACTTGCTCAGTGCGACTCACACACAGGCAGTGCGACTCAGACACACACGCAATGCAACTCAGACACAGACAGTGCGACTCAGACACTTGCGCAGTGCAACTCAGACACACGCACAGTGCGACTCAGACACTTGCGCTGTGCGACTCAGACACTTGCGCAGTGTGACTCAGACACATGCGGTGTGCGACTCAGACACACGCGGTGTGCGACTCAGGCACACGCGCAGTGCGACTCAGATACACGCGCAGTGCGACTCAGACACTTGCGCAGTGCGACTCAGACACAGGCAGTGCGACTCAGACACATGCACCTTGCGACTCAGGCACACGCGCAGTGCGACTCAGACACATGCACAGAGCGACTCAGGCACACACACAGTGAGACTCAGACACACACGCAATGTGACTCAGACACACGCGAAGTGCGACTCAGACACAGACAGTACGACTCAGACACATGCACAGTGCAACTCAGGCACACGCGCAGTGCGACTCAGACATAGGCAGTGCGACTCAGGCACACACGTAATGTGACTCAGACACACGCAGTGCGACTCAGACACACGCTCAGTGCGACTCAGGCACACGCGCAATGCGACTCAGGCACACGCGCAGTGCGACTCAGACACTTGCGCAGTGCAACTCAGACACATGCGCAGTGTGACTCCGACACAGGCAGTGCGACTCAGACACACGTGCAGTGTGACTCAGACACTTAGGCTGCGCAGTGCAACTCAGACACAGGCACAGTGCGACTTAGACACGTGCAATGCGACTCAGGCACATGCGCAATGCGACTCAGACACACGCACAGTGTGACTCAGACAATTGCACAGTGCGACTCAGACATTTGCGCAGTGCGACTCAGGAACACACGCAGTGTGACTCAGACACACGCGCAGTGCGACTCAGACACACGCTCAGTGCGACACAGACAGTGCGACTCAGACACATGCACAGTGCGACTCAGGCACACGCGCAGTGCGACTCAGACACAGGCAGTGCGACTCAGGCACACGCGCAATGCGACTCAGACACACGCACAGTGCGACTCAGACACTTGCACAGTGCGACTCAGACACTTGCGCAGTGCATCTCAGGCACACGCGCAGTGTGACTCAGACACATGCGCAGTGCGACTCAGAAACACGCGCAGTGCGACACAGACAGTGCGACTCAGACACATGCACAGTGCGACTCAGGCACACGCACAGTGCGACTCAGACACAGGCAGTGCGACTCAGGCACACGCACAGTGCGACTCAGACACAGGCAGTGCGACTCAGACACTTGCGCAGTGCGACTCAGGCACATGCAGTGCGACTCAGACACACGCACAGTGCGACTCAGAGACTTGCGCAGTGCGACTCAGACACACGCGCAGTGCGACTCAGGCACACGCGCAATGCGACTCATGCACACATGCAGTGCGACTCAGACACATGTGCAGTGCGACTCAGACATGGGCAGTGCGACTCAGACACATGCACAGTGCGACTCAGACACACGCAGTGCAACTCAGACTCACGCGCAGTGCGACTCAGACACTTGCGCAGTGCGACTCAGACACAGGCTCAGTGCGACACAGACAGTGCGACTCAGACACATGCACAGTGCGACTCAGGCACACGCGCAGTGCGACTCAGACACAGGCAGTGCGACTCAGGCACACGCGCAATGTGACTCAGACACACGCACAGTGCGACTCAGACACTTGCACAGTGCGACTCAGACACTTGCGCAGTGCATCTCAGGCACACGCGCAGTGTGACTCAGACACACGCGCAGTGCGACTCAGAAACACGCGCAGTGCGACACAGACAGTGCGACTCAGACACATGCACAGTGCGACTCAGGCACATGCACAGTGTGACTCAGACACAGGCAGTGCGACTCAGGCACACACGCAATGCAACTCAGACACAGGCAGTGCGACTCAGACACTTGCGCAGTGCGACTCAGGCACATGCAGTGCGACTCAGACACACGCACAGTGCGACTCAGAGACTTGCGCAGTGCGACTCAGACACACGCGCAGTGCGACTCAGGCACACGCGCAATGCGACTCATGCACACAAGCAGTGCGACTCAGACACATGCGCAGTGCGACTCAGACATGGGCAGTGCGACTCAGACACATGCACAGTGCGACTCAGACACACGCAGTGCAACTCAGACTCACGCGCAGTGCGACTCAGACACTTGCGCAGTGCGAATCAGACACAGGCAGTGCGACTCAGGCACATGCACAGTGCGACTCAGACACAGGCAGTGCAACTCAGACACATGCACAGTGCGACTCAGTCACACATGCAGTGCGACTCACACTCAGGCAGTGCGACTCAGACACTTGCGCAGTGCGACTCAGACACTTGCGCAGTGCGACTCAGACACATGCAGTGCGACTCAGGCACACGCGCAGTGCGACTCAGACACTGGCAGGGCGACTCAGACACAAGCACAGTGCGACACAGACACATCTACAGTGCGAATCAGACACACGCGCAGTGCGACTCAGGCACACACGCAATAAGACTCAGACACAGGCAGTGCGACTCAGACACAAGCAGTGCGACTCAAGCACACGCGCAGTGCGACTCAGACACATGCGCAGTGCGACTCAGACACGGGCAGTGCGACTCAGACACATGCACAGTGCGACTCAGACATACGCAGTGCGACTCAGACTCACGCGCAGTGCGACTCAGACACTTGCGCAGTGCGAATCAGACACAGGCAGTGCGACTCAGACACATGCACAGTGCGACTCAGTCACTGGCAGTGCGACTCAGACACATGCACAGTGCGACTCAGTCACACATGCAGTGCGACTCACACTCAGGCAGTGCGGCTCAGACACTTGCGCAGTGCGACTCAGACACTTGTGCAGTGCGACTCAGACACATGCAGTGCGACTCAGACACACGCGCAGTGCGACTCAGACACTGGAAGTGCGACTCAGACACAAGCACAGTGCGACACAGACACATCTACAGTGCGACTCAGACACACGCGCAGTGCGACTCAGGCACACACGCAATGCGACTCAGACACAGGCAGTGCGACTCAGACACAGGCAGTGCGACTCAGGTACATGCACAGTGCGACTCAGACACTTGCTCAGTGCGACTCACACACAGGCAGTGCGACTCAGACACACACGCAATGCGACTCAGACACAGACAGTGCGACTCAGACACTTGCGCAGTGCGACTCAGACACACGCACAGTGCGACTCAGACACTAGCGCAGTGCGACTCAGACACATGCGGTGTGCGACTCAGGCACACGCGCAATGCGACTCAGGCACACGTGCAGTGCGACTCAGACACACGCGCAGTGCGACTCAGACACTTGCGCAGTGCGACTCAGACACAGGCAGTGCGACTCAGACACATGCACCTTGCGACTCAGGCACACACGCAATGCGACTCAGACACAGGCAGTGCGACTCAGGCACACACGCAATGCGACTCAGACACACGCAGTGAAACTCAGACACAAGCACAGTGCGACACAGACACATCTACAGTGCGACTCAGACACACGCGCAGTGCGACTCAGGCACACACGCAATGCGACTCAGACACAGGCAGTGCGACTCAGACACAGGCAGTGCGACTCAGGCACATGCACAGTGCGACTCAGACACTTGCTCAGTGCGACTCACACACAGGCAATGCGAATCAGGCACACGCGCAGTGCGACTCAGACACATGCGCAGTGCGACTCAGACACGGGCAGTGCGACTCAGACACAGACAGTGCGACTCAGACACTAGCGCAGTGCGACTCAGACACATGCGGTGTGCGACTCAGGCACACGCGCAATGCGACTCAGGCACACGCGCAGTGCGACTCAGACACACGCGCAGTGCGACTCAGACACTTGCGCAGTGCGACTCAGACACAGGCAGTGTGACTCAGACACATGCACCTTGCGACTCAGGCACACACACAATGCGACTCAGACACAGGCAGTGCAACTCAGGCACACACGCAATGCGACTCAGACACACGCAGTGCGACTCAGACACATGCAGTGCGACTCAGACACATGCACAGTGCGACTCAGACACAGGCAGTGCGACTCAGACACACGCGCACTGCGACTCAGGCACACACGCAGTGCGACTCAGACACATGCAGTGCGACTCAGGCACACGCGCAGTGCGACTCAGACACTGGCAGGGTGACTCAGACACAAGCACAGTGCACCACAGACACATCTACAGTGCGACTCAGACACACGCGCAGTGCGACTCAGGCACACACGCAATAAGACTCAGACACAGGCAGTGCGACTCAGACACAGGCAGTGCGACTCAGGCACATGCACAGTGCGACTCAGACACTTGCTCAGTGCGACTCAGACACAGGCAATGCGACTCAGGCACACGCGCAGTGCGACTCAGACACATGCGCAGTGCGACTCAGACACAGGCAGTGCGACTCAGACACATGCACAGTGCGACTCAGACATACGCAGTGCGACTCAGACTCACGCGCAGTGCGACTCAGACACTTGCGCAGTGCAAATCAGACACAGGCAGTGCGACTCAGACACATGCACAGTGCGACTCAGACACTGCCAGTGCGAATCAGACACATGCACAGTGCGACTCAGTCACACATGCAGTGCGACTCACACTCAGGCAGTGCGGCTCAGACACTTGCGCAGTGCGACTCAGACACTTGCGCAGTGCGACTCAGACACATGCAGTGCGACTCAGACACATGCGCAGTGCGACTCAGACACTGGCAGTGCGACTCAGACACAAGCACAGTGCGACACAGACACATCTACAGTGCGACTCAGACACACGCGCAGTGCGACTCAGGCACACACGCAATGCGACTCAGACACAGGCTGTGCGACTCAGACACAGGCAGTGCGACTCAGGCACATGCACAGTGCGACTCAGACACTTGCTCAGTGCGACTCACACACAGGCAGTGCGACTCAGACACACATGCAATGCGACTCAGACACAGACAGTGCGACTCAGACACTTGCGAGTGCGACTCAGACACACGCACAGTGCGACTCAGACACTAGCGCAGTGCGACTCAGACACATGCGGTGTGCGACTCAGGCACATGCGCAATGCGACTCAGGCACATGCGCAGTGCGACTCAGACACACGCGCAGTGCGACTCAGACACTTGCGCAGTGTGACTCAGACACAGGCAGTGCGACTCAGACACATGCACCTTGCGACTCAGGCACACACGCAATGCGACTCAGACACAGGCAGTGTGACTCAGGCACACACGCAATGCGACTCAGACACACGCAGTGCGACTCAGACACAAGCACAGTGCGACACAGACACATCTACAGTGCGACTCAGACACACGCGCAGTGCGACTCAGGCACACACGCAATGCGACTCAGACATAGGCAGTGCGACTCAGACACAGGCAGTGAGACTCAGGCACATGCACAGTGCGACTCAGACACTTGCTCAGTGCGACTCACACACAGGCAATGCGACTCAGGCACACACGCAGTGTGACTCAGACACATGCGCAGTGCGACTCAGACACATGCGCAGTGCGACTCAGACACGGGCAGTGCGACTCAGACACATGCACAGTGCGACTCAGACATACGCAGTGCGACTCAGACTCATGTGCAGTGCGACTCAGACACTTGCGCAGTGCGAATCAGACACAGGCAGTGCGACTCAGACACATGCACAGTGCGACTCAGACACAGGCAGTGCGACTCAGACACATGCACAGTGCGACTCAGTCACACATGCAGTGCGACTCACACTCAGGCAGTGCGGCTCAGACATTTGCGCAGTGCGACTCAGACACAGGCAGTGCGACTCAGACACATGCACAGTGCGACTCAGACACAGGCAGTGTGACTCAGACACATGCACAGTGCGACTCAGTCACACATGCAGTGCGACTCACACTCAGGCAGTGCGGCTCAGACACTTGCGCAGTGCGACTCAGACTCATGCAGTGCGACTCAGGCACACACGCAATGCGACTCAGACACACGCAGTGCGACTCAGACACAAGCACAGTGCGACACAGACACATCTACAGTGCGACTCAGACACACGCGCAGTGCGACTCAGACACAGGCAGTGCGACTCAGACACATGCACAGTGCGACTCAGACACAGGCAGTGTGACTCAGACACATGCACAGTGCGACTCAGTCACACATGCAGTGCGACTCACACTCAGGCAGTGCGGCTCAGACACTTGCGCAGTGCGACTCAGACTCATGCAGTGCGACTCAGGCACACACGCAATGCGACTCAGACACACGCAGTGCGACTCAGACACAAGCACAGTGCGACACAGACACATCTACAGTGCGACTCAGACACACGCGCAGTGCGACTCAGGCACACACGCAGTGCGACTCAGACACAGGCAGTGCGACTCAGACACAGGCAGTGAGACTCAGGCACATGCACAGTGCGACTCAGACACTTGCTCAGTGCGACTCACACACAGGCAATGCGACTCAGGCACACACGCAGAGTGACTCAGACACATGCGCAGTGCGACTCAGACACATGCGCAGTGCGACTCAGACACGGGCAGTGCGACTCAGACACATGCACAGTGCGACTCAGACATACGCAGTGCGACTCAGACTCACGTGCAGTGCGAATCAGACACTTGCGCAGTGCGAATCAGACACAGGCAGTGCGACTCAGACACATGCACAGTGCGACTCAGACACAGGCAGTGCGACTCAGACACATGCACAGTGCGACTCAGTCACACATGCAGTGCGACTCACACTCAGGCAGTGCGGCTCAGACATTTGCGCAGTGCGACTCAGACACAGGCAGTGCGACTCAGACACATGCACAGTGCGACTCAGACACAGGTAGTGTGACTCAGACACATGCACAGTGCGACTCAGTCACACATGCAGTGCGACTCACACTCAGGCAGTGCGGCTCAGACACTTGCGCAGTGCGACTCAGACACATGCAGTGCGACTCAGAAACACGCGCAGTGCGACTCAGACACTGGCAGTGCGACTCAGACACAAGCACAGTGCGACACAGACACATCTACAGTGCGACTCAGACACACGCGCAGTGCGACTCAGGCACACACACAGTGCGACTCAGACACAGGCAGAGCGACTCAGACACAGGCAGTGCGACTCAGGCACATGCACAGTGCGACTCAGACACTTGCTCAGTGCGACTCACACACAGGCAGTGCGACTCAGACACGCACGCAATGCGACTCAGACACAGACAGTGCGACTCAGACACACGCACAGTGCGACTCAGACACTAGCGCAATGCGACTCAGACACATGCGGTGTGCGACTCAGGCACACGCGCAATGCGACTCAGGCACACGCGCAGTGCGACTCAGACACTTGCGCAGTGCGACTCAGACACAGGCAGTGCGACTCAGACACATGCACCTTGCGACTCAGGCACACACGCAATGCGACTCAGACACAGGCAGTGCGACTCAGGCACACACGCAATGCGACTCAGACACACGCAGTGCGACTCAGACACATGCAGTGCGACTCAGACACATGCACAGTGCGACTCAGACACAGGCAGTGCGACTCAGACACACGCGCAGTGCGACTCAGGCACACACGCAATGCGACTCAGACATGCACAGAGCGACTCAGGCACACGCGCAGTGCGACTCAGACACACGCGCAATGCGACTCAGACACACACGCAATGTGACTCAGACTCACGCGAAGTGCGACTCAGACACAGACAGTGCGACTCAGACACATGCACAGTGCGACTCAGACACAGACAGTGCGACTCAGACACATGCGCAGTGTGACTCAGGCACACGCGGAATGCGACTCAGGCACACGTGCAATGCGACTCAGGCACACGCGCAGTGCGACTCAGACACTTGCGCAGTGCGACTCAGACACATGCAGTGCGACTCAGACACAGGCAGTGCGACTCAGACACATGCACAGTGCGACTCAGACACACGAGCAGTGCGACTCAGACACTTGCGCAGTGCGACTCAGACACAGGCAGTGCGACTCAGACACATGCACAGTGCGACTCAGACACAGGCAGTGCGACTCAGACACATGCACAGTGCGACTCAGGCACACACGCAGTGCGACTCAGACACAGGCAGTGCGACTCAGGCACACACGCAATGCGACTCAGACACACGCAGTGCGACTCAGACACTTGCGCAGTATGACTCAGACACATGCAGTGCGACTCAGACACACGCAAAGTGCGACTCATACACTTGCGCAGTGCGACTCAGACACACGCGCAGTGCGACTCAGGCACACACGCAATGCGACTCAGACACACACGCAGTGTGAATCAGACACAGGCAGTGCAACTCAGGCACACACGCAATGCGACTCAGACACACGCAGTGCGACTGAGACACATGCAGTGTGACTCAAACACATGCACAGTGCGACTCAGACACAGGCAGTGCGACTCAGACACTTGCGCAGTGCGACTGAGACACAGGCAGTGCGACTCAGACACATGCACAGTGCGACTCAGACACTTGCGCAGTGCGACTCAGACATGCACAGTGCGACTCAGGCACACACGCAGTGCGACTCAGACACGCGCAATGCGACTCAGTCACACACGCAATGTGACTCAGACACATGTGAAGTGCGACTCAGACACAGACAGTGCAACTCTGACACATGCACAGTGCGACTCAGGCACACGCGCAGTGCGACTCAGACACAGGCAGTACGACTCAGTCACATGCACAGTGCGACTCAGGCACACACGCAGTGCGACTCAGACACAGGCAGTGCGACTCAGGCACACACACAATGCGACTCAGACACACGCAGTGCGACTCATACACTTGCGCAGTGCGACTCAGACACACGCAAAGTGCGACTCATACACTTGCGCAGTGCGACTCAGACACACGCGCAGTGCGACTCAGGCACACACGCAATGCGACTCAGACACACGCGCAGTGCGACTCAGACACTTGCGTAGTGCGACTCAGACACATGCTCAGTGCGACTCAGGAACACACACAGTGCGACTGAGACACAGGCAGTGCGACTGAGACACAGGCAGTGCGACTCAGGCACACGCACAGTGCGACTCAGACACTTGCGCAGTGCAACTCAGACACATGCACAGAGCGACTCAGGCACACACGCAGAGCGACTCAGGCACACACGCAGTGCGAATCAGACACAAGCGAACTGCGACTCATTCACACACGCAATGTGACTCAGACACTCGCGAAGTGCGACTCAGACACAGACAGTGCGACTCAGGCACACATGCAGTGCGACTGAGACACAGGCAGTGCGACTCAGACACACGCACAGTGCGACTCAGACACTTGCGCAGTGCGACTCAGACACATGCACAGTGCGACTCAGGCACACGCGCAGTGCGACTCAGACACAGTCAGTGCGACTCAGGCACACGCGCAATGCGACTCAGACACAGGCAGTGCGACTCAGACACAGGCAGTGCGACTGAGACACAGGCAGTGCGACTCAGACACACGCACAGTGCGACTCAGACACTTGCGCAGTGCGACTCAGACATGCACAGTGCGACTCAGGCACACACGCAGTGCGACTCAGACATGCGCAATGCGACTCAGTCACACACGCAATGTGACTCAGACACACGAGAAGTGCGACTCAGACACAGACAGTGCAACTCTGACACATGCACAGTGCGACTCAGGCACACGCACAGTGCGACTCAGACACAGGCAGTGCGACTCAAACACATGCACAGTGCGACTCAGGCACACACGCAGTGCGACTCAGACACAGGCAGTGCGACTCAGGCACACACACAATGCGACTCAGACACACGCAGTGCGACTCATACACATGCGCAGTGCGACTCAGACACACGCGCAGTGTGACTCAGACACACGCAAAGTGTGACTCATACACTTGCAGTGCGACTCAGACACACGCGCAGTGCGACTCAGGCACACACGCAATGCGACTCAGACACACGCGCAGTGCGACTCAGACACTTGCGTAGTGCGACTCAGACACATGCACAGTGCGACTCAGGAACACACACAGTGTGACTGAGACACAGGCAGTGCGACTGAGACACAGGCAGTGCGACTCAGGCACACACGCAGTACGACTGAGACATAGGCAGTGCGACTGAGACACAGGCAGTGCGACTCAGACACACGCATAGTGCGACTCAGACACTTGCGCAGTGCGACTCAGACACATGCACAGAGCGACTCAGGCACACACGCAGAGCGACTCAGGCACCCACGCAGTGCGAATCAGACACAAGCGAAATGCGACTCAGACACACACGCAATGTGACTCAGACACACGCGAAGTGCGACTCAGACACAGACAGTGCGACTCAGACACACATGCAGTGCGACTGAGACACAGGCAGTGCGACTGAGACACAGGCAGTGCGACTCAGACACACGCGCAGTGCGACTCAGGCACACACGCAGTGCGACTCAGGCACACATGCAGTGCGACTCAGACACACGCGCAGTGCGACTCAGGCACACGCGCAGTGCGACTCAGACACTTGCGCAGTGCGACTCAGACACAGGTAGTGCGACTCAGACACATGCACAGTGCGACTCAGACACACGCAGTGCGACTCAGACACATGCACAATGTGACTCAAACACTTGCGCAGTGCGACTCAGACACACGCGCAATGCGACTCAGACACATGCACAGTGTGACTCAGATACTTGCGCAGTGCGACTCAGACACTTGCGCAGTGCGACTCAGGAACACACGCAGTGCGACTCAGGCACACACGCAGTGCGACTCAGGCACACGCGCAGTGCGACTCAGGCACACGCGCAGTGCGACTCAGACACACGCGCAGTGCGACTCAGACTCAGGCAGTGTGACTCAGACACATGAACAGTGCGACTCAGACACAGGCAGTGCGACTCAGACACACACGCAGTGCGACTCAGACACTTGCGCAGTGCGACTCAGACACGTGCGACTCAGACACAGGCAGTGCGACTCAGACACATGCACAGTGCGACTCAGACACACGCAGTGCGACTCAGATACACGCCCAGTGCGACTCAGACACTTGCGCAGTGCGACTCAGACACATGCAGTGCGACTCAGACACATGCACAGTGCGACTCAGACACAGGCAGTGCGACTCAGACACACACGCAGTGCGACTCAGACATGCGCAATGCGACTCAGTCACACACGCAATGTGACTCAGACACACGTGAAGTGCGACTCAGACACAGACAGTGCAACTCTGACACATGCACAGTGCGACTCAGGCACACGCACAGTGCGACTCAGACACAGGCAGTGCGACTCAGACACATGCACAGTGCGACTCAGGCACACACGCAGTGCGACTCAGACACAGGCAGTGCGACTCAGGCACACACGCCATGCGACTCAGACACACGCAGTGCGACTCAGACACTTGCTCAATGCTACTCAGACACATGCAGTGCGACTCAGACACACGCAAAGTGCGACTCATACACTTGCGCAGTGCGACTCAGACACACGCGCAGTGCGACTCAGGCACACACGCAATGCGACTCAGACACTTGCGTAGTGTGACTCAGACATGCACAGAGCGACTCAGGAACACACGCAGTGCGACTGAGACACAGGCAGTGCGACTGAGACACAGGCAGTGCGACTCAGGCACACACGCAGTGCGACTGAGACACAGGCAGTGCGACTGAGACACAGGCAGTGCGACTCAGACACACGCACAGTGCGACTCAGACACTTGCGCAGTGCGACTCAGTCACATGCACAGAGCGACTCAGGCACACACGCAGTGCGACTCAAACACACGCGCAATGCGACTCAGACACACACGCAATGTGACTCAGACACATGCGAAGTGCGACTCAGCCACAGACAGTGCGACTCAGACACATGCACAGTGCAACTCAAGGAACACGCGCACTGCGACTCAGACACAGTCAGTGCGACTCAGGCACACACGCAATGCGACTCAGACACACGCAGTGCGACTCAGACACTTGCGCAGTGCGACTCAGACACATGCAGTGCGACTCAGACACACGCACAGTGTGACTCAGAGACTTGCGCAGTGCGACTCAGACACACACGCAGTGCGACTCAGGCATACGCGCAATGCGACTCAGGCACACACGCAATGCGACTCAGACACAGGCAGTGTGACTCAGACACAGGCAGTGCGACTCAGGCACATGCTCAGTGCGACTCAGACACTTGCTCAGTGCGACTCACACACAGGCAGTGCGACTCAGACACACACGCAATGCGACTCAGACACAGACAGTGCGACTCAGACTCTTGCGCAGTGCGACTCAGACACACGCACAGTGCGACTCAGACACTAGCGCAGTGCGACTCAGACACATGCGGTGTGCGACTCAGGCACACGCGCAATGCGACTCAGGCACACGCGCAGTGCGACTCAGACACACGCGCAGTGCGACTCAGACACTTGCGCAGTGCGACTCAGACACAGGCAGTGCGACTCAGACACATGCACCTTGCGACTCAGGAACACACGCAATGCGACTCAGACACAGGCAGTGCGACTCAGGCACACACGCAATGCGACTCAGACACACACGCAGTGCGACTCAGACACTTGCGTAGTGTGACTCAGACATGCACAGAGCGACTCAGGAACACACGCAGTGCGACTGAGACACAGGCAGTGCGACTGAGACACAGGCAGTGCGACTCAGGCACACACGCAGTGCGACTGAGACACAGGCAGTGCGACTGAGACACAGGCAGTGCGACTCAGACACACGCACAGTGCGACTCAGACACTTGCGCAGTGCGACTCAGTCACATGCACAGAGCGACTCAGGCACACACGCAGTGCGACTCAAACACACGCGCAATGCGACTCAGACACACACGCAATGTGACTCAGACACATGCGAAGTGCGACTCAGCCACAGACAGTGCGACTCAGACACATGCACAGTGCAACTCAAGGAACACGCGCACTGCGACTCAGACACAGTCAGTGCGACTCAGGCACACACGCAATGCGACTCAGACACACGCAGTGCGACTCAGACACTTGCGCAGTGCGACTCAGACACATGCAGTGCGACTCAGACACACGCACAGTGTGACTCAGAGACTTGCGCAGTGCGACTCAGACACACACGCAGTGCGACTCAGGCATACGCGCAATGCGACTCAGGCACACACGCAATGCGACTCAGACACAGGCAGTGTGACTCAGACACAGGCAGTGCGACTCAGGCACATGCACAGTGTGACTCAGACACTTGCTCAGTGCGACTCACACACAGGCAGTGCGACTCAGACACACACGCAATGCGACTCAGACACAGACAGTGCGACTCAGACACTTGCGCAGTGCGACTCAGACACATGCACAGTGCGACTCAGACACTAGCGCAGTGCGACTCAGACACATGCGGTGTGCGACTCAGGCACACGCGCAATGCGACTCAGGCACACGCGCAGTGCGACTCAGACACACGCGCAGTGCGACTCAGACACTTGCGCAGTGCGAATCAGACACAGGCAGTGCGACTCAGACACATGCACCTTGCGACTCAGGCACACACGCAATGCGACTCAGACACAGGCAGTGCGACTCAGGCACACACGCAATGCGACTCAGACACACGCAGTGCGACTCAGACACAAGCACAGTGCGACACAGACACATCTACAGTGCGACTCAGACACACGCGCAGTGCGACTGAGGCACACACGCAAAGCGACTCAGACACAGGCAGTGTGACTCAGACACAGGCAGTGCGACTCAGGCACATGCACAGTGCGACTCAGACACTTGCTCAGTGCGACTCACACACAGGCAATGCGACTCAGGCACTCGCTCAGTGCGACTCAGACACATGCGCAGTGCGACTCAGACACGGGCAGTGCGACTCAGACACATGCACAGTGCGACTCAGACATACGCAGTGCGACTCAGACTCACGCGCAGTGCGACTCAGACACTTGCACAGTGCGAATCAGACACAGGCAGTGCGACTCAGACACATGCACAGTGCGACTCAGACACAGGCAGTGCGACTCAGACACATGCACAGTGCGACTCAGTCACACATGCAGTGCGACTCACACTCAGGCAGTGCGGCTCAGACACTTGCGTAGTGTGACTCAGACACTTGCGCAGTGCGATTCAGACACATGCAGTGCGACTCATACACACGCGCAGTGCGACTCAGACACTGGCAGTGCGACTCAGACACAAGCACAGTGCGACACAGACACATCTACAGTGCGACTCAGACACACGCGCAGTGCGACTCAGGCACACACGCAATGCGACTCAGACACAGGCAGTGCGACTCAGACACAGGCAGTGCGACTCAGGCACATGCACAGTGCGACTCAGACACTTGCTCAGTGCGACTCACACACAGGCAATGCGACTCAGACACACACGCAATGCGACTCAGACACAGACAGTGCGACTCAGACACTTGCGCAGTGCGACTCAGACACACGCACAGTGCGACTCAGACACTAGCGCAGTGCGACTCAGACACATGCGGTGTGCGACTCAGGCACACGCGCAATGCGACTCAGGCACACGCGCAGTGCGACTCAGACACACGCGCAGTGCGACTCAGACACTTGCGCAGTGCGACTCAGACACAGGCAGTGCGACTCAGACACATGCACCTTGCGACTCAGGCACACACGCAATGCGACTCAGACACAGGCAGTGCGACTCAGGCACACACGCAATGCGACTCAGACACACGCAGTGCGACTCAGACACATGCAGTGCGACTCAGACACATGCACAGTGCGACTCAGACACAGGCAGTGTGACTCAGACACACACGCAGTGCGACTCAGGCACACGCGCAATGCGACTCAGACATGCACAGAGCGACTCAGGCACACGCGCAGTGCAACTCAGACACACTCGCAATGCGACTCAGACACACACGCAATGTGACTCAGACACACGCGAAGTGCGACTCAGACACAGACAGTGCGACTCAGACACATGCACAGTGCGACTCAGACACAGACAGTGCGACTCAGACACATGCGCAGTGCGACTCAGGCACAAGCGGAATGCGACTCAGGCACACGTGCAATGCGACTCAGGCACACGCGCAGTGCGACTCAGACACTTGCGCAGTGCGACTCAGACACATGCAGTGCGACTCAGACACAGGCAGTGCGACTCAGACACATGCACAGTGCGACTCAGACACACGCAGTGTGACTCAGACACACGAGCAGTGCGACTCAGACACTTGCGCAGTGCGACTCAGACACAGGCAGTGCGACTCAGACACATGCACAGTGCGACTCAGACACAGGCAGTGTGACTCAGACACATGCACAGTGCGACTCAGGCACACACGCAGTGCGACTCAGACACATGCACAGTGCGACTCAGGCACACACGCAGTGCGACTCAGACACACACAGTGCGACTCAGACACTTGCGCAGTATGACTCAGACACATGCAGTGCGACTCAGACACACGCAAAGTGCGACTCATACACTTACGCAGTGCGACTCAGACACACGCGCAGTGCGACTCAGGCACACACGCAATGCGACTCAGACACACACGCAGTGTGAATCAGACACAGGCAGTGCGACTCAGGCACACACGCAATGCGACTCAGACACACGCAGTGCGACTGAGACACATGCAGTGTGACTCAAACACATGCACAGTGCGACTCAGACACTTGCGCAGTGCGACTCAGACATGCACAGTGCGACTCAGGCACACACACAGTGCGACTCAGACACGCGCAATGCGACTCAGTCACACACGCAATGTGACTCAGACACATGTGAAGTGCGACTCAGACACAGACAGTGCAACTCTGACACATGCACAGTGCGACTCAGGCACACGCGCAGTGCGACTCAGACACAGGCAGTGCGACTCAGTCACATGCACAGTGCGACTCAGGCACACACGCAGTGCGACTCAGACACAGGCACAGTGCGACTCAGGCACACGCGCAGTGCGACTCAGACACAGTCAGTGCGACTCAGGCACACGCGCAATGCGACTCAGACACAGGCAGTGCGACTCAGACACAGGCAGTGCGACTGAGACACAGGCAGTGTGACTCAGACACACGCACAGTGCGACTCAGACACTTGCGCAGTGCGACTCAGACATGCACCGTGCGACTCAGGCACACACGCAGTGCGACTCAGACACGCGCAATGCGACTCAGTCACACACGCAATGTGACTCAGACACACGTGAAGTGCGACTCAGACACAGACAGTGCAACTCTGACACATGCACAGTGCGACTCAGGCACATGCACAGTGCGACTCAGACACAGGCAGTGCGACTCAGACACATGCACAGTGCGACTCAGGCACACACGCAGTGCGACTCAGACACAGGCAGTGCGACTCAGGCACACACACAATGCGACTCAGACACACGCAGTGCGACTCATACACATGCGCAGTGCGACTCAGACACACGCGCAGTGCGACTCAGACACACGCAAAGTGTGACTCATACACTTGCGCAGTGCGACTCAGACACACGCGCAGTGCGACTCAGGCACACACGCAATGCAACTCAGACACACGCGCAGTGCGACTCAGACACTTGCGTAGTGCGACTCAGACACATGCACAGTGCGACTCAGGAACACACACAGTGCGACTGAGACACAGGCAGTGCGACTGAGACACAGGCAGTGCGACTCACGCACACACGCAGTACGACTGAGACATAGGCAGTGCGACTGAGACACAGGCAGTGCGACTCAGACACACGCACAGTGCGACTCAGACACTTGCGCAGTGCGACTCAGACACATGCACAGAGCGACTCAGGCACACACGCAGAGCGACTCAGGCACCCACGCAGTGCGAATCAGACACAAGCGAAATGCGACTCAGACACACACGCAATGTGACTCAGACACACGCGAAGTGCGACTCAGACACAGACAGTGCGACTCAAACACACGTGCAGTGCGACTGAGACACAGGCAGTGTGACTGAGACACAGGCAGTGCGACTCAGACACACGCGCAGTGGGACTCAGGCACACACGCAGTGCGACTCAGACACACGCGCAGTGCGACTCAGGCACACGCGCAGTGCGACTCAGACACTTGCGCAGTGCGACTCAGACACAGGTAGTGCGACTCAGACACATGCACAGTGCGACTCAGACACACGCAGTGCGACTCAGACACATGCACAGTGCAACTCAGACACTTGCGCAGTGCGACTCAGACACACGCGCAATGCGACTCAGACACATGCACAGTGTGACTCAGATACTTGCGCAGTGCGACTCAGACACTGGCGCAGTGCGACTCAGGAACACACGCAGTGCGACTCAGGCACACACGCAGTGCGACTCAGGCACACGCGCAGTGCGACTCAGGCACACGGGCAGTGCGACTCAGACACACGCGCAGTGCGACTCAGACTCAGGCAGTGTGACTCAGACACATGCACAGTGCGACTCAGACACAGGCAGTGCGACTCAGACACACACGCAGTGCGACTCAGACACTTGCGCAGTGCGACTCAGACACGTGCGACTCAGACACAGGCAGTGCGACTCAGACACATGCACAGTGCGACTCAGACACACGCAGTGCGACTCAGATACACGCCCAGTGCGACTCAGACACTTGCGCAGTGCGACTCAGACACATGCAGTGCGACTCAGACACATGCACAGTGCGACACAAACACTGGCAGTGCGACTCAGACACATGCACAGTGCGACTCAGGCACACACGCAGTGCGACTCAGACACAGGCAGTGCGACTCAGGCACACACGCAATGCGACTCAGACACAAGCAGTGCGACTCAGACACTTGCGCAGTGCGACTCAGACACATGCAGTGCGACTCAGACACACGCAAAGTGCGACTCATACACTTGCGCAGTGCGACTCAGACACACGCGCAGTGCGACTCAGGCACACACGCAATGCGACTCAGACACACACGCAGTGCGACTCAGACACTTGCGTAGTGTGACTCAGACATGCACAGAGCGACTCAGGAACACACGCAGTGCGACTGAGACACAGGCAGTGCGACTGAGACACAGGCAGTGCGACTCAGGCACACACGCAGTGCGACTGAGACACAGGCAGTGCGACTGAGACACAGGCAGTGCGACTCAGACACACGCACAGTGCGACTCAGACACTTGCGCAGTGCGACTCAGTCACATGCACAGAGCGACTCAGGAACACACGCAGTGCGACTCAAACACACGCGCAATGCGACTCAGACACACACGCAATGTTACTCAGACACACGCGAAGTGCGAATCTGCCACAGACAGTGCGACTCAGACACATGCACAGTGCAACTCAAGGAACACGCGCACTGCGACTCAGACACAGTCAGTGCGACTCAGGCACACACGCAATGCGACTCAGACACACGCAGTGCGACTCAGACACTTGCGCAGTGCTACTCAGTCACATGCACAGAGCGACTCAGGCACACACGCAGTGCGACTCAAACACACGCGCAATGCGACTCAGACACACACGCAATGTGACTCAGACACACGCGAAGTGCGACTCAGACACAGACAGTGCGACTCAGACACATGCACAGTGCGACTCAGACACAGACAGTGCGACTCAGACACATGCGCAGTGCGACTCAGGCACACGCGGAATGCGACTCAGGCACACGTGCAATGCGACTCAGGCACACGCGCAGTGCGACTCAGACACTTGCGCAGTGCGACTCAGACACATGCAGTGCGACTCAGACACAGGCAGTGCGACTCAGACACATGCACAGTGCGACTCAGACACACGCAGTGCGACTCAGACACACGAGCAGTGCAACTCAGACACTTGCGCAGTGCGACTCAGACACAGGCAGTGCGACTCACACATGCACAGTGCGACTCAGACACAGGCAGTGCGACTCAGACACATGCACAGTGCGACTCAGGCACACACGCAGTGCGACTCAGACACATGCACAGTGCGACTCAGGCACACACGCAGTGCGACT
The DNA here is from genome assembly GCA_031769625.1 of Taudactylus pleione. Taxonomy (NCBI): domain Eukaryota; kingdom Metazoa; phylum Chordata; class Amphibia; order Anura; family Myobatrachidae; genus Taudactylus; species Taudactylus pleione. The sequence goes on along the minus strand of JAUIMM010000353.1, from coordinate 293,608 downwards.
CAGACACACGCAGTGCGACTCAGACACTTGCGCAGTATGACTCAGACACATGCAGTGCGACTCAGACACATGCAAAGTGCGACTCATACACTTGCGCAGTGCGACTCAGACACACGCGCAGTGCGACTCAGGCACACATGCAATGCGACTCAGACACACACGCAGTGTGAATCAGACACAGGCAGTGCGACTCAGGCACACACGCAATGCGACTCAGACACACGCAGTGCGACTGAGACACATGCAGTGTGACTCAAACACATGCACAGTGCGACTCAGACACAGGCAGTGCGACTCAGACACAGGCAGTGCGACTGAGACACAGGCAGTGCGACTCAGACACATGCACAGTGCGACTACGACACTTGCGCAGTGCGACTCAGACATGCACAGTGCGACTCAGGCACACACGCAGTGCGACTCAGACACGCGCAATGCGACTCAGTCACACACGCAATGTGACTCAGACACATGTGAAGTGCGACTCAGACACAGGCAGTGCGACTCAGTCACATGCACAGTGCGACTCAGGCACACACGCAGTGCGACTCAGACACAGGCAGTGCGACTCAGGAACACACACAATGCGACTCAGACACACGCAGTGCGACTCATACACTTGCGCAGTGCGACTCAGACACACGTGCAGTGCGACTCAGACACACGCAAAGTGCGACTCATACACTTGCGCAGTGCGACTCAGACACACGCGCAGTGCGACTCAGGCACACACGCAATGCGACTCAGACACATGCCCAGTGCGACTCAGACACTTGCGTAGTGCGACTCAGACACATGCTCAGTGCGACTCAGGAACACACACAGTGCGACTGAGACACAGGCAGTGCGACTGAGACACAGGCAGTGCGACTCAGGCACACGCACAGTGCGACTCAGACACTTGCGCAGTGCGACTCAGACACATGCACAGAGCGACTCAGGCACACACGCAGAGCGACTCAGGCACACACGCAGTGCGAATCAGACACAAGCGAAATGCAACTCAGACACACACGCAATGTGACTCAGACACACGCGAAGTGCGAATCAGACACAGACAGTGCGACTCAGGCACACATGCAGTGCGACTGAGACACAGGCAGTGCGACTCAGACACATGCACAGTGCGACTCAGACACTTGCGCAGTGCGACTCAGACACATGCACAGTGCGACTCAGGCACACGCGCAGTGCGACTCAGACACAGTCAGTGTGACTTAGGCACACGCGCAATGCGACTCAGACACAGGCAGTGTGACTCAGACACAGGCAGTGCGACTGAGACACAGGAAGTGTGACTCAGACACACGCACAGTGCGACTCAGACACTTGCGCAGTGCGACTCAGACATGCACATTGCGACTCAGGCACACACGCAGTGCGACTCAGACACGCGCAATGCGACTCAGTCACACACGCAATGTGACTCAGACACACGTGAAGTGCGACTCAGACACAGACAGTGCAACTCTGACACATGCACAGTGCGACTCAGGCACACGCACAGTGCGACTCAGACACAGGCAGTGCGACTCAGACACATGCACAGTGCGACTCAGGCACACACGCAGTGCGACTCAGACACAGGCAGTGTGACTCAGGCAAACACACAATGCGACTCAGACACACGCAGTGCGACTCATACACATGCGCAGTGCGACTCAGACACACGCGCAGTGCGACTCAGACACACGCGCAGTGCGACTCAGACACTTGCGTAGTGCGACTCAGACACATGCACAGTGCGACTCAGGAACACACACAGTGCGACTGAGACACAGGCAGTGCGACTGAGACACAGGCAGTGCGACTCACGCACACACGCAGTACGACTGAGACATAGGCAGTGCGACTGAGACACAGGCAGTGCGACTCAGACACACGCACAGTGCGACTCAGACACTTGCGCAGTGCGACTCAGACACATGCACAGAGCGACTCAGGCACACACGCAGAGCGACTCAGGCACCCACGCAGTGCGAATCAGACACAAGCGAAATGCGACTCAGACACACACGCAATGTGAATCAGACACACGCGAAGTGCGACTCAGACACAGACAGTGCGACTCAGACACACATGCAGTGCAACTGAGACACAGGCAGTGCGACTGAGACACAGGCAGTGCGACTCAGACACACGCGCAGTGCGACTCAGGCACACACGCAGTGCGACTCAGACACACGCGCAGTGCGACTCAGGCACACGCGCAGTGCGACTCAGACACTTGCGCAGTGCGACTCAGACACAGGTAGTGCGACTCAGACACATGCACAGTGCGACTCAGACACACGCAGTGCGACTCAGACACATGCACAGTGCGACTCAGACACTTGAGCAGTGCGACTCAGACACACGCGCAATGCGACTCAGACACATGCACAGTGTGACTCAGATACTTGCGCAGTGCGACTCAGACACTTGCGTAGTGCGACTCAGGAACACACGCAGTGCGACTCAGGCACACACGCAGTGCGACTCAGGCACACGCGCAGTGCGACTCAGGCACACGGGCAGTGCGACTCAGACACAAGCGCAGTGCGACTCAGACACAGGCAGTGTGACTCAGACACACACGCAGTGCGACTCAGACACTTGCGCAGTGCGACTCAGACACGTGCGACTCAGACACAGGCAGTGCGACTCAGACACATGCACAGTGCGACTCAGACACACGCAGTGCGACTCAGATACACGCCCAGTGCGACTCAGACACTTGCGCAGTGCGACTCAGACACATGCAGTGCGACTCAGACACATGCACAGTGCGACTCAGACACAGGCAGTGCGACTCAGACACATGCACAGTGCGACTCAGGCACACACGCAGTGCGACTCAGACACAGGCAGTGCGACTCAGGCACACACGCAATGCGACTCAGACACACGCAGTGCGACTCAGACACTTGCGCAGTGCGACTCAGACACATGCAGGGCGACTCAGACACATGCAAAGTGCGACTCATACACTTGCGCAGTGCGACTCAGACACATGCGCAGTGCGACTCAGGCACACACGCAATGCGACTCAGACACACAAGCAGTGCGACTCAGACACTTGCGTAGTGTGACTCAGACATGCACAGAGCGACTCAGGAACACACGCAGTGCGACTGAGACACAGGCAGTGCGACTGAGACACAGGCAGTGCGACTCAGGCACACACGCAGTGCGACTGAGACACAGGCAGTGCGACTGAGACACAGGCAGTGCGACTCAGACACACGCACAGTGCGACTCAGACACTTGAGCAGTGCGACTCAGACACACGCGCAATGCGACTCAGACACATGCACAGTGTGACTCAGATACTTGCGCAGTGCGACTCAGACACTTGCGTAGTGCGACTCAGGAACACACGCAGTGCGACTCAGGCACACACGCAGTGCGACTCAGGCACACGCGCAGTGCGACTCAGGCACACGGGCAGTGCGACTCAGACACACGCGCAGTGCGACTCAGACACAGGCAGTGCGACTCAGACACACGCGCAGTGCGACTCAGACACAGGCAGTGCGACTCAGACACAGGCAGTGCGACTCAGACACATGCACAGTGCGACTCAGACACACGCAGTGCGACTCAGATACACGCCCAGTGCGACTCAGACACTTGCGCAGTGCGACTCAGACACATGCAGTGCGACTCAGACACATGCACAGTGCGACTCAGACACAGGCAGTGCGACTCAGACACATGCACAGTGCGACTCAGGCACACACGCAGTGCGACTCAGACACAGGCAGTGCGACTCAGGCACACACGCAATGCGACTCAGACACACGCAGTGCGACTCAGACACTTGCGCAGTGCGACTCAGACACATGCAGGGCGACTCAGACACACGCAAAGTGCGACTCATACACTTGCGCAGTGCGACTCAGACACACGCGCAGTGCGACTCAGGCACACACGCAATGCGACTCAGACACACACGCAGTGCGACTCAGACACTTGCGTAGTGTGACTCAGACATGCACAGAGCGACTCAGGAACACACGCAGTGCGACTGAGACACAGGCAGTGCGACTGAGACACAGGCAGTGCGACTCAGGCACACACGCAGTGCGACTGAGACACAGGCAGTGCGACTGAGACACAGGCAGTGCGACTCAGACACACGCACAGTGCGACTCAGACACTTGCGCAGTGCGACTCAGTCACATGCACAGAGCGACTCAGGCACACACGCAGTGCAACTCAAACACACGCGCAATGCGACTCAGACACACACGCAATGTGACTCAGACACACGCGAAGTGCGAATCAGCCACAGACAGTGCGACTCAGACACATGCACAGTGCAACTCAAGGAACACGCGCACTGCGACTCAGACACAGTCAGTGCGACTCAGGCACACACGCAATGCAACTCAGACACACGCAGTGCGACTCAGACACTTGCGCAGTGCGACTCAGACACATGCAGTGCGACTCAGACACACGCACAGTGTGACTCAGAGACTAGCGCAGTGCAACTCAGACACACACGCAGTGCGACTCAGGCACACGTGCAATGCGACTCAGGCACACACGCAGTGCGACTCAGGCACACACGCAGTGCGACTCAGACACATGCGCAGTGCGACTCAGACACAGGCAGTGCGACTCAGACACATGCACAGTGCGACTCAGACACACGCAGTGCAACTCAGACTCATGCGCAGTGCGACTCAGACACTTGCGCAGTGCGACTCAGGCACACGCGCAATGCGACTCAGACACACGCACAGTGCGACTCAGACACTTGCGCAGTGTGACTCAGACACACGTGCAGTGCGACTCAGGCACACACACAGTGCGACTCAGACACACGCGCAGTGCGACTCAGACACACGGGCAGTGCGACTCAGACACAGGCAGTGCGACTCAGACACATGCACAGTGCGAATCAGACACAGGCAGTGCGACTCAGACACACGCGCAGTGCGACTCAGACACTTGCGCAGTGCGACTCAGACACATGTGCAGTGCGACTCAGACACAGGCAGTGCGACTCAGACACATGCACAGTGCGACTCAGACACAGGCAGTGCGACTCAGACACATGCACAGTGCGACTCAGGCACACAAGCAGTGCGACTCAGACACAGTCAGTGCGACTCAGGCACACACGCAATGTGACTCAGACACACGCAGTGCGACTCAGACACTTGCGCAGTGCGACTCAGACACAGGCAGTGCGACTCAGACACACGCAAAGTGCGACTCATACACTTGCGCAGCGCGACTCAGACACATGCGCAGTGCGACTCAGGCACACACACAATGTGACTCAGACACACGCGCAGTGCGACTCTGACACTTGCGTATTGCGATTCAGACACATACACAGTGCAACTCAGGAACACACACAGTGCGACTGAGACACAGGCAGTGCGACTGAGACACAGGCAGTGCGACTCAGGCACACACGCAGTGCGACTGAGACACAGGCAGTGCGACTGAGACACAGGCAGTGCGACTCAGACACATGCACAGTGCGACTCAGACACTTGCACAGTGCGACTCAGACACATGCACAGTGCGACTCAGACACTTGCGCAGTGCGACTCAGACACATGCAGTGCGACTCAGACACACGCACAGTGCGACTCAGAGACTTGCGCAGTGCGACTCAGACACACGCGCAGTGCGACTCAGGCACACACGCAGTGCGACTCAGACACTTGCGCAGTGCGACTCAGACACAGGCAGTGCAACTCAGACACATGTACAGTGCGACTCAGACACACGCAGTGCGACTCAGACACATGCACAGTGCGACTCAGACACTTGCGCAGTGCGACTCAGGCACACGCGTAATGCGACTCAGACACACACACAGTGTGACTCAGACACTTACGCAGTGCGACTCAGGCACACACACAGTGCGACTCAGACACACGCGCAGTGCGACTCAGACACACGCGCAGTGCGACTCAGACACAGGCACAGAGCGACTCAGGCACACACGCAGAGCGACTCAGGCACACACGCAGTGCGACTCAGACACAAGCGCAATGCGACTCAGACACACGCGAAGTGCGACTCAGACACATGCACCGTGCGACTCAGACACTTGCGCAGTGCGACTCAGACACTTGCGTAGTGCGACTCAGGAACACACGCAGTGCGACTCAGGCACACACACAGTGCGACTCAGACACACGTGCAGTGCGACTCAGACACACGCGCAGTGCGACTCAGACACAGGCACAGAGCGACTCAGGCACACACGCAGAGCGACTCAGGCACACACGCAGTGCGACTCAGACACAAGCGCAATGCGACTCAGACACACGCGAAGTGCGACTCAGACACATGCACAGTGCGACTCAGGAACACACGCAGTGCGACTGAGACACCGGCAGTGTGACTGAGACACAGGCAGTGCGACTCAGACACACGCACAGTGCGACTCAGTCACATGCACAGAGCGACTCATGCACACGCGCAGTGCGACTCAGACACACGTGCAATGCGACTCAGACACACACGCAATGTGACTCAGACACACGCGAAGTGCGACTCAGCCACAGACAGTGCGACTCAGACACATGCACAGTGCGACTCAGGCACACGCGCAGTGCGACTCAGACACAGTCAGTGCGACACAGGCACACACGCAATGCATCTCAGACAGACGCAGTGTGACTCAGACACTTGCGCAGTGCGACTCAGACACACGCAAAGTGCGACTCATACACTTGCGCAGCGCGACTCAGACACACGCGCAGTGCGACTCAGGCACACACACAATGTGACTCAGACACACGTGCAGTGCGACTCTGACACTTGCGTATTGCGATTCAGACACACACAGTGCAACTCAGGAACACACACAGTGCGACTGAGACACAGGCAGTGCGACTGAGACACAGGCAGTGCGACTCAGGCACACACACAGTGCGACTGAGACACAGGCAGTGCGACTGAGACACAGGCAGTGCGACTCAGACACATGCACAGTGCGACTCAAACACTTGCACAGTGCGACTCAGACACATGCACAGTGCGACTCAGACACTTGCGCAGTGCGACTCAGACACATGCAGTGCGACTCAGACACACGCACAGTGCGACTCAGAGACTTGCGCAGTGCGACTCAGACACACGCGCAGTGCGACTCAGGCACACACGCAGTGCGACTCAGACACTTGCGCAGTGCGACTCAGACACAGGCAGTGCAACTCAGACACATGTACAGTGCGACTCAGACACACGCAGTGTGACTCAGACACATGCACAGTGCGACTCAGACACTTGCGCAGTGCGACTCAGGCACACGCGTAATGCGACTCAGACACACACACAGTGTGACTCAGACACTTACGCAGTGCGACTCAGGCACACACACAGTGCGACTCAGACACACGCGCAGTGCGACTCAGACACACGCGCAGTGCGACTCAGACACAGGCACAGAGCGACTCAGGCACACACGCAGAGCGACTCAGGCACACACGCAGTGCGACTCAGACACAAGCGCAATGCGACTCAGACACACGCGAAGTGCGACTCAGACACATGCACCGTGTGACTCAGACACTTGCGCAGTGCGACTCAGACACTTGCGCAGTGCGACTCAGGAACACACGCAGTGCGACTCAGGCACACACACAGTGCGACTCAGACACACGCGCAGTGCGACTCAGACAAACGCGCAGTGCGACTCAGACACAGGCACAGAGCGACTCAGGCACACACGCAGAGCGACTCAGGCACACACGCAGTGCGACTCAGACACAAGCGCAATGCGACTCAGACACACGCGAAGTGCGACTCAGACACATGCACAGTGCGACTCAGGAACACACGCAGTGCGACTGAGACACCGGCAGTGCGACTGAGACACAGGCAGTGCGACTCAGACACACGCACAGTGCGACTCAGTCACATGCACAGAGCGACTCATGCACACGCGCAGTGCGACTCAGACACACGTGCAATGCAACTCAGACACACACGCAATGTGACTCAGACACACGCGAAGTGCGACTCAGCCACAGACAGTGCGACTCAGACACATGCACAGTGCGACTCAGGCACACGCGCAGTGCGACTCAGACACAGTCAGTGCGACACAGGCACACACGCAATGCATCTCAGACAGACGCAGTGTGACTCAGACACTTGCGCAGTGCGACTCAGACACAGGCAGTGCGACTCAGACACACGCGCAGTGCGACTCAGACACTTGCGCAATGCGACTCAGACACATGCGCAGTGCGACTCAGACACAGGCAGTGCGACTCAGACACACGCAGTGCGACTCAGACACACGCGCAGTGCGACTCAGACACTTGCACAGTGCGACTCAGACACAGGCAGTGCGACTCAGACACATGCAAAGTGCGACTCAGACACACACAGTGCGACTCAGGCACACGCGCAATGCGACTCAGGCACACGCACAGTGTGACTCAGACACTTGCGCAGTGCGACTCAGGAACACACGCAGTGCGACTCAGGAACACATGCAGTGCGACTCAGACACATGCGCAGTGCGACTCAGACACACGCGCAGTGCGACTCAGACACAGGCAGTGCGACTCAGACACATGCACAGTGCGACTCAGACACAGGCAGTGTGACTCAGACACATGCACAGTGCGACTCAGGCACACACGGAGTGCAACTCAGACACAGGCAGTGCGACTCAGGCACACATGCAATGCGACTCAGACACACGCAGTGTGACTCAGACACATGCAGTGCGACTCAGACACATGCAAAGTGCGACTCAGACACTTGCGTAGTGCGACTCAGACACATGCACAGTGCGACTCAGGAACACACGCAGTGCGACTGAGACACAGGCGTTGCGACTGAGACACAGGCAGTGCGACTCAGGCACACACGCAGTGCAACTGAGACACAGGCAGTGCGACTGAGACACAGGCAGTGCGACTCAGACACACGCACAGTGTGACTCAGACACTTGCGCAGTGCGACTCAGACACATGCACAGAGCGACTCAGGCACACACGCAGTGCGACTCAGACACACGCGCAATGCGACTCAGACACACACGCAATGTGACTCAGACACACGCGAAGTGCGACTCTGCCACAGACAGTGCGACTCAGACACATGCACAGTGCAACTCAGGCACACGCGCAGTGCGACTCAGACACAGTCAGTGCGACTCAGGCACACACGCAGTGCGACTCAGACACTTGCGCAGTGCGACTCAGACACTTGCGCTGTGCGATTCAGACACAGGCAGTGCGACTCAGACACACGCGCAGTGTGACTCAGACACTTGTGCAGTGCGACTCAGACACACGCGAAGTGCGACTCAGCCACAGACAGTGCGACTCAGACACATGCACAGTGCGACTCAGGCACACGCGCAGTGCGACTCAGACACAGTCAGTGCGACACAGGCACACACGCAATGCATCTCAGACAGACGCAGTGTGACTCAGACACTTGCGCAGTGCGACTCAGACACAGGCAGTGCGACTCAGACACACGCGCAGTGGGACTCAGACACTTGCGCAATGCGACTCAGACACATGCGCAGTGCGACTCAGACACAGGCAGTGCGACTCAGACACACGCAGTGCGACTCAGACACACGCGCAGTGCGACTCAGACACTTGCACAGTGCGACTCAGACACAGGCAGTGCGACTCAGACACATGCAAAGTGCGACTCAGACACACACAGTGCGACTCAGGCACACGCGCAATGCGACTCAGGCACACGCACAGTGTGACTCAGACACTTGCGCAGTGCGACTCAGGAACACACGCAGTGCGACTCAGGAACACATGCAGTGCGACTCAGACACATGCGCAGTGCGACTCAGACACACGCGCAGTGCGACTCAGACACAGGCAGTGCGACTCAGACACATGCACAGTGCGACTCAGACACAGGCAGTGTGACTCAGACACATGCACAGTGCGACTCAGGCACACACGGAGTGCGACTCAGACACAGGCAGTGCGACTCAGGCACACATGCAATGCGACTCAGACACACGCAGTGTGACTCAGACACATGCAGTGCGACTCAGACACATGCAAAGTGCGACTCAGACACTTGCGTAGTGCGACTCAGACACATGCACAGTGCGACTCAGGAACACACGCAGTGCGACTGAGACACAGGCAGTGCGACTGAGACACAGGCAGTGCGACTCAGGCACACACGCAGTGCAACTGAGACACAGGCAGTGCGACTGAGACACAGGCAGTGCGACTCAGACACACGCACAGTGCGACTCAGACACTTGCGCAGTGCGACTCAGACACATGCACAGAGCGACTCAGGCACACACGCAGTGCGACTCAGACACACGCGCAATGCGACTCAGACACACACGCAATGTGACTCAGACACACGCGAAGTGTGACTCTGCCACAGACAGTGCGACTCAGACACATGCACAGTGCAACTCAGGCACACGCGCAGTGCGACTCAGACACAGTCAGTGCGACTCAGGCACACACGCAGTGTGACTCAGACACTTGCGCAGTGCGACTCAGACACTTGCGCAGTGCGACTCAGACACAGGCAGTGCGACTCAGACACACGCGCAGTGCGACTCAGACACTTGTGCAGTGCGACTCAGACACATGCGCAGTGCGACTCAGACACATGCGCAGTGCGAATCAGACACAGGCAGTGCGACTCAGACACATGCACGGTGCGACTCAGACACATGCGCAGTGCGACTCAGACACTTGCGCAGTGCGACTCAGACACTTGCGCAGTGCGACTCAGACACAGGCAGTGCGACTCAGACACATGCACAGTGCGGCTCAGACACACACAGTGCGACTCAGGCACACGCACAATGCGACTCAGGCACACGCACAGTGTGACTCAGACACTTGCGCAGTGCGACTCAGGAACACACGCAGTGCGACTCAGGAACACATGCAGTGCGACTCAGACACATGCGCAGTGCGACTCAGACACTTGCGCAGTGCGACTCAGGAACACGCAGTGCGACTCAGGCACACACACAGTGCGAATCAGACACACGCGCAGTGCGACTCAGACACAGGCACAGAGCGACTCAGGCACACACGCAGAGCGACTCAGGCACACACGCAGTGCGACTCAGACACAAGCGCAATGCGACTCAGACACACGCGAAGTGTGACTCAGACACATGCACAGTGCGACTCAGGAACACACGCAGTGCGACTGAGACACCGGCAGTGCGACTGAGACACAGGCAGTGCGACTCAGACACACGCACAGTGCGACTCAGTCACATGCACAGAGCGACTCATGCACACGCGCAGTGCGACTCAGACACACGTGCAATGCGACTCAGACACACACGCAATGTGACTCAGACACACGCGAAGTGCGACTCAGGCACACGCGCAGTGTGACTCAGACACAGTCAGTGCGACACAGGCACACACGCAATGCATCTCAGACAGACGCAGTGTGACTCAGACACTTGCGCAGTGCGACTCAGACACAGGCAGTGCGACTCAGACACACGCGCAGTGCGACTCAGACACATGCACGGTGCGACTCAGACACATGCGCAGTGCGACTCAGACACTTGCGCAGTGCGACTCAGACACTTGCGCAGTGCGACTCAGACACAGGCAGTGCGACTCAGACACATGCACAGTGCGGCTCAGACACACACAGTGCGACTCAGGCACACGCACAATGCGACTCAGGCACACGCACAGTGTGACTCAGACACTTGCGCAGTGCGACTCAGGAACACACGCAGTGCGACTCAGGAACACATGCAGTGCGACTCAGACACATGCGCAGTGCGACTCAGACACTTGCGCAGTGCGACTCAGGAACACGCAGTGCGACTCAGGCACACACACAGTGCGAATCAGACACACGCGCAGTGCGACTCAGACACAGGCACAGAGCGACTCAGGCACACACGCAGAGCGACTCAGGCACACACGCAGTGCGACTCAGACACAAGCGCAATGCGACTCAGACACACGCGAAGTGTGACTCAGACACATGCACAGTGCGACTCAGGAACACACGCAGTGCGACTGAGACACCGGCAGTGCGACTGAGACACAGGCAGTGCGACTCAGACACACGCACAGTGCGACTCAGTCACATGCACAGAGCGACTCATGCACACGCGCAGTGCGACTCAGACACACGTGCAATGCGACTCAGACACACACGCAATGTGACTCAGACACACGCGAAGTGCGACTCAGGCACACGCGCAGTGTGACTCAGACACAGTCAGTGCGACACAGGCACACACGCAATGCATCTCAGACAGACGCAGTGTGACTCAGACACTTGCGCAGTGCGACTCAGACACAGGCAGTGCGACTCAGACACACGCGCAGTGCGACTCAGACACTTGCGCAGTGCGACTCAGACACATGCGCAGTGCGACTCAGACACAGGCAGTGCGACTCAGACACACGCAGTGCGACTCAGACACACGCGCAGTGCGACTCAGACACTTGCACAGTGCGACTCAGACACAGGCAGTGCGACTCAGACACATGCAAAGTGCGACTCAGACACACAAAGTGCGACTCAGACACACGCGCAGTGCGACTCAGACACAGGCAGTGCGACTCAGACACATGCACAGTGCGACTCAGACACAGGCAGTGTGACTCAGACACATGCACAGTGCGACTCAGGCACACACGGAGTGCGACTCAGACACAGGCAGTGCGACTCAGGCACACATGCAATGCGACTCAGACACACGCAGTGTGACTCAGACACATGCAGTGCGACTCAGACACCCGCAAAGTGCGACTCATACACTTGCGCAGTGCGACTCAGACACACGCGCAGTGCGACTCAGGCACACACGCAATGCGACTCAGACACATGCGTAGTGCGACTCAGACACTTGCGTAGTGCGACTCAGACACATGCACAGTGCGACTCAGGAACACACGCAGTGCGACTGAGACACAGGCAGTGCGACTGAGACACAGGCAGTGCGACTCAGGCACACACGCAGTGCAACTGAGACACAGGCAGTGCGACTGAGACACAGGCAGTGCGACTCAGACACACGCACAGTGCGACTCAGACACTTGCGCAGTGCGACTCAGACACATGCACAGAGCGACTCAGGCACACACGCAGTGCGACTCAGACACAGGCAGTGTGACTCAGGAACACACGCAGTGCGACTGAGACACCGGCAGTGCGACTGAGACACAGGCAGTGCGACTCAGACACACGCACAGTGCGACTCAGTCACATGCACAGAGCGACTCATGCACACGCGCAGTGCGACTCAGACACACGTGCAATGCGACTCAGACACACACGCAATGTGACTCAGACACACGCGAAGTGCGACTCAGCCACAGACAGTGCGACTCAGACACATGCACAGTGCGACTCAGGCACACGCGCAGTGCGACTCAGACACAGTAAGTGCGACACAGGCACACACGCAATGCATCTCAGACAGACGCAGTGTGACTCAGACACTTGCGCAGTGCGACTCAGGCACAGGCAGTGCGACTCAGACACATGCGCAGTGCGACTCAGACACTTGCGCAATGCGACTCAGACACATACGCAGTGCGACTCAGACACAGGCAGTGCGACTCAGACACACGCAGTGCGACTCAGACACACGCGCAGTGCGACTCAGACACTTGCACAGTGCGACTCAGACACAGGCAGTGCGACTCAGACACATGCAAAGTGCGACTCAGACACACACAGTGCGACTCAGGCACACGCGCAATGCGACTCAGGCACACGCACAGTGTGACTCAGACACTTGCGCAGTGCGACTCAGGAACACACGCAGTGCGACTCAGGAACACATGCAGTGCGACTCAGACACATGCACAGTGCGACTCAGACACACGCGCAGTGCGACTCAGACACAGGCAGTGCGACTCAGACACATGCACAGTGCAACTCAGACACAGGCAGTGTGACTCAGACACATGCACAGTGCGACTCAGGCACACACGGAGTGCAACTCAGACACAGGCAGTGCGACTCAGGCACACATGCAATGCGACTCAGACACACGCAGGGTGACTCAGACACATGCAGTGCGACTCAGACACACGCAAAGTGCGACTCATACACTTGCACAGTGCGACTCAGACACACGCGCAGTGCGACTCAGGCACACACGCAATGCGACTCAGACACACGCGCAGTGCGACTCAGACACTTGCGTAGTGCGACTCAGACACATGCACAGTGCGACTCAGGAACACACGCAGTGCGACTGAGACACAGGCAGTGCGACTCAGACACACGCACAGTGCGACTCAGACACTTGCGCAGTGCGACTCAGACACATGCACAGAGCGACTCAGGCACACACGCAGTGCGACTCAGACACACGCGCAATGCGACTCAGACACACACGCAATGTGACTCAGACACACGCGAAGTGCGACTCTGCCACAGACAGTGCGACTCAGACACATGCACAGTGCAACTCAGGCACACGCGCAGTGCGACTCAGACACAGTCAGTGCGACTCAGGCACACACGCAGTGCGACTCAGACACTTGCGCAGTGCGACTCAGACACTTGCGCAGTGCGACTCAGACACAGGCAGTGCGACTCAGACACACGCGCAGTGCGACTCAGACACTTGTGCAGTGCGACTCAGACACATGCGCAGTGCGACTCAGACACATGCGCAGTGCGAATCAGACACAGGCAGTGCGACTCAGACACATGCACAGTGCGACTCAGACACATGCGCAGTGCGACTCAGACACTTGCGCAGTGCGACTCAGACACTTGCGCAGTGCGACTCAGACACAGGCAGTGCGACTCAGACACATGCACAGTGCGGCTCAGACACACACAGTGCGACTCAGGCACACGCGCAATGCGACTCAGGCACACGCACAGTGTGACTCAGACACTTGCGCAGTGCGACTCAGGAACACACGCAGTGCGACTCAGGAACACATGCAGTGCGACTCAGACACATGCGCAGTGCGACTCAGACACACGCGCAGTGCGACTCAGACACAGGCAGTGCGACTCAGACACATGCACAGTGCGACTCAGGCACACACGGAGTGCGACTCAGACACAGGCAGTGCGACTCAGGCACACATGCAATGCGACTCAGACACACGCAGTGCGACTCAGACACATGCAGTGCGACTCAGACACGCAAAGTGCGACTCATACACTTGCGCAGTGCGACTCAGACACACGCGCAGTGCGACTCAGACACTTGCACAGTGCGACTCAGACACAGGCAGTGCGACTCAGACACATGCAAAGTGCGACTCAGACACACACAGTGCGACTCAGGCACACGCGCAATGCGACTCAGGCACACGCACAGTGTGACTCAGACACTTGCGCAGTGCGACTCAGGAACACACGCAGTGCGACTCAGGAACACATGCAGTGCGACTCAGACACATGCGCAGTGCAACTCAGACACACGCGCAGTGCGACTCAGACACAGGCAGTGCGACTCAGACACATGCACAGTGCGACTCAGACACAGGCAGTGTGACTCAGACACATGCACAGTGCGACTCAGGCACACACGGAGTGTGACTCAGACACAGGCAGTGCGACTCAGGCACACATGCAATGCGACTCAGACACACGCAGTGTGACTCAGACACATGCAGTGCGACTCAGACACACGCAAAGTGCGACTCATACACTTGCGCAGTGCGACTCAGACACACGCGCAGTGCGACTCAGGCACACATGCAATGCGACTCAGACACACGCGTAGTGCGACTCAGACACTTGCATAGTGCGACTCAGACACATGCACAGTGCGACTCAGGAACACACGCAGTGCGACTGAGACACAGGCAGTGCGACTGAGACACAGGCAGTGCGACTCAGGCACACGCACAGTGCGACACAGACACTTGCGCAGTGCGACTCAGACACATGCACAGAGCGACTCAGGCACACACGCAGTGCGACTCAGACACACGCGCAATGCGACTCAGACACACACGCAATGTGACTCAGACACACGCGAAGTGCGACTCTGCCACAGACAGTGCGACTCAGACACATGCACAGTGCAACTCAGGCACACGCGCAGTGCGACTCAGACACAGTCAGTGCGACTCAGGCACACACGCAGTGCGACTCAGACACTTGCGCAGTGCGACTCAGACACTTGCGCAGTGCGACTCAGACACAGGCAGTGCGACTCAGACACACGCGCAGTGCGACTCAGACACTTGTGCAGTGCGACTCAGACACATGCGCAGTGCGACTCAGACACATGCGCAGTGCGAATCAGACACAGGCAGTGCGACTCAGACACATGCACAGTGCGACTCAGACACATGCGCAGTGCTTCTCAGACACTTGCGCAGTGTGACTCAGACACTTGCGCAGTGCGACTCAGACACAGGCAGTGCGACTCAGACACATGCACAGTGCGACTCAGACACACACAGTGCGACTCAGGCACACGCGCAATGCGACTCAGGCACACGCACAGTGTGACTCAGACACTTGCACAGTGCGACTCAGGAACACACGCAGTGTGACTCAGGAACACATGCAGTGCGACTCAGACACAGGCAGTGCGACTCAGACACATGCACAGTGCGACTCAGGCACACACGGAGTGCGACTCAGACACAGGCAGTGCGACTCAGGCACACATGCAATGCGACTCAGACACACGCAGTGCGACTCAGACACATGCAGTGCGACTCAGACACACGCAAAGTGCGACTCATACACTTGCGCAGTGCGACTCAGACACACGCGCAGTGCGACTCAGGCACACGCGCAATGCGACTCAGACACACGCGCAGTGCGACTCAGACACTTGCGTAGTGCGACTCAGACACATGCACAGTGCGACTCAGGAACACACGCAGTGCGACTGAGACACAGGCAGTGCGACTGAGACACAGGCAGTGCGACTCAGGCACACACGCAGTGCGACTGAGACACAGGCAGTGCGACTGAGACACAGGCAGTGCGACTCAGACACACGCACAGTGCGACTCAGACACTTGCGCAGTGCGACTCAGACACATGCACAGAGCGACTCAGGCACACACGCAGTGCGACTCAGACACACGCGCTATGCGACTCAGACACACTCGCAATGTGACTCAGACACACGCGAAGTGCAACTCAGACACAGACAGTGTGACTCAGACACATGCACAGTGCGTCTCAGGCACACGCGTAGTGCGACTCAGACACAGTCAGTGCGACTCAGGCACACACGCAATGCGACTCAGACACACGCAGTGCGACTCAGACACTTGCGCAGTGCGACTCAGACACATGCAGTGCGACTCAGACACACGCACAGTGCGACTCAGAGACTTGCGCTGTGCGACTCAGACACAAGCGCAGTGCGACTCAGGCACACGCGTAATGCAACTCATGCACACGCACAGTGCGACTCAGACACTTGCGCAGTGCGACTCAGACACATGCACAGTGCGACTCAGACACACGCAGTGCGACTCAGACACACGCACAGTGTGACTCAGACACTTGCGCAGTGCGACTCAGACACAGGCAGTGCGACTGAGACACATGCACAGTGTGACTCAGACACACGCAGTGCGACTCAGACACACGAGCAGTGCGACTCAGACACTTGCAGTGCGACTCAGACACAGGCAGTGCGACTCAGACACATGCACAGTGCGACTCAGACACACGCAGTGCGACTCAGACACACGAGCAGTGCGACTCAGACACTTGCGCAGTGCGACTCAGACACAGGCAGTGCGACTCAGACACACGCAAAGTGCGACTCATACACTTGCGCAGTGCGACTCAGACACACGCGCAGTGCGACTCAGGCACACACGCAATGCGACTCAGACACACACGCAGTGTGAATCAGACACAGGCAGTGCAACTCAGGCACACACGCAATGCGACTCAGACACACGCAGTGCGACTGAGACACATGCAGTGTGACTCAAACACATGCACAGTGCGACTCAGACACAGGCAGTGCGACTCAAACACAGGCAGTGCGACTGAGACACAGGCAGTGCGACTCAGACACATGCACAGTGCGATTCAGACACTTGCGCAGTGCGACTCAGACATGCACAGTGCGACTCAGGCACACACGCAGTGCGACTCAGACACGCGCTATGTGACTCAGTCACACACGCAATGTGACTCAGACACATGTGAAGTGCGACTCAGACACAGACAGTGCAACTCTGACACATGCACAGTGCGACTCAGGCACACGCGCAGTGCGACTCAGACACAGGCAGTGCGACTCAGTCACATGCACAGTGCGACTCAGGCACACACGCAGTGCGACTCAGACACAGGCAGTGCGACTCAGGCACACACACAATGCGACTCAGACACACGCAGTGCGAGTCATACACTTGCGCAGTGCGACTCAGACACACGCGCAGTGCGACTCAGACACACGCAAAGTGCGACTCATACACTTGCGCAGTGCGACTCAGACACACGCGCAGTGCGACTCAGGCACACACGCAATGCGACTCAGACACACGCCCAGTGCGACTCAGACACTTGCGTAGTGCGGCTCAGACACATGCTCAGTGCGACTCAGGAACAAACACAGTGCAACTGAGACACAGGCAGTGCGACTGAGACACAGGCAGTGCGACTCAGGCACACGCACAGTGCGACTCAGACACTTGCGCAGTGCGACTCAGACACATGCACAGAGCGACTCAGGCACACACGCAGAGCGACTCAGGCACACACGCAGTGCGAATCAGACACAAGCGAAATGCAACTCAGACACACACGCAATGTGACTCAGACACACGCGAAGTGCGACTCAGACACAGACAGTGCGACTCAGGCACACATGCAGTGCGACTGAGACACAGGCAGTGCGACTCAGACACACGCACAGTGCGACTCAGACACTTGCGCAGTGCGACTCAGACACATGCACAGTGCGACTCAGGCACACGCGCAGTGCGACTCAGACACAGTCAGTGCGGCTCAGGCACACGCGCAATGCGACTCAGACACAGGCAGTGCGACTCAGACACAGGCAGTGCGACTGAGACACAGGCAGTGTGACTCAGACACACGCACAGTGCGACTCAGACACTTGCGCAGTGCGACTCAGACATGCACAGTGCGACTCAGGCACACACGCAGTGCGACTCAGACACGCGCAATGCGACTCAGTCACACACGCAATGTGACTCAGACACACGTGAAGTGCGACTCAGACACAGACAGTGCAACTCTGACACATGCACAGTGCGACTCAGGCACACGCACAGTGCGACTCAGACACAGGCAGTGCGACTCAGACACATGCACAGTGCGACTCAGGCACACACGCAGTGCGACTCAGACACAGGCAGTGCGACTCAGGCACACACACAATGCGACTCAGACACACGCAGTGCGACTCATACACATGCGCAGTGCGACTCAGACACACACGCAGTGCGACTCAGACACACGCAAAGTGTGACTCATACACTTGCGCAGTGCGACTCAGGCACACACGCAATGCGACTCAGACACACGCGCAGTGCGACTCAGACACTTGCGTAGTGCGACTCAGACACATGCACAGTGCGACTCAGGAACACACACAGTGCGACTGAGACACAGGCAGTGCGACTGAGACACAGGCAGTGCGACTCACGCACACACGCAGTACGACTGAGACATAGGCAGTGCGACTGAGACACAGGCAGTGCGACTCAGACACACGCACAGTGCGACTCAGACACTTGCGCAGTGCGACTCAGACACATGCACAGAGCGACTCAGGCACACACGCAGAGCGACTCAGGCACCCACGCAGTGCGAATCAGACACAAGCGAAATGCGACTCAGACACACACGCAATGTGACTCAGACACACGCGAAGTGCGACTCAGACACAGACAGTGCGACTCAGACACACATGCAGTGGGACTGAGACACAGGCAGTGCGACTGAGACACAGGCAGTGCGACTCAGACACACGCGCAGTGCGACTCAGGCACACACGCAGTGCGACTCAGACACACGCGCAGTGCGACTCAGGCACACGCGCAGTGCGACTCAGACACTTGCGCAGTGCGACTCAGACACAGGTAGTGCGACTCAGACACATGCACAGTGCGACTCAGACACACGCAGTGCGACTCAGACACATGCACAGTGCGACTCAGACACTTGCGCAGTGCGACTCAGACACACGCGAAATGCGACTCAGACACATGCACAGTGTGACTCAGATACTTGCGCAGTGCGACTCAGACACTTGCGCAGTGCGACTCAGGAACACACGCAGTGCGACTCAGGCACACACGCAGTGCGACTCAGGCACACGCGCAGTGCGACTCAGGCACACGGGCAGTGCGACTCAGACACACGCGCAGTGCGACTCAGACTCAGGCAGTGTGACTCAGACACATGCACAGTGCGACTCAGACACAGGCAGTGCGACTCAGACACACACGCAGTGCGACTCAGACACTTGCGCAGTGCGACTCAGACACGTGCGACTCAGACACAGGCAGTGCGACTCAGACACATGCACAGTGCGACTCAGACACACGCAGTGCGACTCAGATACACGCCCAGTGCGACTCAGACACTTGCGCAGTGCGACTCAGACACATGCAGTGCGACTCAGACACATGCACAGTGCGACTCAGACACAGGCAGTGCGACTCAGACACATGCACAGTGCGACTCAGGCAATCACGCAGTGCGACTCAGACACAGGCAGTGCGACTCAGGCACACACGCAATGCGACTCAGACACACGCAGTGCGACTCAGACACTTGCGCAGTGCGACTCAGACACATGCAGGGCAACTCAGACACACGCAATGTGCAACTCATACACTTGCGCAGTGCGACTCAGACACACGCGCAGTGCGACTCAGGCACACACGCAATGCGACTCAGACACACACGCAGTGCGACTCAGACACTTGCGTAGTGTGACTCAGACATGCACAGAGCGACTCAGGAACACACGCAGTGCGACTGAGACACAGGCAGTGCGACTGAGACACAGGCAGTGCGACTCAGGCACACACGCAGTGCGACTGAGACACAGGCAGTGCGACTGAGACACAGGCAGTGCGACTCAGACCCACGCACAGTGCGACTCAGACACTTGCGCAGTGCGACTCAGTCACATGCACAGAGCGACTCAGGCACACACGCAGTGGGACTCAAACACACGCGCAATGCGACTCAGACACACACGCAATGTGACTCAGACACACGCGAAGTGCGAATCAGCCACAGACAGTGCGACTCAGACACATGCACAGTGCAACTCAAGGAACACGCGCACTGCGACTCAGACACAGTCAGTGCGACTCAGGCACACACGCAATGCGACTCAGACACACGCAGTGCGACTCAGACACTTGCGCAGTGCGACTCAGACACATGCAGTGCGACTCAGACACACGCACAGTGTGACTCAGAGACTTGCGCAGTGCGACTCAGACACACACGTAGTGCGACTCAGGCACACGCGCAATGCAACTCAGGCACACACTCAGTGCGACTCAGGCACACACGCAGTGCGACTCAGACACACGCACAGTGTGACTCAGAGACTTGCGCAGTGCGACTCAGACACACACGTAGTGCGACTCAGACACAGGCAGTGCGACTCAGGCACACACGCAATGCGACTCAGACACACGCAGTGCGACTCAGACACTTGCGCAGTGCGACTCAGACACATGCAGGGCGACTCAGACACACGCAAAGTGCAACTCATACACTTGCGCAGTGCGACTCAGACACACGCGCAGTGCGACTCAGGCACACACGCAATGCGACTCAGACACACACGCAGTGCGACTCAGACACTTGCGTAGTGTGACTCAGACATGCACAGAGCGACTCAGGAACACACGCAGTGCGACTGAGACACAGGCAGTGCGACTGAGACACAGGCAGTGCGACTCAGGCACACACGCAGTGCGACTGAGACACAGGCAGTGCGACTGAGACACAGGCAGTGCGACTCAGACCCACGCACAGTGCGACTCAGACACTTGCGCAGTGCGACTCAGTCACATGCACAGAGCGACTCAGGCACACACGCAGTGCGACTCAAACACACGCGCAATGCGACTCAGACACACACGCAATGTGACTCAGACACACGCGAAGTGCGAATCAGCCACAGACAGTGCGACTCAGACACATGCACAGTGCAACTCAAGGAACACGCGCACTGCGACTCAGACACAGTCAGTGCGACTCAGGCACACACGCAATGCGACTCAGACACACGCAGTGCGACTCAGACACTTGCGCAGTGCGACTCAGACACATGCAGTGCGACTCAGACACACGCACAGTGTGACTCAGAGACTTGCGCAGTGCGACTCAGACACACACGTAGTGCGACTCAGGCACACGCGCAATGCAACTCAGGCACACACTCAGTGCGACTCAGGCACACACGCAGTGCGACTCAGACACATGCGCAGTGCGACTCAGACACATGCGCAGTGCGACTCAGACACAGGCAGTGCGACTCAGGCACACACACAATGCGACTCAGACACACGCAGTGCGACTCAGACACTTGCGCAGTGCGACTCAGACACAGGCAGTGCGACTCAGACACACGCAAAGTGCGACTCATACACTTGCGCAGCGCGACTCAGACACACGCGCAGTGCGACTCAGGCACACACACAATATGACTCAGACACACGCGCAGTGCGACTCTGACACTTGCGTATTGCGATTCAGACACATGCACAGTGCAACTCAGGAACACACACAGTGCGACTCAGACACACGCACAGTGCGACTCAGTCACATGCACAGAGCGACTCATGCACACGCGCAGTGCGACTCAGACACACGTGCAATGCGACTCAGACACACACGCAATGTGACTCAGACACACGCGAAGTGCGACTCAGCCACAGACAGTGCGACTCAGACACATGCACAGTGCGACTCAGGCACACGTGCAGTGCGACTCAGACACAGTCAGTGCGACACAGGCACACACGCAATGCGTCTCAGACAGATGCAGTGTGACTCAGACACTTGCGCAGTGCGACTCAGACACAGGCAGTGCGACTCAGACACACGCGCAGTGCGACTCAGACACTTGCGCAGTGCGACTCAGACACATGCGCAGTGCGACTCAGACACAGGCAGTGCGACTCAGACACACGCAGTGCGACTCAGACACACGCGCAGTGCGACTCAGACACTTGCACAGTGCGACTCAGACACAGGCAGTGCGACTCAGACACATGCAAAGTGCGACTCAGACACACACAGTGCGACTCAGGCACACGCGCAATGCGACTCAGGCACACGCACAGTGTGACTCAGACACTTGCGCAGTGCGACTCAGGAACACACGCAGTGCGACTCAGGAACACATGCAGTGCGACTCAGACACATGCGCAGTGCGACTCAGACACACGCGCAGTGCGACTCAGACACAGGCAGTGCGACTCAGACACATGCACAGTGCGACTCAGACACAGGCAGTGTGACTCAGACACATGCACAGTGCGACTCAGGCACACACGGAGTGCGACTGAGACACAGGCAGTGCGACTCAGGCACACATGCAATGCGACTCAGACACACGCAGTGTGACTCAGACACATGCAGTGCGACTCAGACACACGCAAAGTGCGACTCATACACTTGCGCAGTGCGACTCAGACACACGCGCAGTGCGACTCAGGCACACTCGCAATGCGACTCAGACACACGCGCAGTGCGACTCAGACACTTGCGTAGTGCGACTCAGACACATGCACAGTGCGACTCAGGAACACACGCAGTGCGACTGAGACACAGGCAGTGCGACTGAGACACAGGCAGT
Organism: Taudactylus pleione; assembly: GCA_031769625.1. Taxonomy (NCBI): domain Eukaryota; kingdom Metazoa; phylum Chordata; class Amphibia; order Anura; family Myobatrachidae; genus Taudactylus; species Taudactylus pleione. Next base: position 269,853 of record JAUIMM010000353.1, on the reverse strand, counting down.
GTGACTCAGGCACACACGCAGTGCAACTGAGACACAGGCAGTGCGACTGAGACACAGGCAGTGCGACTCAGACACACGCACAGTGCGACTCAGACACTTGCGCAGTGCGACTCAGGAACACACGCAGTGCGACTCAGGAACACATGCAGTGCGACTCAGGAACACATGCAGTGCGACTCAGACACATGCGCAGTGCGACTCAGGCACACGCGCAATGCGACTCAGGCACACGCACAGTGTGACTCAGACACTTGCGCAGTGCGACTCAGGAACACACGCAGTGCGACTCAGGAACACATGCAGTGCGACTCAGACACATGCGCAGTGCGACTCAGACACACGCGCAGTGCGACTCAGACACAGGCAGTGCGACTCAGACACATGCACAGTGCGACTCAGACACAGGCAGTGTGACTCAGACACATGCACAGTGCGACTCAGGCACACACGGAGTGCGACTCAGACACAGGCAGTGCGACTCAGGCACACATGCAATGCGACTCAGACACACGCAGTGTGACTCAGACACATGCAGTGCGACTCAGACACACGCAAAGTGCGACTCATACACTTGCGCAGTGCGACTCAGACACACGCGCAGTGCGACTCAGGCACACACGCAATGCGACTCAGACACACGCGCAGTGCGACTCAGACACTTGCGTAGTGCGACTCAGACACATGCACAGTGCGACTCACGAACACACGCAGTGCGACTGAGACACAGGCAGTGCGACTGAGACACAGGCAGTGTGACTCAGGCACACACGCAGTGCAACTGAGACACAGGCAGTGCGACTGAGACACAGGCAGTGCGACTCAGACACACGCACAGTGCGACTCAGACACTTGCGCAGTGCGACTCAGACACATGCACAGAGCGACTCAGGCACACACGCAGTGCGACTCAGACACACGCGCAATGCAACTCAGACACACACGCAATGTGACTCAGACACACGCGCTGTGCGACTCAGACACAGTCAGTGCGACTCAGGCACACACGCAGTGCGACTCAGACACTTGCGCAGTGCGACTCAGACACTTGCGCAGTGCGACTCAGACACAGGCAGTGCGACTCAGACACTTGTGCAGTGCGACTCAGACACATGCGCAGTGCGACTCAGACACATGCGCAGTGCGAATCAGACACAGGCAGTGTGACTCAGACACATGCACAGTGCGACTCAGACACATGCGCAGTGCGACTCAGACACTTGCGCAGTGCGACTCAGACACTTGCGCAGTGCGACTCAGACACAGGCAGTGCGACTCAGACACATGCACAGTGCGAATCAGACACACACAGTGCGACTCAGGCACACGCACAGTGTGACTCAGACACTTGCGCAGTGCGACTCAGGAACACACGCAGTGCGACTCAGGAACACATGCAGTGCGACTCAGACACATGCGCAGTGCGACTCAGACACACGCGCAGTGCGACTCAGACACAGGCAGTGCGACTCAGACACATGCACAGTGCGACTCAGGCACACACGGAGTGCGACTCAGACACAGGCAGTGCGACTCAGGCACACATGCAATGCGACTCAGAAACACGCAGTGCGACTCAGACACATGCAGTGCGACTCAGACACACGCAAAGTGCGACTCATACACTTGCGCAGTGCGACTCAGACACACGCGCAGTGCGACTCAGGCACACGCGCCGTGCGACTCAGACACACGCGCACTGCAACTCAGACACTTGCGTAGTGCGACTCAGACACATGCACAGTGCGACTCAGGAACACACGCAGTGCGACTGAGACACAGGCAGTGCAACTGAGACACAGGCAGTGCGACTCAGGCACACACGCAGTGCGACTGAGACACAGGCAGTGCGACTGAGACACAGGCAGTGTGACTCAGACACACGCACAGTGCGACTCAGACACTTGCGCAGTGCGACTCAGACACATGCACAGAGCGACTCAGGCACACACGCAGTGCGACTCAGACACACGCGCAATGCGACTCAGACACACTCGCAATGTGACTCAGACACACGCGAAGTGCAACTCAGACACAGACAGTGCGACTCAGACACATGCACAGTGCGTCTCAGGCACACGCGTAGTGCGACTCAGACACAGTCAGTGCGACTCAGGCACACACGCAATGCGACTCAGACACACGCAGTGCGACTCAGACACTTGCGCAGTGCGACTCAGACACATGCAGTGCGACTCAGACACACGCACAGTGCGACTCAGAGACTTGCGCTGTGCGACTCAGACACAAGCGCAGTGCGACTCAGGCACACGCGCAATGCGACTCATGCACACGCGCAGTGCGACTCAGACACAGGCAGTGCGACTGAGACACATGCACAGTGCGACTCAGACACACACAGTGCGACTCAGGCACACGCGCAATGCGACACAGACTCACGCTCAGTGTGACTCAGACACTTGCGCAGTGCGACTCAGACACTTGCGCAGTGCGACTCAGGAACACATGCAGTGCGACTCAGGCACACACACAGTGCGACTGAGACACAGACAGTGCGACTGAGACACAGGCAGTGCGACTGAGACACACGCGCAGTGCGACTCAGACACACGCGCAGTGCGACTCAGACACACGCTCAGTGCAACTCAGACACACGCAGTGCGACTCAGACACACGCGCAGTGCGACTCAGACACACGCGCAGTGCGACTCAGACACAGGCAGTGCGAATCAGACACACGCACAGTGCGACTCAGACACACGCACAGTGCGACTCAGACACATGCACAGTGTGACTCAGGCACACACGCAGTGCGACTCAGACACAGGCAGTGCGACTCAGGCACACACGCAATGCGACTCAGACACACGCAGTGCGACTCAGACACTTGTGCAGTGCGACTCAGACACATGCAGTGCGACTCAGACACACGCAAAGTGCGACTCATACACTTGCGCAGTGCGACTCAGACACACGCGCAGTGCGACTCAGGCACACACGCAATGCGACTCAGACACACGCGCAGTGCGACTCAGACACTTGCGTAGTGCGACTCAGACACATGCACAGTGCGACTCAGGCACACATGCAGTGCGACTGATACACAGGCAGTGCGACTGAGACACAGGCAGTGCGACTCAGGCACACACGCAGTGCGACTGAGACACAGGCAGTGCGACTGAGACACAGGCAGTGCGACTGAGACACACGCGCAGTGCGACTCAGGCACACACGCAGTGCGACTCAGACACATGCGCAGTGCGACTCAGACACATGCGCAGTGCGACTCAGACACAGGCAGTGCGACTCAGGCACACACACAATGCGACTCAGACACACGCAATGCGACTCAGACACTTGCGCAGTGCGACTCAGACACAGGCAGTGCGACTCAGACACACGCAAAGTGCGACTCATACACTTGCGCAGCGCGACTCAGACACACGCGCAGTGCGACTCAGGCACACACACAATATGACTCAGACACACGCGCAGTGCGACTCTGACACTTGCGTATTGCGATTCAGACACATGCACAGTGCAACTCAGGAACACACACAGTGCGACTCAGACACACGCACAGTGCGACTCAGTCACATGCACAGAGCGACTCATGCACACGCGCAGTGCGACTCATGCACACGCGCAGTGCGACTCAGACACACGTGCAATGCGACTCAGACACACACGCAATGTGACTCAGACACACGCGAAGTGCGACTCAGCCACAGACAGTGCGACTCAGACACATGCACAGTGCGACTCAGGCACACGCGCAGTGCGACTCAGACACAGTCAGTGCGACACAGGCACACACGCAATGCGTCTCAGACAGATGCAGTGTGACTCAGACACTTGCGCAGTGCGACTCAGACACAGGCAGTGCGACTCAGACACACGCGCAGTGCGACTCAGACACTTGCGCAGTGCGACTCAGACACATGCGCAGTGCGACTCAGACACAGGCAGTGCGACTCAGACACACGCAGTGCAACTCAGACACACGCGCAGTGCGACTCAGACACTTGCACAGTGCGACTCAGACACAGGCAGTGCGACTCAGACACATGCAAAGTGCGAATCAGACACACACAGTGCGACTCAGGCACAGGCGCAATGCGACTCAGGCACACGCACAGTGTGACTCAGACACTTGCGCAGTGCGACTCAGACACTTGCGCAGTGCGAATCAGGAACACATGCAGTGCGACTCAGGCACACACACAGTGCGACTGAGACACAGACAGTGCGACTGAGACACAGGCAGTGCGACTGAGACACACGCGCAGTGCGACTCAGACACACGCGCAGTGCGACTCAGACACACGCTCAGTGCGACTCAGACACACGCAGTGCGACTCAGACACACGCGCAGTGCGACTCAGACACACGCGCAGTGCGACTCAGACACAGGCAGTGCGACTCAGACACACGCACAGTGCGACTCAGACACACGCACAGTGCGACTCAGACACATGCACAGTGTGACTCAGGCACACACGCAGTGCGACTCAGACACAGGCAGTGCGACTCAGGCACACACGCAATGCGACTCAGACACACGCAGTGTGACTCAGACACTTGTGCAGTGCGACTCAGACACATGCAGTGCGACTCAGACACACGCAAAGTGCGACTCATACACTTGCGCAGTGCGACTCAGACACACGCGCAGTGCGACTCAGGCACACACGCAATGCGACTCAGAAACACGCGCAGTGCGACTCAGACACTTGCGTAGTGCGACTCAGACACATGCACAGTGCGACTCAGGCACACATGCAGTGCGACTGATACACAGGCAGTGCGACTGAGACACAGGCAGTGCGACTCAGGCACACACGCAGTGCGACTGAGACACAGGCAGTGCGACTGAGACACAGGCAGTGCGACTGAGACACACGCGCAGTGCGACTCAGGCACACACGCAGTGCGACTCAGACACATGCGCAGTGCGACTCAGACACATGCGCAGTGCGACTCAGACACAGGCAGTGCGACTCAGGCACACACACAATGCGACTCAGACACACGCAGTGCGACTCAGACACTTGCGCAGTGCGACTCAGACACAGGCAGTGCGACTCAGACACACGCAAAGTGCGACTCATACACTTGCGCAGCGCGACTCAGACACACGCGCAGTGCGACTCAGGCACACACACAATATGACTCAGACACACGCGCAGTGCGACTCTGACACTTGCGTATTGCGATTCAGACACATGCACAGTGCAACTCAGGAACACACACAGTGCGACTCAGACACACGCACAGTGCGACTCAGTCACATGCACAGAGCGACTCATGCACACGCGCAGTGCGACTCAGACACACGTGCAATGCGACTCAGACACACACGCAATGTGACTCAGACACACGCGAAGTGCGACTCAGCCACAGACAGTGCGACTCAGACACATGCACAGTGCGACTCAGGCACACGCGCAGTGCGACTCAGACACAGTCAGTGCGACACAGGCACACACGCAATGCGTCTCAGACAGACGCAGTGTGACTCAGACACTTGCGCAGTGCGACTCAGACACAGGCAGTGCGACTCAGACACACGCGCAGTGCGACTCAGACACTTGCGCAGTGCGACTCAGACACATGCGCAGTGCGACTCAGACACAGGCAGTGCGACTCAGACACACGCAGTGCAACTCAGACACACGCGCAGTGCGACTCAGACACTTGCACAGTGCGACTCAGACACAGGCAGTGCGACTCAGACACATGCAAAGTGCGACTCAGACACACACAGTGCGACTCAGGCACACGCGCAATGCGACTCAGGCACACGCACAGTGTGACTCAGACACTTGCGCAGTGCGACTCAGGAACACACGCAGTGCGACTCAGGAACACATGCAGTGCGACTCAGACACATGCGCAGTGCGACTCAAACACACGCGCAGTGCGACTCAGACACAGGCAGTGCGACTCAGACACATGCACAGTGCGACTCAGACACAGGCAGTGTGACTCAGACACATGCACAGTGCGACTCAGGCACACACGGAGTGCGACTCAGACACAGGCAGTGCGACTCAGGCACACATGCAATGCGACTCAGACACACGCAGTGTGACTCAGACACATGCAGTGCGACTCAGACACACGCAAAGTGCGACTCATACACTTGCGCAGTGCGACTCAGACACACGCGCAGTGCGACTCAGGCACACACGCAATGCGACTCAGACACACGCGCAGTGCGACTCAGACACTTGCGTAGTGCGACTCAGACACATGCACAGTGCGACTCAGGAACACACGCAGTGCGACTGAGACACAGGCAGTGCGACTGAGACACAGGCAGTGTGACTCAGGCACACACGCAGTGCAACTGAGACACAGGCAGTGCGACTGAGACACAGGCAGTGCGACTCAGACACACGCACAGTGCGACTCAGACACTTGCGCAGTGCGACTCAGACACATGCACAGAGCGACTCAGGCACACACGCAGTGCGACTCAGACACACGCGCAATGCGACTCAGACACACACGCAATGTGACTCAGACACACGCGCTGTGCGACTCAGGCACACGCGAAGTGCAACTCAGACACAGACAGTGCGACTCAGACACATGCACAGTGCGTCTCAGGCACACGCGTAGTGCGACTCATACACAGTCAGTGCGACTCAGGCACACACGCAATGCGACTCAGACACACGCAGTGCGACTCAGACACTTGCGCAGTGCGACTCAGACACATGCAGTGCGACTCAGACACACGCACAGTGCGACTCAGAGACTTGCGCTGTGCGACTCAGACACAAGCGCAGTGCGACTCAGGCACACGCGCAATGCGACTCATGCACACGTGCAGTGCGACTCAGACACTTGCGCAGTGCGACTCAGACACATGCACAGTGCGACTCAGACACACGCAGTGCGACTCTAGACACACGCACAGTGTGACTCAGACACTTGCGCAGTGCGACTCAGACACAGGCAGTGCGACTGAGACACATGCACAGTGCGACTCAGACACACACAGTGCGACTCAGGCACACGCGCAATGCGACTCAGACTCACGCTCAGTGTGACTCAGACACTTGCGCAGTGCGACTCAGACACTTGCGCAGTGCGACTCCGGAACACATGCAGTGCGACTCAGGCACACACACAGTGCGACTGAGACACAGACAGTGCGACTGAGACACAGGCAGTGCGACTGAGACACACGCGCAGTGCGACTCAGACACACGCGCAGTGCGACTCAGACACACGCTCAGTGCGACTCAGACACACGCAGTGCGACTCAGACACACGCGCAGTGCGACTCAGACACACGCGCAGTGCGACTCAGACACAGGCAGTGCGACTCAGACACACGCACAGTGCGACTCAGACACACGCACAGTGCGACTCAGACACATGCACAGTGTGACTCAGGCACACACGCAGTGCGACTCAGACACAGGCAGTGCGACTCAGGCACACACGCAATGCGACTCAGACACACGCAGTGCGACTCAGACACTTGTGCAGTGCGACTCAGACACATGCAGTGCGACTCAGACACACGCAAAGTGCGACTCATACACTTGCGCAGTGCGACTCAGACACACGCGCAGTGCGACTCAGGCACACACGCAATGCGACTCAGACACACGCGCAGTGCGACTCAGACACTTGCGTAGTGCGACTCAGACACATGCACAGTGCGACTCAGGCACACATGCAGTGCGACTGATACACAGGCAGTGCGACTGAGACACAGGCAGTGCGACTCAGGCACACACGCAGTGCGACTGAGACACAGGCAGTGCGACTGAGACACAGGCAGTGCGACTGAGACACACGCGCAGTGCGACTGAGACACACGCGCAGTGCGACTCAGACACACGCGCAGTGCGACTCAGACACACGCGCAGTGCGACTCAGACACACGCGCAGTGCGACTCAGACACACGCGCAGTGCGACTCAGACACACGCTCAGTGCGACTCAGACACACGCGCAGTGCGACTCAGACACACGCGCAGTGCAACTCAGACACACGCGCAGTGCGACTCAGACACACGGGCAGTGTGACTCAGACACATGCACAGCGGCAAAAACTTGTTCCGTTTGTAAAGACATCGGCGTAGCTTTGAATCAAACCCTTGAAACACAAAATTAACAAAAGTTCCATATAAAAAGATAGTAAATACAATCATATTTTATCAGATGACTTTTAAATAGGGGTGTGCACCGGCCACTTTTCGTGTTTTGTGTTTTGGTTTTGGATCTGGATCTTTCTTCGTGTTTTGGATCTGGATTGGTTTTGCCAAAACCACCCTTCCGTGTTTTGGGTTCTGGGTTTTGTGTTTTGGATCTGTATTTTTTTTAAAAAAAGCATAAAAACAGCTAAAATCACAGAATTTGTTGGTTTCTCTTCTCCTATGCTATTATTAACCTCAATAACCTTAATTTCCACTCATTTCCAGTCTATTCTGAACAGCTCACACCTCACAATAGTGTTTTTATGTCCAAAAGGTTGCACCGAGGTAGCTGGATGACTATGCTAAGCGACACGAGTGGGCGGCACAAACACGTGACCCATCTAGGAGTGACACTGCAGTGGCAGACAGGATGGCAGTTAGAAAAACTAGGCCCCAAACTGTACATAATGCAAAGAAAAAAAAGAAATGCAAGATGGAATTGTCCTTGGGCCCTTGGACATGCACACTTTAACAAATCAATCATTTCAGCGCCAGGGTCTGCCACACAACTGTGGCTGAAATGATTGGTTCGTTTGGGCCCCCACAAAACAAGCTGGCAATTAATGTGTCCCTGCACAAACTGGCTCTACGGAGGCAAGATGTCATCCTCATCCTCCTCATCCACCGATTCCTCACCCTCTTCAGTGTGTACATCCTCATCCTCACAAAGTATTAACTCGTCCCCACTTGAATCCACCACCACAGGTCCCTCTGTACCTTCTGGAGGCTGGTCTCCCTGGAAGAGCTGATAATTCATTTTGATGAACATCATCTTCTCCACATTCTGTGGAAGCAACCTCCTACGCCTTTCGCTGACAAGGTTCCCGGCTGCACTAAACACTCTTTCGGAGTACACACTGGAGGGGGGGCAACTCAGGTAAAATAGAGCCAGCTTGTACAGGGGCCTCCAACTTGCCTCTTTTTCCTGCCAGTACAGGTATGGACTGTCTGACATGCCTACTTGGATGCTGTCACCGATGTAATCCTCCACCATTCTGTCAATGGTGACAGTATCATATGCAGTGACAGTAGACATGTCAGAAATTGTTGCCAGGTCCTTCAGTCCGGACCAGATGTCCAAACTTGGTCCTGCCTGCCCTGCATCACCGCCAGCGGGTTGCTTAGGATACCTAAGTTTTTTCCTGGCAGCCCCAGTTGCGGGAGAAAATGAAGAAGGAGCCGTTGACGTGTCACGTTCCGCTTCAGCTGACAGTGTGTTCACCAGCAGGTCTTTGCACCTCTGCAGGCTTGTGTCGGCCGGAAAGAGAGACACCACATAGGCTTTAAACCTAGGATCAAGCACGGTGGCCAAAATGTAGTGGTCTGATTTCAACAGATTGACCACCCTGGAATCCTGGCAAAGCGAATGAAGGGCTTCATCCACAAGTCCCACATGCCGAGCGGAATCGCTCCGTCTTAGCTCCTCCTTCACTTTCTCCAGCTGCTTTTGCAAAAGCCTGATGAGGGGAATGACCTGACTCAAGCTGGCTGTGTCTGAACTGACTTCACGGTTGGCAAGTTCGAAGGACTGGAGAACCTTGCACAACACGGAAATCATTCTCCACTGTGCTTGAGTCAGGTGCATACCCCCTCCTTTGCCTATGTCATAGGTGGATGTATAGGCTTGTATGGCCTTTTGCTGCTCCTCCATCCTCTGAAGCATATAGAGGGTTGAGTTCCACCGCGTCACAACCTCTTGCTTCAGGTGATGGCGGGGCAGGTTCAAGAGTGTTTGCTGGCGCTCCAGTCTTCGGCACGCAGTCGCTGAATGGCGAAAGTGGCCAGAAATTTTTCGGGCCACCCAAAGCGTCTCCTGCACGCCCCTGTCGCTTTTCAGAAAATTCTGCACCACCAAGTTTATTGTGTGAGCAAAACATGGGACGTGCTGGAATTTGCCCAGATGTAATGCCCGCACAATATTGGTGGCGTTGTCAGATATCACAAATCCCCAGGAGAGTCTAAGTGGGGTAAGCCACTGGGTGATGATTTCCCTCAGTTTCTCTAAGAGGTTGTCGGCGGTGTGCCTCTTACTGAAACCGGTGATACACAGCGTAGCCTGCCTTGTAACAAGCTGGCGTTTCTGAGATGCTGCTACTGGTGATGCTGCTGCTGTTGCTGCGTAAGGTGATACATCTACCCAGTGGGCTGTCACAGTCATATAGTCCTTAGTCTGCCCTGTTCCACTTGTCCACATGTCCGTGGTTAAGTGGACATTGTGTACAACGGCATTTTTCAGGACACTGAGGACACTTTTTCTGACGTTTCTGTACAGTCTCGGTATCACCTGCCTAGTGAAGTGGAATCTAGACGGGATTTGGAACCGGGGACACACTACCTCCATCAATTGTCTAAATCCCACTGCACTAATGGCGGATACTGGACGCACGTCTAACACCAACATAGCAGTCAAGGCCTCAGTTATACGTTTTGCTTCAGGATGACTGCTGTCGTACTTCATCCTCCTCGCTAAGGACTGTTGGAGGGTCAATTGTTTTGTAAAAGTAGTGGTGTTCCTACTTCCTCTCTGGGATGATGAACGACTCCCAGCAGCAGCAACAGCAGCAGCGGTAGCAGTAGGCGTAGCAATGCAGGATCCTCCAGAGGAATCCCGGATAGGAGAGTCAGTCATGCCAGTGACATGGCCTGCAGGACTACTTCCGATCCTGACTAAGGAGGAAATTGACGAGGAGGGAGTTGACGGTGTGGTTTGCAGGCGCTTGGATACAACAGGACAACGGGATTTAGGTGTCCCTGGACTGCTTATGGTCTTAGCCAAAGTTTCTGAACTTGACAGTAACTTTTTATGAACGCGCTGCAGGTGCCGTATAAGGGAGGATGTTCCTAGGTGGTTGACATCCCTACCCCTACTTATTTCACCTTTACATATGGTACATATGGCAAGACAGTTGTTGTCCGGATTTGGATAGAAATATTGCCAGACCAAAGAGGTGGAATGTTTGGTCTTCTGCCCAGGCATGACTGTGATGGGCTTTTTCATCCCACGGACAACAACTGTCTCCCCCGGAGCCTGATTTAAACAAACCACATCACCATCAGAATCCTCCTCGCCAACTTCCTCCTCAGCACCAGCTACACCAGTATCCTCATCCTGTTGTACTTCAACAGTGACATCTTCAATTTGCATATCAGCAAGTGGACTGTGGGTGCTCCTTTCAGCACTTGCAGGGGGCGTGCAAATGGTGGAAAGAGCCACCTCTTCCCGTCCAGTGCTGGGAAGGTGAGGCATCGCAACCACCACCACACTTGGACTCTCCTTGGGGATTTGTGATATCTTCTTAGAAAGCACAGTTCTTCGCTGTGCTTTTGCCAGCTTAACTCTTTTGATTTTTTTAGTGGGAGGAGGGCTTCCATCGTCATGTGAAGCTGAACCACTAGTCATGAACATACTAGGGATCGACCTTAGCCGTTCCTTGCCACTCCGTGTCGTAAATGGCATATTGGCAAGTTTACGTTTCTCTTCAGCTGATTTAAATGTCTTTTTCAAGGTCATTTTCCTGAACTTTGCCATTTGGGATTGTATGTGCCCTCTACTATGACATTGGGCATCGGCCTTGGCAGACGACGTTGATGGCATGTTATCGTCTATGTCATGACTAGTGGCAGCAGCTTCAGCACTAGGAGGAAGTGGTTCTTGATCTTTCTCTATTTTATTTTTATCGGAGAAAGTTTGGTCCTCCATTTATGTTATATCGATTTGATATATACGTGCGGCTAAACACAGAAAATAATTTTTTTTTTGGTTTGGACTGGAGTGTACTTTCGGGGGTTACAGCACCCTTAACAGTCAAGCCAGCCGGCCCTTTACTTATGACACAGGCGCACGCTTGGCACTACTTTGTTGATGCACGTGCGGCTACTGCGCACACAATTCACAAACACAGAAAATAATTTTTTTTTTGGTTTGGACTGGAGTGTACTTTCGGGGGTTACAGCACCCTTAACGGTCAAGCCAGCCGGCCCTTTACTTATGACACAGGCGCACGCTTGGCACTACTTTGTTGATGCACGTGCGGCTACTGCGCACACAATTCACAAACACAGAAAATCATTTTTTTCTTGGTTTGGACTGGAGTGTACTTTCGGGGGTTACAGCACCCTTTAACGGTCAAGCCAGCCGGCCCTTTACTTATGACACAGGCGCACGCTTGGCACTACTTTGTTGATGCACGTGCGGCTACTGCGCACACAATTCACAAACACAGAAAATAATTTTTTTTTTGGTTTGGACTGGAGTGTACTTTCGGGGGTTACAGCACCCTTAACGGTCAAGCCAGCCGGCCCTTTACTTATGACACAGGCGCACGCTTGGCACTACTTTGTTGATGCACGTGCGGCTACTGCGCACACAATTCACAAACACAGAAAATAATTTTTTTTTGGGTTTGGACTGGAGTGTACTTTCGGGGGTTACAGCACCCTTAACGGTCAAGCCAGCCGGCCCTTTACTTATGACACAGGCGCACGCTTGGCACTACTTTGTTGATGCACGTGCGGCTACTGCGCACACAATTCACAAACACAGAAAATAATTTTTTTTTGGTTTGGATTGGAGTGTACTTTCGGGGGTTACAGCACCCTTTAACGGTCAAGCCAGCCGGCCCTTTACTTATGACACAGGCGCACGCTTGGCACTACTTTGTTGATGCACGTGCGGCTACTGCGCACACAATTCACAAACACAGAAAATATATTATTTTTTTAGCACTTGGGGGGAGCACCCCTGATGGACAGAGCACCCCCTGGACAAAACTACAGCACCCCTTTAGGACTGGGACACTGCACAGGACTTTGGAGTGGACACAGCCCCTATGGAGAACTGACTGCACAACACAGTCCAGCCAGCCCCTATGGACGTTGAAGTAGTGGACACAGCCCCTATTAACAACAGCAGCACTGCACAACACAGCCAGCCCCTATGGACTTTGAAGTAGTGGACAACAGCAGCACTACACTACACTACACTACACTACACAGCCCTAACTCCCACCCTTCCTCTTCACTGTCCACAGCCGAGTGAGAAAATGGCGCCGACGCGGGTACCTTATATAGGATCCAAAACCCGCGAGACTCGGAAGGCGGGATGATGACGTTTTGCCTCGATTTCAGATCCGAGTCAGGCGGGAAAAGTCGAGCCTGATTTGGATCGGACTCGGATCGGGGGGGCTCGGGGGGGTTCGGATTTCGAAATCCGAACCCGCTCACCCCTACTTTTAAATATGATTCATAACATGGTGGAAAATGGAAATGATTGGACTATTGTCTATTTTTAATGTGGCATGTCCTAGTTTAAATATTGGGGAAGGACGACCTCCACAAAAGTCCCTGATACAGAGATACCTGTATTAGGTAAAATGAGTTTCATTATTTCTAAGGAAGAACATCAGTCCATTAAGGATGGTGCGACAGCTGTTCATGCATAGTACCTGTAGAAGGCTTAGTGATGCCTAATCCGCATACAAAATGAGATGAGTCTAAGAAAACGTTTTAGTGAAAATGGAAAGGACTCCTGCCAATCATGGAATTCATACCCTACATTCATTTCTAAGTAACAAAGTGATTGAACGTTTATAAAAAAAAATTATGGATAGATAGATAGATAGATAGATAGATCATACTTGCCTACCCTCCCGAAATGGTCGGGAGCCTCCCAAAAATCGGATGTCACTACCGACCCCCCGGAAGAGCGGGCAAGTCTCCTGGCTGGCGCAACTGGCCTGCATACACCTGCCGACATCCGCTCACCCCCTGTTTAAGTGGCTGGTTCGGGGGAACTGATGACGCAATTTGCTCTGAATCGCGTAATCGTGACCCCGCGCCCGGCTACACAATGCCGGTAATCTTTGCATTGTGTATCGGGGGCTGGGCCGCGGTGACGCAATTCAGTGGCCATGCCCCCAATCCCACCCTCAAAATCGTGTCACGCCCCCCTTCCCTCCCACCGCTGTGCCGATCTGGCTGCCTCCTCCCGAAAGAGGCAGCCAGATTATCGGCAACCCTGAGATAGATAGATAGATAGATAGATATGATATAGATAGATAGATATGATATAGATAGATAGATAGATAGATAGATATGAGATAGATAGATAGATATGAGGTAGATAGATAGATAGATAGATAGATAGATAGATAGATATGAGATAGATAGATAGATAGATAGATAGATAGATATGAGATAGATAGACAAATAGATAGATAGATATGAGATAGATTGATAAATAGATATATAGATATGAGATAGATAGATAGATAGATAGATAGATAGATAGATAGATAGATACAGAGCCATAACTAGACTTTTGGTGCCCTGTGCAAGAAAGAGCATTGGCGCCCCCTCATTTTTCAAAGGGACATAATGCACCCAATAAAGGGCCATGGCTTCATGGGGAAGGGCCAGGGAAGAGTTATGAGAGACCTGGAGATGCTGGGGATGAAATAAGAGGAAGGTACAAGCAAGAATGATAATAAACAGAAATTTGATAGGCCCAAACAGCGCCCCCTGACCTGTGGTGCCCTGTGCAATGGCACCGGCCGCACTACCCTAGTTACGGCCCTGGATAGATAGATAGATAGATAGATAGATATGAGATAGATAGATAGATAGATAGATAGATAGATAGATAGATATGAGATAGATAGATAGATATGAGATAGAGAGATAGATAGATAGATCTGGGATAGATAGATAGATAGATAGATAGATAGATAGATAGATAGATAGATAGATAGATATGAGATAGAGAGATAGATAGATAGATAGATAGATAGATAGATAGATAGATAGATATGAGATAGATAGATATGAGATAGATGGATAGATAGATATATAGATAGATAGATAGATAGATAGATAGATAGATAGATAGATATGAGATAGATAGATAGATAGATAGATAGATAGATACAGAGCCATAACTAGACTTTTGGTGCCCTGTGCAAGAAAGAGCATTGGCGCCCCCTCATTTTTCAAAGGGACATAATGCACCCAATAAAGGGCCATGGCTTCATGGGGAAGGGCCAGGGAAGAGTTATGAGAGACCTGGAGATGCTGGGGATGAAATAAGAGGAAGGTACAAGCAAGAATGATAATAAACAGAAATTTGATAGGCCCAAACAGCGCCCCCTGACCTGTGGTGCCCTGTGCGATGGCACCGGCCGCACTACCCTAGTTACGGCCCTGGATAGATAGATAGATAGATAGATAGATAGATATGAGATAGATAGATATGAGATAGATGGATAGATATATAGATAGATAGATAGATAGATAGATATGAGATAGATAGATAGATATGAGATAGAGAGATAAATAGATAGATCTGGGATAGATAGATAGATAGATAGATAGATAGATAGATAGATAGATATGAGATAGAGAGATAGATAGATAGATAGATAGATAGATATGAGATAGATAGATATGAGATAGATGGATAGATATATAGATAGATAGATAGATAGATAGATAGATAGATAGATAGATATGAGATAGATAGATAGATAGATAGATAGATAGATAGATAGATAGATACAGAGCCATAACTAGACTTTTGGTGCCCTGTGCAAGAAAGAGCATTGGCGCCCCCTCATTTTTCAAAGGGACATAATGCACCCAATAAAGGGCCATGGCTTCATGGGGAAGGGCCAGGGAAGAGTTATGAGAGACCTGGAGATGCTGGGGATGAAATAAGAGGAAGGTACAAGCAAGAATGATAATAAACAGAAATTTGATAGGCCCAAACAGCGCCCCCTGACCTGTGGTGCCCTGTGCGATGGCACCGGCCGCACTACCCTAGTTACGGCCCTGGATAGATAGATAGATAGATAGATAGATATGAGATAGATAGATAGATAGATATGAGATAGATAGATAGATATGAGATAGAGAGATAGATAGATAGATCTGGGATAGATAGATAGATAGATAGATAGATAGATATGAGATAGATAGATAGATAGATAGATAGATAGATAGATAGATAGATATGAGATAGATAGATATGAGATAGATGGATAGATAGATATATAGATAGATAGATAGATAGATATGAGATAGATAGATAGATAGATAGATATGAGATAGATAGATAGATAGATAGATAGATAGATAGATAGATAGATATGAGATAGATAGACAAATAGATAGATAGATATGAGATAGATTGATAAATAGATAGATAGATAGATAGATAGATAGATACAGAGCCATAACTAGACTTTTGGTGCCCTGTGCAAGAAAGAGCATTGGCGCCCCCTCATTTTTCAAAGGGACATAATGCACCCAATAAAGGGCCATGGCTTCATGGGGAAGGGCCAGGGAAGAGTTATGAGAGACCTGGAGATGCTGGGGATGAAATAAGAGGAAGGTACAAGCAAGAATGATAATAAACAGAAATTTGATAGGCCCAAACAGCGCCCCCTGACCTGTGGTGCCCTGTGCGATGGCACCGGCCGCACTACCCTAGTTACGGCCCTGGATAGATAGATAGATAGATAGATAGATAGATAGATAGATAGATAGATAGATAGATATGAGATAGATAGATAGATAGATAGATAGATAGATATGAGATAGATAGATAGATATGAGATAGAGAGATAGATAGATCTGGGATAGATAGATAGATAGATAGATAGATAGATATGAGATAGAGAGATAGATAGATATGAGATAGATAGATATGAGATAGATGGATAGATATATAGATAGATAGATAGATAGATAGATAGATAGATAGATAGATATGAGATAGATAGATAGATAGATAGATAGATAGATACAGAGCCATAACTAGACTTTTGGTGCCCTGTGCAAGAAAGAGCATTGGCGCCCCCTCATTTTTCAAAGGGACATAATGCACCCAATAAAGGGCCATGGCTTCATGGGGAAGGGCCAGGGAAGAGTTATGAGAGACCTGGAGATGCTGGGGATGAAATAAGAGGAAGGTACAAGCAAGAATGATAATAAACAGAAATTTGATAGGCCCAAACAGCGCCCCCTGACCTGTGGTGCCCTGTGCGATGGCACCGGCCGCACTACCCTAGTTACGGCCCTGGATAGATAGATAGATAGATAGATAGATAGATAGATAGATATGAGATAGATAGATAGATAGATAGATAGATATGAGATAGATAGATATGAGATAGAGAGATAGATAGATAGATCTGGGATAGATAGATAGATAGATAGATAGATAGATAGATAGATAGATAGATAGATAGATAGATAGATAGATAGATATGAGATAGAGAGATAGATAGATAGATAGATAGATAGATAGATAGATATGAGATAGATAGACAAATAGATAGATAGATATGAGATAGATTGATAAATAGATAGATAGATAGATAGATAGATACAGAGCCATAACTAGACTTTTGGTGCCCTGTGCAAGAAAGAGCATTGGCGCCCCCTCTTTTTTCAAAGGGACATAATGCACCCAATAAAGGGCCATGGCTTCATGGGGAAGGGCCAGGGAAGAGTTATGAGAGACCTGGAGATGCTGGGGATGAAATAAGAGGAAGGTACAAGCAAGAATGATAATAAACAGAAATTTGATAGGCCCAAACAGCGCCCCCTGACCTGTGGTGCCCTGTGCGATGGCACCGGCCGCACTACCCTAGTTACGGCCCTGGATAGATAGATAGATAGATAGATAGATAGATAGATATGAGATAGATAGATAGATAGATAGATAGATAGATAGATATGAGATAGATAGATAGATATGAGATAGAGAGATAGATAGATCTGGGATAGATAGATAGATAGATAGATAGATAGATAGATAGATAGATAGATAGATAGATAGATATGAGATAGAGAGATAGATAGATATGAGATAGATAGATATGAGATAGATGGATAGATATATAGATAGATAGATAGATAGATATGAGATAGATAGATAGATAGATAGATAGATAGATAGATAGATAGATAGATACAGAGCCATAACTAGACTTTTGGTGCCCTGTGCAAGAAAGAGCATTGGCGCCCCCTCATTTTTCAAAGGGACATAATGCACCCAATAAAGGGCCATGGCTTCATGGGGAAGGGCCAGGGAAGAGTTATGAGAGACCTGGAGATGCTGGGGATGAAATAAGAGGAAGGTACAAGCAAGAATGATAATAAACAGAAATTTGATAGGCCCAAACAGCGCCCCCTGACCTGTGGTGCCCTGTGCATGGCACCGGCCGCACTACCCTAGTTACGGCCCTGGATAGATAGATAGATAGATAGATAGATAGATATGAGATAGATAGATAGATAGATAGATAGATAGATATGAGATAGATAGATATGAGATAGAGAGATAGATAGATAGATCTGGGATAGATAGATAGATAGATAGATAGATAGATAGATAGATAGATAGATAGATAGATAGATATGAGATAGAGAGATAGATAGATAGATATGAGATAGATAGATATGAGATAGATGGATAGATAGATATATAGATAGATAGATAGATAGATAGATAGATATGAGATAGATAGATAGATAGATATGAGATATATAGATAAAAAGATAGATAGATAGATATGAGATAGATAGATGTGAGATAGATAGATATGAGATAGATAGATAGATAGATAGATAGATAGATAGATAGATATGAGATAGAGAGATAGATAGATAGATCTGGGATAGATAGATAGATAGATAGATAGATAGATATGAGATAGAGAGATAGATAGATAGATATGAGATAGATAGATATGAGATAGATGGATAGATAGATAGATAGATAGATAGATAGATAGATAGATAGATAGATAGATATGAGATAGATAGATAGATAGATAGATAGATATGAGATATATAGATAAAAAGATAGATAGATAGATATGAGATAGATAGATGTGAGATATATAGATAAAAAGATAGATAGATAGATATGAGATAGATAGATGTGAGATAGATAGATAGATAGATAGATAGATAGATAGATTAATCGATCAATGAACTGTCTGCTCTCGTAGAAGAATCTGAAATTGAAACATGATAAGATCTCTAAGCTTGAAAATAAACAGCCATGTATATGTGAGAGACAAATATTCAAACTTGGTTAAGTAAGATGCTTTCCACACAAATATATCATCACTTAGCAAAATGAATTACTATAAGTTATGAGCTAAACTCATTTATGCCTACTAAAGTACATTGAGACAAATTTGCTGCTATAGAGCCTGGCAATTGAATGTGATGACTTTTGGATAAATAGATATGGGACAGACAGCTAAAAATATATGACAGACAGACAGACAGACAGACAGGTAGATAGATAGATAGATAGATAGATAGATAGATAGATAGATAGATAGATAGATAGATAGATAGATAGATAGATAGATCATACTTGCCTACCCACCCTATCTAATGCCTATATCCTTCTTGAATTGAATTTGAAGTGCAA
This sequence comes from Taudactylus pleione, assembly GCA_031769625.1. Lineage (NCBI taxonomy): Eukaryota > Metazoa > Chordata > Amphibia > Anura > Myobatrachidae > Taudactylus > Taudactylus pleione. The sequence goes on along the minus strand of JAUIMM010000353.1, from coordinate 250,225 downwards.
TAAGCTTTCTAAACTTAAAAAAAGCAGACATGTAAATGTGAGTGTACAATTAATGCAAACTGTACATTTAGTTGGACAAGATGCTTTGCACACAAATATTTAATCTCTTAGCAGAATGAATCACCACAGTATATGTTGTGAACTAAACTCATTTATGTCTGCAAAAGTACATTGAGACAAATTTGCAGCATAGTAGCAATTTGATTACAAACAGATTTACTCTGTATGCTATCTCTATGTCAATTAGCACAACTGTCAGGTCTACTTGGTTGCTGGAACAAACCTATAGTGGATTACACACATCACAGAAAAGAGAAAAATGAAAAGAAGTAAAGTTCAAGAAGATATATTTTTGTCTGTCTGTCTCTCTGTCTATCTATCTAACATTTAGTGTATCTATCTATAGTATCTATCTATCTATCTATCTATCTATCTATCTATCTGTCTGTCTGTCTGTCTGTCTGTCTGTCTGTCTGTCTGTATCTATCTATCTATCTATCTATCTAAATATATAGTGATATACTGTACAAACAGATGAACCAGTCGTTACACCTTGTCTAAGGTAGAAATGAGCGGTTCGGAATACCTGTAATCCGAGCGCGCCCGAACTCCCGGTATCCAAGGCATTCTGAGCGCCAGCTCGGGTCTTCTTGTCTGTCTCAGATGCCACTCTGAGGAAACTTAATCCTCGCGGCATCAGATTCTCGCGGGTTTTGGATTCTATATAAGGTGCTGCGGCTGGGACCTGGCGCCAGTTCACTGTTAGGCATGCTTGTGTATGCTACATTGTACTCTGCTGTATAGTCTGTGTTGTGTCCAGACTCACAAGTGGCTGTGCTGCTCTGTATAGTCAATGTGTAAAGGGACGCATGCTCCTGTATGCTGCATTGTACCCTGCTGTATTGGCTGTGCTGCGTCCACACTCCAGTCTCACAAGTGGCCGTGCTCTGTATAATCAGTGTGTATAGGGGCACGTTGATGTATGCTGCACTGTACTCTGCTGTATTGGCTGTGCTGTGTCCAGACTCCAGACTCACAAGTGGCTGTGCTTTGTATAGTCAGTGTGTACATAGGGGCACACTTCTGTATGCTGCGCTGTACTCTATTGTTTTGGCTGTGCTGTGTCCAGACTCAGAAATGGCTATGCTCTTTATAGTCAGTGTGTATATAGGAGCACGCTGCTGTATGCTGTGCTGTACTCTGCTGTATTGGCTGTGCTGTGTCCTGACTCACAAGCTGTGCTCTGTATAGTCAATGTGTATAGGGACATGCTGCTGTATGATGTGCTGTTCTCTGCTGTAAATTCATGTGGCTGTTCTGTGCCCAGACTCCAGACTCATTAACAAGTGGCTGTGCTCTATATAGTCAGTGTGTATAGGGACATGCTGCTATATACTGTGCTGTACTCTGCTGTAAATTGGCTGTGCTGTGTCCATCTAAAGTGGCTATTCACAAGCAGCACTACATTGTGTATTGTCTCTGTCAGTTGTGAAAAAAATAATAAAAAATGTTAAAAGTAATTTTTTTAAAATAATGCTAAAAAAATTTATCATTTTAACTTTAAGTTAGCACAACATGTGTGTCTGTACTTATGTGCATTATTATTCAGCATAATAAACATAAAACCCCTTTGAATTACTGCAGTGAGAGTTAAGCTACGAAGTGAAAAATAAAGATATTCTTCTATTGTTTGTACTGTTTGGTGCGCTTTACCCTAATGCACTTTGTTCACGTGCATATATAAGCCCTGTGACTCCATGCAATGTGAGACATGTGCCATGTTGGAAGTTGAACTGCCACATGTTTGTGCCGCCCACTGCTGTCGCTTAGCTTAGTCAGCCAGCTAGCTCGGTGCAACCTTTTGGCCTAAACTGGATGAAAACAATATTGTGAGCTGTGAGGTGGTCAAAATCGACTGGATATCAGTGGAAATTAATGTTATTGAGGTTAATAGTACTTTAGGAACAAAAAAAAGGCTAAAATTATGTGATTTTAGCTTTTTTGTCAATTTTTGGAAAAAATCCCAAACCAAAAGCAATATGAAAACCATTCACTGCGGTTTGGCAAAACCAAAACCAGCTGTCGGATTAGAACCAAAGCCAGCAAAAATAGTATGGCGCGCATCTCTTGTCTAAGGGTAAACTACTGCTCGCTGTATGCAAAGAACAGTTCAGATGCTGTGGTGTTTTGGTTCTAGGCCCTACGTTATATACAGTATATGCAGGGACATAAAGAAGGGTGTGCGACCATTGCTGCTGCCCAGTGCACAAGGCCGAGTGGGTGGCACAGACTCTGCCCCAGAGGCCACCTTCTTTTACTTTCTATAACATCGGTGGTGCCTTTTACTGCACCTTGCAGCCTGGAGAGGCACTTTTAGATCCCCAGCCACCTGCTCATAACCACGTCTTTGTGACATTGCGATATCACACACATATTCTTGGCAGGATCGGTATGATTGACCACCGGATGTATGTCCGGCGATTCAACTCCCGACGCCGGAAGACCGGCAGCAGTGAAGATCCTGACAGTTAAAAAGGTAAGTATAACTAGCCATCTCCCCCCCCCCCCCGCAACCCTCCCTTAGGGGTGCCTAACCCTTAACTAATGATTAACCCTAACCCTCCCCATAAGCGCCTAAACCTAACCCCCCGTCCCCGCAAGCTAAACCTAAGTCTCCCAGGGAGGTGCCTATCCATAACCTCCCCCCGGGGGTGCCTAAACCTAACCCCCCCTTCCCCTAACCTAACCCTCCCCCCTTACCTTCGTTCGGTATGCCGGACATCGGGCTCCCAGCGTAGGGATTTTGATAGGCGCCGGGATTTCAGCGCCTATCATTAGACCCCTGCCGGGATTTGACAGTCGGGAAGCCGGTGGTCGGCATTTCGACCATCGGCTTCCTGACTGCATCCCTTCTTGGCCGGGGCTGGTGGGGGCCAGCAAAGGTTGTCCACACCTATGGACATTTGGGACTTGAAAGTATAGATGTCTTTGCCAAAATAAAAATCCTGACAGATACAAAGAGATATCTGTATTCTCTGGACTGACACTCAGGGCGAAATGTAATAGGGTGAGAGTTTTGAAAATGTGAGAGTTCAGCAGTAAACTCTCACAATGGTCGAGTTTTATCTTCAAAATGGGAAAAACATCTGGATGAGATTTTAAATCGTGAGTTTTTTGAGTCTGAATAACATGCGAGTTCGCTCTGTTGCTTTGTTCTCGGACTCTATTACATTGGCAGAGTTTAAAAGTGCGCGCACACACACACACCTATCTCTTCTAGTTTTCTCCAACCACACTCCCCTTATCGTTCCCCAGAAATAATAATAAGCGTACTATGAGCTTCTCTCCTTGGCTCTGCTGCTCTGTGGTTGACATCCATTGACATTTCAAGGTGCAGAGAGCCAGATGACTCTCAACATTGTCAGTAGATTGTATGGTATGGACCCCACCTCCTTATGGTAAGATAGGGACAAACAGACGGTTGAGCCCAATAGAGATTTTCTTGGTACCTTGGGTAGGCTGGCATCGCATTGTCATTGCTTGACATCCTTGACACCTTAAGGTGCAGGGAGCCAGGCAACTCTCACCATTGTCACTAGATTGTATAGCATAGACCCTCACCTCCTTATGATAGGTTAAGGACATTAAGGCGGTTGAGGGCAGCGCAGGTGGTACTTTGAGTGGGCCAGTCTGCATAATATAACGACTATGGGAGTTGAGGGAAGAGAAAGTTCAAGTGACACTTGATCGATACTTGAAAATGTGGGAGCTGCACCATGTAGTAATGAGTAAGCTTAAACTACAGATACGTCCCTTTGCGTCTTTGCCGTTTGTGAAGTAAATCGCGTCATGCGCCTGCGAACAGCTACGCATGTTGTGTTCCCCCCTGTGACCCCATAGGATTGCATGGTGCGAACGCAGCACACGGCATGGTGCGCGCAGCCATGGATAATCGCATGGCGCGATGCATGCACGTTTGTAGAGAGAGCGGCAAGGATTCAAGAGGACACATCTGTACAAGTGTCATCTGCAGAGAAACTGACGAAGTAGTGGCTCTGAGGACTAATAATGAAAGAACGGCATGGTGCGCGCAGCCGTGGATAATCGCATGGCGCGATGCATACGCATGTTTGTAGAGAGAACAGCAAGGATTCAAGAGGACACATCTGTACAAGTGCCATATGCAGAGAAACTGACGAAGTAGCAGCTCTGAGGTCTAATAGTGAAAGAACGGCATGGTGCTGACGTGAAATGACTGATTGCTCCTAATAGCAGGGGAGCTGAGAACTGTTTCACTTTAACCTTGTTTTGTCCCTTAAGGATTCTACACTATGTTGACAAAATTGATTGGTCACTCTCACGCAAGCGAAATGCATAACATTGCACACAATGGCCACATTAGTGGCCACAGTTCCAAATGGCCACTAATGTGGCAGTTTCAACAAGAACACTTGGTAGGGAGACCCATGCACTTGCAGTTCTACGGAAACAACAAATGTTTTTATCAGGACGACAATGCCATCTGTCATGTTTCCAGGGTGATGTTGGACTGGTATACAGAGAATTCAGTAACCCGGGTGGACTGGCCAGCTCAGAGTCCAGATCTTAACCCCACTGAGAACCTCTGGGACGAATTGGAGTGATGGGTGAGTTCTAGGCCAACACAACCTTCTTCAGTGTCACAGTTGGTCATGTACTTAATGGCAAAACATGCTGTTGTCCAGGAAATTGTGGACAGTTTGCCAAGAAGGGTGTCTGCAGTAATCACTGCACGTGGTGGACCTACAAAGTACTGACATCAATAACACCTCGTTGATCTATTTGCTGTTTGTTGGGTGCAGATCATACTCTTAAGCACAATAATCATGGTGTGACCTGTTCATCGCCAAAGACAACAGCTGAAGCTTAATGCTTTATTTTTCTTCATGTTTGACTTTCCAATTCCAAGGAAATCCTATTAACTGTACACAGACTTGTCAAGGAAACTAAGCCCATACTTACAGCCACGCAGCCATTTTCCCTGCGAGATTTGTGTGTTTTTACTTTTGAACAAGGAGTACACAGTATTGGAGAGTCTGAGCACCAGGCACCAGAAATATCTTAACACAAACAGGATTTGTACTGCATATGCCGAACAGCGCATTGCTGCTAGATTGTGCAGGGGGTTAATATGACACTAATGCCTTCTTCCCCCGAAGCTTGCTGAGAAACTCAACAAAGGAATAGATATGTTTGCTAACTCAAAGAGTAATGCAGCGGGGTAGAGTAATCCTCGGATGTAATGGGCCTTTTAGAGCTGTGATGGTATTATAATTCCTAATGCATCTGCTAAGGATCTGTCTTGTGCTTCTGTTTCTCGCACGTCGGACGGAAACGCTGACAAAATAAAAAATGAACGTGGGAATAAATTTTGATTATGAAACCGAGTGCTGCTCCTTTCATCATTATTAGTGTTTTCATTCACGCAGTGGACATAGAGCAGAGAAGATTCTGATCATGATCCACCTCTCGGATGTACACAAGATCTGAGAGCAGAGTTGCTTTAAGTATGGTTCCAAGAGACTATACATCCATGCATTTATACTGTATATACAGTACAGGTTGAGTCTCCCATATCCAAATATTCCGAAATACGGAATATTTTTAGCATGACTGAGAAAGTGAAACCTTTACTTTCTGATGGTTCAATGTACACAAACTTTGTTTAAAGCACAAATTATTAATAATATTGTATAAAATAACCATCAGGCTGTGTGTATAAGGTGTATATGAAACATAAATGAATTTCATGTATGTACACAAACTTTTTTTGATGCACAAAATTATTGAAAATATATTATAAAATGACCTTCGGGCTGTGTGTATAAGGTGTATATAACACACAAATGCATTCTGTGTTTAGATTTGGGTCCCATTCCCAAGATATTTCATAATTTTATGTAAATATTCCAAAATACGGAATATTCCGATATCCAAAATACCCCTGGTCCCAAGCATTATGGATATGGGAGACTCAACCTGTATATTAGAGATAGAGAGGGAGAGAGAGAAAGAGAGAGAGAGGGTTGGTCAATGATTTTTTTGCTATGACAATATAATCTATAGCCCTCATGTAAACATGCACCTATTGCGTAAGAGCAATAACGCATCTTCACACTTGCATTTATGTGTCGGACGCAGACGCAGCTACTTTTCAGTCTGGCCGCGGATGCCTGCTTTCTCCTTATGCTAATGTGAGATCCCGGCTTTGTATACTAAAAATCTGTGCGAATGTATGTGGTAGCCTATCCCGACCACTGTTCTTACGTCCGCAGCCATAATCATGCTGGGTGCAAAAGATCCGTCTGACACAGACGCCCTATCTCCGTCCAGCACACTGCGAATGACTGCTGAAGTCGGCCGACATGACCATGACACTCTCGCAGTTCCGTCCGATCGCATGGTGGCCTCACAATTAATGCCCAGAAGTGCCCGCAAAATGCATAGTATGGTCTGTCGGCCAAGAATGCAATCCGTTCACAGGGCCTGATTCAGCTGAACGCAGAGTCCCGATGTTTGGGAATCTGTGCAGGCACCAGACCCGTTCTGTGCATGTGCAGAATGGGTCTGCGAGTCCGCTTGCAAACTGGCAGCAGACTGTCAGTGATTGACGGTCAGCTGCCATGTGGGGGCAGGGAGGGGGCGGCAACAGCCACCATTGCCCGAAACGGAGGCGTGTCGCCGCCACTGGTGAGCAGGGAAGAGGCCAGGATCTCCGTCGGATGACGGAGATTTCTTGACCTCTTCCCCTAAACTGTGGCGGCCGGCTGTGGGACCCTATGGGTCACCGCAGTTGGCTGATGGTACGCAGATTAACCGATGCCTGGTTAAGTAATGCACGGGGGGCGTGATGCCTCCTATGCATTACCATATCTGCAAAGGATCGCAATTGCAAAGCTGCCTGAGTACTGCTTTGCAATTACGATCCTTATAGGATCAGGCCCATACTTCGCAATATAGAACTCCGACCATGCGAGTAGCCCAGACTTGGCACATAGGCAGTAGCCAATTTCTTTCTTTAGCACTTGTGCAGTAAGTTGAAATCCACTCAATCTGTCTGCATTGTGATTTAGGTCTAACTCAGAATCCACCCCTCTGTATCTGTATTTTGAAATTGCTTACACCTTAAGTTACATGACCTAAAATTTGAATGATGTAATATATACAGTAGAGAAAAGGTACCCTGGTGAATATGCAAAGATGCTTTTCCTGAAACATGTTTCTCAGGATACATGTAACCCAGCGCAGACTTCATCTGAAATGGCTGTGGTTACCTTATATCTGCATGCCCTTACTGCATTGCACTAACATGTACATGCGGTATGCAGTCAGGAAACCGACGGTCAAAATGCCGACCACCAGCTTCCGGACCGTGCAATCCCGACAGGGGACAAATGATAGGCATCGAAATCCCGACACCTATCATTATCCCGACACCCGGCATACCGAACGAAGGGGGGGCATTTAGGTTAGGAGCTCCCGGGGGGGACTAGGGTTAGGCACCCCGCCAGGAGTGTTAGGGTAAGGCTAGGGAAAGAAGGGGTTAGGCACCCCTGGGGTGGCGGTTAGGGTTAGGCACCCCGCCAGGAGTGTTAGGGTAAAACTAGGGTAAGAGGGGGTTAGGCATCCCTGGGGTGGCGGTTAGGGTTAGGCACCCCGCCAGGAGTGTTAGGGTAATGCTAGGGGAAGTGGGGTTAGGCACACACTTTTCAAAGCTCAGTAGGCCAAGGGTATATAACTCTAAATGAGGTGCTATTCGTTAAACATGGACCAGGGGATTACGCAGTCTGAAGAAGGGATGTGCTATTGTTCTGATATCATCCAACATATACTTTACAGCTCAAACAAATGAATGCAGAAGCCAAGAAGAACTAGCAGCAAAGCCCATGGGGTATATTTACTCACCAGCGTGTTGTCAAAGTGGCGACTTGGAGCAATAGATTTAAAATGGCAATAGAAATAAATGCTAAACAAGCCTGAATTATCATTTATTTCTATTGCTGTTTTATATTTATTGGTTACCGCTGGTTTACCAATATACCCCCTATCCTCATGCAAATGACAAGATCCATCATACCACTAGGCAGGCCTTTGCCAATAGGCGGCGTGTCTTTGCAGCATGCGTGTAAAGTTGCCTTTCTTTTTATATGGGAAGAAAACATTAATTCAAGGAATGAGCACATTAAACTGTTCCGAGTTTTAGTTTGGTTGGTAATTGTTATATTATCTAACTGTAGAGATGTTTACTAGAGGACAATGGTTTGCTGAACTAAGGCAGCACTGATTTCATTGCAACATAACCACCAAAGCCCCAATAAATAAAATCATAAATAGGACAACATGTAATGGTACGCCGGGGAACCCCACCAGCTGCAGAAGGGACTCCCGAAACCACCATGGTCACCACTGCCATGATTACAATTTTCCATCTTAATCACCATTGCCTGCTATCTACATCACTTTTTACATTTAGTTACAATAACCTATCACAATTCCTAAAAACCCTCCTCTGTGGTTATTCCTCATGATCCTTGGGAGGGACGGTTGTTTCCAATATCTGACCTGTAGAGACTGACTACTTTCTCCTCAAAAATCTGTTTAAACTACCCTATCTAACAAAGCACAGCAGGGATGTTCTAAAACCATAACATCTTTCTTGCTCCTCTACTTACTAATACCCCTTTCATAATGAACCTCTTCCACAGGATATTGCCAGGGCAACCTGGGTCCTAGCTTGGTGTGAAAGGGTCAACCCAGGTTGAGTGTGTCGGGTCTTCGACACTAATGACATACAGGGGTCTAGTTACTAAGCAGTGTTAGGAGACAGAGTGAAAAGTGATAAGGTACCAGCCAATCAGCTCCTAACTGTCATCTCACAGACTGTGTTTGAAAAATGACAGTTGGGAGCTGATTGGCTGGCACCTTATCACTTTCTTATCACTTTTCACTCTGTCTCCTAACACTGCTTAGTAAATAGACCCCACAGTACACTGGTTTACAGGGCTAACACATGTGCGTCCAAGGTGCAGTGTGTTAAGGGTATGAAGGGTTGAAACTGATATGAAGAATTGGACCCATGATTTAGGTGTCAAAAGGGTATTATACTGTATGTGTCTACTTACACCTTGCTTTAGACTTGCTCCAAGAGTCAATAGGAGAGGCCCACTTGATTCTGCTCTGTGACAGAGCTAGCCAAGATTACAGAATTTAAAGGTAAGAAAGAGACTCACTTGAGGGGGCATTCTTATCAACAATTTATTATATGAAACTATAACTTTTAGTAGTATAACATTAGTAAGTATAAGATATCACTTACAAAACAATATGATACACAGTATACAAACTATGCTGAAAAAATCATGCTGAAAGAATATGAAGAGAAATGAGGGATCATGTTATCAAGATCATATAGGAAGGACGGTCACGAATCTCAAAAGTGGCAAAAATAACAGAATAGATGTGTTTTCACCATTGTTTGTATATAGGGCCTGATTAAGACCCGGACGCTAAGCCGCGAACGCACGCTATGGCCGATAATTGCAAGTTATGCATCAATATGCGCATGCGTGAGTCATTCACTGCGCCCAGGAATTTTTGCGCTCGTAGTACACAGACTGGACGCTACTTTGAGTGACAGCGCTGTTTGTGGGTGGTAACAGGGGAAGGTGCTTGTGAATGGGGGAGTGCTGCTGCGAACGCAGCCGTGTCTGGGCGTTTAATCGGAATTTTATGGGTGTGCATAATTAGCAAAGAAGCGTCACTGCACACGTCACTTGGTTGTATTTTAGACAGCAGTGATCGCAGTGCTTGCAGTGGGGTAGGGTCTACCTCAAGCGCTGCGTGCAGCTCCGATAGCTCTCAATGTTACCGATTAATCATACACTTCCTGGAGATGACGTGTGCTAAGAAAGAAAGGTGGGCGTCTTTATACTGCCGTGCGTTCTCTCTGCCATCGCTCTCTAAGACATAGAGGGCGTCCTTCCACCAGACAGTGCGATCGCGGCATTTGCATACCCGGCCCCTTTTGGCTGCGTGAGAGCGCAGCTTAGCGTCCGGGTCTGAATCAGGCCCATGTGTATTGTATTGTTTTGTGACTGATATTTTATACTTACTAATGTTATACTATTGTTTTCATTTAATAAATTGTTAATAAGAGTGCCTACTCATTGGGGGGCACTGCCACACCTCATACATATGGGACAAACATGTCCGCTATACTATATCAGTGGTATTTATTCTGTATGATTTTATAGCTGGTGCATAAGTCCCCTTTTTTCTTTTTTTCAAGATTACAGTTTGTACATGTTCAGTCTAATTGTTGGGGTGGAACTTAAGATACCAAAGGTTGTATGCCCACAGGCTCCAAATAAGTAAACACAGACTAATTAGACTTTACTTACTAATCTAGATCACCTGCCGAGATGTCAAGTTTGCTCAATTTATCTCCACCCCATGATTCCAACTGATACAGTAATGCTAAATGTAATCAAGGTGCACCAGAAGTCTAAACAGTGAGATAAAACATCCAGAGATCTTTGCTGATGAAACCAAAACCCAAGTGAGCCATGTTAAACGATTAAAGTAGGCATTGGGAGTCATTAAAAGGGCCACAACTTTATTTTTCTGCCTACAGATTCTCACATAATAAATAATAAAGAAAAAGAAAGAAGAACAGCTGTTTGGATTTAAAATTGTGACACCCCACAATTGGGAGATATCACAAAGTCATATCACTGAAGTCAGCTGAGAGGAAGTCGTTGTTGCGCAGGACTAAATATCCCACTAAACCACTGGAACTGAGGAAGCTGCATGTTCAGTTAGAGAGACTGGAAGCCCAAGTAAAGGAGTTGCACTAAGGAGGAGTAAACACCCCACTCATCCCCGAATGTGGAACAATAGATTGTAGGGTGATTGGTGTGCTGCAGCGAGAGATTTACTGACTGTACTAGGGGGATAGATCCTTGCCTCTCTGCTGTGGTGTGTAAGAAGGGTAAAGCAAGAGTGCTGCCAAAAAGGAGATCCGAAGCAAGAGCTAATCCCTGCTGAGGCGCTACAGGAAGATACCGTTACGGCCTGTGAAAAGTCACCTAATGATAACATCACAAATAAATGTATTTGTGTACCACATAATAGAGTTGAGAAGAGGGAATTGGGGGCGTTTACCTTTTCTAAAAAAAAATTATTTTTTATTTTACCATGCCACTGGAGGTCTCAATGGTCCTACTTAATAAGGATGTACTGTATGTTATGCATTTTGAGTGTGCATATGCTATACAAAATTGGGCATTTTAGGCAAAAATATAGATTTGCATGCAACTGTAAATGACCCACACAATTTGCATCAGGCTTACCGGTCCCATGATCTTATGTACTTACAAAATTTTTTCTACTAAAGAGTAAATATCCTACAAAATATGGGGCTAATTCAGGAAATAAATGCTATTATCCGTCTGTATTTAGAACCAGCCGCTGCTATGTGAAGGCATCACTCCTATACATCCACTTGTGAAAGAAGCCATCATCTCTATCTGGGCCTGATTCAGAGGTAACGCTAACTCAGCCGTGACTGTGACTTTTTACTAGAGATGTGCGGTTCCATTCTCCAGATATCGGAGACCACCTGAATTTCATGAATCTGGGTAAATCCGAGTCGCGGTTCTGATCTTTCCGTGGTTCAGAATTCGGATTTTAAATTCAGATTTCGGGTTTTGAATTGCATAAATTACATTATTTTATCTGTTTTTAAAAACGTTTTATCTATTTAAAAAACAAAAAAAATCCAATTCCAAAACCAAAACACTTGAAACTTAAAGTTGTATTGCAAAGCCAAAACCAAAACATGAAGATGAATCCAGATCCAAAACCAAAACACGGTGGTCAGCGCACATCTCTACTTTTTACGCAGTGCGACTGCACCTTTATGCTAATGCCAGAGTCAATGGAATTCATACAGAGATGCCCACCGGCTGTGACACTAATTATTATTACTACACTTTATTTATAGGGGGCGCCGTACATAGGGCAAACAATCAGACAGTACAAGGTGAAACAGTACAGTAACCAGTATGAATAGATAAAAAAATACATTACACTTCTCAATACACAATACAGCTACAGAGGAAAGAGGTACAAAGGCTGAATTCTGTGCCCATTAGCGTTGGAGCAACTAACAGGTTAGAGCCATAGAAAGAGTGAAGCTGGGGTGCAGGAGAAGTCGGCTGAGAGAACATCGGGGAGGAGGATCCTGCTTACAATCTAAGGGGAAGGGGGGAGAGAGACGGATAACATGATAAGAGAGCTAGTGTGGGGGGGAGTGAGCCAGAGTGTAAGGGGATCTGAGGGCAGGAATCAAGAGAGGAACACATGGGGGATGCGGGAGGGTGAAGTAAACTATATGGTGACACAGTCATGTGGTGGACGGGTATGCTTTTATGTACAGGTAAGTTTTAAGTGCCCATTTGAAGCTATGCAGTTTGGGGGAAGTAAGATAGAGCGATGGAGATGGTTCCAGTGGTGGAGGGCAGCGGGGGTGAATTCTTGGATTCGGGAGTGAGATGTAGTAACCAGGGTGGAGGAAAATAAAAAAAATTGTGTAAAAAGACGCACCATCTGTCATACCATCGAACGTCGCCCAGCCTCATGGAGGTGCAGAATGTCCATCTGAACATAGCCACCGAAATCAGTGCAACTGTGGAAAAAGTCGACTGTGACAGCGTCTGACTAGCCACCTCCCTGTTACCACCCAGAAGCGCCCAATGAAATTCCACCTCTCTGCATCCAAATTCACTCTGCTTACCCTGGCGGTAACCACGGGGACACATGCACAGTGGGACTCCAATATCGACTCTGCATTCCACCTCTGAAGCAGGCCCCCAGCACGGTCTTACACCAACCCTATCCTTAGTGCAAGAGATACGTCTTAAATTTGATGGACGGACCTCTGTATACAGTAAGCACAACTTTCAATAGCTCGTAATTCCACCTACACAGCCATGAGACACCCACAGCACTCTTATCCTATTTGCGAACACCCCACTGCTGCCTGGTTACACTCACTCAGCCATACAACTAAGACCTGTACAATTCTGAAATACCTTTAATTGCACATACTTTCCAGTCAGGGCCAGATTATAGGAGAGGCGGGCCCATGCAGCAGCAAACATTGCCCCGAACTGGGCCACTCTGGACCCTCTCTGGACAGCTCCCAGCAGCATCACAGTCTAGACACTGATGGACTTGTTTTGAATTGTGATGGAGAAAGCTTAGTCCACCTCAACAGCCGGTGGGTCGGCCATGACTAATGATTGAAGCCCCGCCCCTCACTGACAATGCTGCGATTCGCAGGTGTAAGGGTAGGGGGTGGGGCCTAATGCAGTGACATGCCCGCCCCATCAGAAACATGATACTGAAACAGCCAGGCAGTGTGTGTGCTTGTCTATTCATGAAGCAGTGAAGTGTCCTGTTTAGCTGAAAACAGGGCACTCCTGTGCTTCGTGTGATTCATGGAAACGTATTACTTCTCCAGCGATGCACCTGCTCCTGTATGTATCGCATCACCGTACATTTGTATGGTGAGTGCAATTCATAAAGGAACGAAAAGCTCAGCTTTCTGTTCCTCTGCTTGCACCGTATTCATCATTTTAGGATGTCGTAAGCAGTGCTATTAAGGGAGAAGAGCAGTCTTTTCCCTGTTGTCTCCACCCCCTTTTCTGCTAGCGGCCAATAAGAGGTGCCCAGGGTAAATGCATATGCATATCCCCGGTCACCTCCTGCTGAGTGACTGCTGGCTGCCCCCACTGATCCAGTGCGCCCCCGCCGGTCCTACCCCTGCTTCCTCTATTGAAAGGTGACTCAGCCGGGTCTCCTCTGTTCAGAATACCCGCTGCCCTCAAGCCCCGCCCCCCACCCCTGTACTTTTTCCTAAACAATTTGATGTCCTAGACAAGATTTTTGTTGGTGCCCCCTAGTAGATAATCCCACCACCAAGCTTAGTGTTTATACACGGACACCAAAAATAACATATTGGTTTATGGCTAATTTTTTATTGTTAAACAAACACGTGCTAAAGGCACAAAATATACAACTATCCAGTCATCCTCCTTTGTTACGGGCCGCAGTGCAGAGGTGAATGATGTAAGATAAGTGAGTCAGACTCATTATACTGCTGCCTGCCTTCATTGTGGCGGGCCCAGGTCGGTGCAATGTACCAGCTGCATTGCCGCTAGTTCCGCCTCTGACCCAGCACCCATCTCCTTGTCTCAGAGCACAGCACCCATCACTCAGCAGCACAGATCACAGAAGCATCAAACAACATCCATCAATCCCCTCCCACACAGCACTCCTCATCCAGCACAGCATCCTTAATACAGAACCCCACTGCCCTCTCCCAGCACAGCACCCCTCAGCCAGCACAGCATCCTTCATACAGAACCCCACTGCCCTCTCCCAGCACAGCACCCCTCAGCCAGCACAGCATCCTTCATACAGAACCCCACTGCCCTCTCCCAGCACAGCACACCTCAGCCAGCACAGCATCCTTCATACAGAACCCCACTGCCCTCTCCCAGCACAGCACCCCTCAGCCAGCACAGCATCCTTCATACAGAACCCCACTGCCCTCTCCCAGCACAGCACCCCTCAGCCAGCACAGCATCCTTCATACAGAACCCTTTTGCCCTCTCCCAGCACAGCACACCTCACCAAGCAGCACATATCACAGCCACACCCAACACCAATCGCCCCTCTCCCGGCCAGCACTAGCACCCCTCACAACAGTCAGCTTAGCCCTCGCTACATGCAGAGCTGACTTTAATTAAAATTGACTGGCTGCCTGTCCATCCACCCCTACTGTTATGCAGCTCCTGCTGAATCCTACTCACGGTGCTTTGTGGCGGTGGTGCTGGCAGGCTGCAGGGAGTCAGTGCAGGCACAGCCTGTTGTATTCCGCAAAAGCCCATGCGAGGAGCAGCTGCTGTGGCGGGACATGCCCAGCAGCCCTCCAGAGACCAGCGGCCATTTGTGATCATGCCCAGTGGGCCCCCTTGTACGGAGTCTGCTATTCTGCTCCAGCCTCCCTGGACATGCTTGCTCCTGCAGTGCAGCCGCTGTTGCTGGCTGTGAGCTGCCTGCTGCAGCCCGATTGAAGCTGAGAGCGCCGATTGCAGCTGCCTAACCACTAGCAGAGCCTCGTCATCCAGGTGCCCTGAACCTGCAAACGCTGCCGGCTGTTCTGCCACTGCCTACCCACTAACTGTTTGCTGCTGCCGGGCCCTATTGAAGCTCAGCTGACAGCTCCATTCAGGCCTGACAGCATCAAACAGTAGATGCTGCGCAGCAGCGGAAGCAGATGACCCAGCTGGAAGCAGGTGCCTTTGTGCCTGCCCCAAACCTCTGCCAATAGCTAGCCCTATGCGGGCTTGGATGCCCCTAGGCATTCCAAATGCCTTAGGCATTTGCTTAGTTTGTCTATGCCTAGGGCCGGCTCTGGTAGGTTGACCATCTACATGCAGACTGCCCGCTGCCCCGCGTCCCACGTCTCCTGTTCCTTCTCCTGCCGCCACGATTGTAGGTTCCCTGGCATATGCCTGCTCACCTCTTCCATACTGCGCATGCACTTTGCCCCTACCGATCACCCCCTTCTCCATCCCCACCGCCCCTGCTGCCGCCGCTGCCAAGGTTCGACGCATGTGCAGGAGCATGCAGAAGAAAGAAAAAAACCGAAGAGACATAGAAAAAGAAGAGAAGACCGGACCGCCAATCATCGAAAGTGATGCAATCTGTAGTGATATGTAACAATTCTATATCACAGATCTTAATAAATAGACCCCTCTCTCTCTTTCTCTCACTCTTTCCTTCTCTCTGTCTCCCTCATTCACTCTCCCTCCCCCTCTCTCTCCTCCTTTGTCTCTCCTCTTTCCCTCTCTCCCCTCCCTCTATCTCCCCCCTGCCTTCCTTTCTCTTTCCCTCTCTCCCTCTTTCTCCCTACCTCTCTCTTTCCCGCTGTCTCTCTCCCCCTCTCTGTCTCCCTCCCTCTGTCTCCCTCCATTCCTGTCTCCCTCTCTCCACCCCTATCTCCCTTCTTTTCTCTTTCCCTGTCCCTCTTTCCCTCTCTCCCCCTCCTTCCCTTTCCCTTTTTCCATATCTCTCTCCTTAACTCTCACTCTTCTCTCCCTCTCTCACCCACCACTCAAAGTCCTACATATGCCCCTGGCAGTATACAAGATTATGTCCGCAATGCTGATGGACACACCCAGGGTCGTTGTGACCCTGCCGAGAACAGGTGTCCAGCAACACCTGTTCCTGGGCGGAGGCTCATCAGCCGCTGGTGTCAGTCAGTGCTGCTGCATCAGCTTTCTTATAGGAAGGACAGGGGCCGGATCCACACTAGCGGATGCAGGGGGGTTTCTGAGTAGAAACCCCCCCTGACACACCAATTCCCCCTATAGTGACTGCCTGCATCGGGGGTGGAGCCAATACAACAAGCCCCACCCCATATCCCCACAAATCACGGCATTAAATTGCGGGGACAGAGCCTAATGAATCGAGGTGCCTGACCCCTGTTGCAACCTGTTCCTGGTGATGCAGCAGCTGCTGTATCAAGTGAAAGTATGTATGTGTACTGTTTTATTGTGTGTGTGTGTGCATGGAATGGGTATGAATTCCGGGCAGCAGCAGCCCGAAGGGAGAAGATCCCGAAAGATTCCCCCCTAACCCTAACCCTCCCTTAGTGGTGCCTAACTGCCTAACACTAACCTCTACCCCTAGTGCCTAGCCTAACCTCCTCCCAGGGGTGCCTAACCCTAACCCCCCCTTACCGCACCCTAAACCTAACCCTCCCGGGGGAGAGTAACCCTAACTTCCCCGGGGGTGCCTAACTCTCCCCGCTAGGGTTGCCTATCCCTAACCTACCCTCCAAAAACCTAACTCTAACCCTGCTACGCTCCCTAAACCTAACCCTCCCCCTTGCGACTAATGCAAAGGTCGCCCCGGTCTTACCTCGTTCGGGCTGGCATCCTTCGGCATTCCAGCATCGGGATTAAGATAGGCATCAGTATTGACCCTTATCTCAAGTCCCTTGTCGGGATTTCCTTGTCGGTATTGAGACCGGCGGCATCGTGGCTGCTGGTCTCATAACTATATCCCTGTGTGCATGTATGTATGTATGTGATTCTGTGTGTATATGTGTTATGGTGTATGTGTAACACATAGGGGCAGAACTATGGGAGACAACGGAGGCGCCTGCCGCTGAGCTCCAGCTCTGAAGGGGCACCTCCTCCATTGTCCACAGCATATTCACCCCACTTAGGACTGTAACTATGAACCCAGAGAGGGTATGCAGTGGGGAAGCCGGCGGACGTAATCCCAATGGCCGGCTTCCCGACTGCTTTATCCCGGCGAGGGTTAAATGACAGGCGTCTAAATCTAGACGCCTGTCATTTTACCGATGTCGGGAGACCGGCGCCTGGCATCCTGATCGAAGTGATGCCGGGCGCCGCTGCGGACAGCCACGGGGGGGGGGGGGGTTAGGTTTAGGGCTCCCTGGGGGGGACTTAGGGTTAGGCACTCCCCTGGGAGGTTAGGGTTAGGCTAGGGGGAGGGAGGGTTAGGGTTAGGCACCCCCGGGGGGGACTTAGGGTTTGGCACCCCCCCGGGGAACTTAGGTTTAGGCGGCGGGGAAGGGGGGGTGCGTCCGGCAGTAATTCATACCGATTCCCCGGAGAGAGTGCCGTCACAGCTGCCCAATACATGGTACCAGAGAAGCCACCATACACTAGTGGAGAGCTCCATGTCAGACCATCAGCTGCTGCCTTCGTCTATCTATAGCCTGTCTGCATGCGAATTGCTATATTACAGTGTCAGCGGCTGTGATGGGGGGGCACCAAATTATAACTTGCCTCCAGGCGTCTGGGATGTAGTTAGGCCACTGACATACACCATAACAAATATACACATATATACACATTAACACAAACAGCGCCGTAGCTAGACGGCAGTGCGCCCTGTGCAGCACTGCCGCCCCTCTCAATCCCTCTCCGCCCCCCCTCCCCCCCCCTGAGCGCTTACCCTAACTTCCGAGGGGAGGAGGGAGGGCGGGTTCTTCCGCCGATATTCAATGTCCGGCACGCACCACTGCCGGAGGTCCCTCTATCTGCACACCTCCGGCACAGAGAAGTGTGTGGCTGGAGGATGGCGCCCGGTGCACATGACCCCTCAGCCCCCCCCTAGTTGCGGCCCTGACACATACATACAGACTAACACATACACAGTATACACACTAACACACATACACACTACTACATACACAGTATATACACTAACACTGTTAGGGCGGGATGTACTAACCTTGCTGAGTACATCCCGCCATGCTTCGCATCCCTACTGATCGCATATGTACTAACATATGTGATCAGTACAGCAGAGGACAGATCTTCCGATAAGAGCTGTCCTTTGCGATGTGCACAGTGCGTGGACTTCCGGGTTTATGACCCGGGAGTCCATCTGCGCATGCGCAGAGTGACGAGGCGGCCGCGGGGCATGCTGGGAGGGATCCGATCGGATCCCTCAGAGCAGCGCGATGCAGTAGAAGCCCATAGGCTTCTATAGGGTAACATCAGCAGAAGCTGGCATTACCCTCTGCATCGGAGCCCCGGCAGCCAGGTGATGGTACATATGGAAAATGCGATAAAACCCAGAAAACAGGTTTTTTACCGCATTTTCTGTTTAGTACATCCCGCCCTTTGTGTGTATACTGTGTATATGTTAGTGTGTATGTATGTTTTAATGTGTATATATGTGTTAGTGTGTACGTGTATATATGTGTTAGTGTGTATGTGTTAATGTGTATACATGTGTAGGTTCTGTGTGGCTTGGAGAGGGCCCCCACAATGTAGCTGCCCAGGGGCCCCCACAAGCCTTCATCCAGCCTTGCTGCCGGGAGTTGGTTCCCTGCAGTATCGTGGACATAATGTGGTATGCTGCGACTATGACGGTCATTTCAGAGTCCAGAGCCAAGGTAAGGGGCATAGTAGTGGCTGCAGGGGCCGTGGCAATTTTATTAAAGGGGCCACCACAACTTAGTTGCCCCGAGGCCCCCACAAGCCTTAATCCGGCCATGAATAAAGTACAAGCTCCGCCACCGACTGACTTGCATGCTACTCTGAATCAGACGCTATATGTGAGAACCATAAACGTGGGATGTCATTATTTGTGACATATGTACCCTCTATTATTTCATATTTAAATAAACCGTATTTTGCTTTTTAATGGTCAGTATAATTTTCATCTCCATGCTCATTAGGCTCTGCATACACCTTGCACTTTCCCTTACAGACAATTAGAGGTGACAGGAAATTTGACTTGCAGGTGGTTTTAATGAAGTGCAGAGCTTATCTAAAGCTGCAAGGACAATAGCTATATCCTGCTGAAACATTCTAATTGTCGGATTTCTCAAGCTCCATTCATGTCAGTTTTTCATAGACTGCTGCTCTAGTCTGTAAAGTTTTGTCCTCTTTGGTGTACTTTTTCCAGCAAGCAGAAAGCAGAACTCCTCCTAATGCATGACCTCACCTGCAACAGACAGCGTTTGTTTGTTTTTATAATGGGGTCAACCATTAAGTAGTCAGTCATGGTACCACAGCACTACTTACTCCACAGTCTTAGGGGTAAATTTACTAAGATGGGAGTTCTATTTAAGAAATTATGTTGCCCATAGCAACCAATCAGATGCTACTTCTCATTTATCTAGCACCTTCTAGAAGATAATGGGGTAGATGTAAGAATCTTAGAAGCGGTATCAGCGCACTTTATGTGCGCTGATACCGCTTATACTTGCCGACATTCAGCTCCCTTCTTCTTCTTCTTGTGAATGCCTGCATAGTGCGGGGGGTGTGGCCGGACACTGAATGATGGATTGGGGCGGAGCCGCACAATCACGTCATCGTGGTCCCGCCCCCTCTTCACAATGCCATCAATAAAGGCATTGTGAAGCAGGGGGCAGGGCCGCGATGACGTGATTCAGTGCAAATCGCGTCATCGCCCCCCGCCGCTGTGGGGATTTCTATTAGTGGATGGGGGGCTTGCCTGCCTTTCCGGGGGGTCGGGAGTGGCACACGATATCGGGAGGGTAGGCAAGCCTGCATTATCTACAAGATAGCAACGCCGATAGCCTGGGCCATGTACGAACGGTCAGATCGCCTGACCGTTCAGCCCGCTGTAGCTGTTGCTATCGACAGCTACAGCCTGGTGCTGCCCTATCTCCACAGCAGGGACAGAGCTGTCCCTGCTGCAGTGGCTGCCGGCTCCAGGCTGCGTACGGGGATCTCGCGATACTTGCGAGATCCCGCGCATGTGCAGTGGAGCCGGCCGGGACTTCCACACAGTGCATCAGCACTAGGCTGATGCGCTGTGGTCACTAGCAGGTAGCGCCGGAGGGGGGAGTTAACGCTCCCCCTCTCCGGCCGATGAGATATTCATACATCTCATAGGTAGTGCTTCCTGCTTCGTTAAGTGCCGCTATAATACAATTACCCCAATACCTGGAATCTGATTGGTTGCTATGGGTAACATCACTTCTTAATAGAATGCCCATCTTAGTAAATGTACCCCTTAGCCTAATATAGGAAGGAATGCATTGCAAAGGTAGCATATGATGGCTTGGTAGCTGTGTTCACTTAAGGAGATCTAATGTATGACTATGACAACATCCTCTCCAGAAAAATTGTAAAGAAATCACACTAGCCGATATATCATTATCCCTCTGGGAGATCCTAGAGGGCTGGCACAGGTGGGATGTGTGGTGAATTGCTATTTGTGACATCAGGCACTACACAAAGAAGTGATTCATTCCTAAACACAATTTTAAGCCCTTAAACCACCCACTTCCCTGTAGAAATGGGCAGATCTGGGAGCCTAGTCTTCTTGGTCAGGAGTCTCCGGACATTCCAAGAGACCAGGCTATGTATGAAATCAGTTATACGATTGCTCAACTGGGCAAGAGACATCCAGTAAGCGGCCACACAGTCGATATAAGCATTGTTCTGTCAGGGTCTCTGAGACATTGGCTAGACCCCGGCCATAGGGGTGTGGCCTCCAGAAGGGGCATAACTATATCACGAAGACGCTCCCATGAAAGCTAGAATTTGATTGGTAGATGTACATTACAACATGTTTACATCATGGAAAATTTCAAGTGCACCCAAATATGAAATAATCTGCAATTATATATTTTATACAAATTAAGGTATAACCATCAAAAGAAAGAAACCTATAAACTTTCCACCTTTTAATTTGGACATTACAGTAAATGGCACTACCTAATCAACCATTAAGCTGATCAAGCTGCGGTCTAGGGCGGTGGGACTTGAGAGGGCACCATCAGGGGTAGATTGGTCTCTGATACTTTCTGGGTGCCCCCTGAAGGGACCAGCCACCTTCAAATTTGTGTTATGTATCAGCCTAGTCTGATCTGTCTCTACACAGCATAGTCAGGTAGAGGTGCTGACCGCCCACTGACAGACATAGCTGGGCGGGCATTGCATGCACTCTACCCTCCAGGCACTCACTAACTATGTATGCTTGACACCTCCAATGGGAGCTCAGCACACAATTGCCTGACCTGATGTGATGTGAGAGGAAGGAAAAGAATAAAGACGTTTGGAGGATAGAGTTCAAGAGATAGCAGAGGAGTACGATAATGATCTATAAGGGCAATGTACCAGGATAAGAGAAAGATGAAGAGGTAGCAGAATAAAGAATGATGGATTAAAAAGGAGAAGGATAGAGAAGGATGGAGTATAAGGAAGCAGTAGGATAGAGAAGAATTGAGGAGGAGGAATCAGGAGGATAAAGAAGGAGGAGGAGGAGGAGAAGAAAGTAGTAGGATAGAGAAGGATGGAGGAGGCGAAAGTATAGAGAGAGATAGAGGGTGAGGAATCAGGAGGATAGAGAAGGATGGAGGAGGAATAACATTAGGATAGAGAAGGATGGAGGAATAGGAGACAGGTTATAGAAAGTTAGAGGAGGAAGAAGCAGAAGGATAGGAAAGTATAGAGGAGGAGAAAGTAGAATGATGGAGGGGGAGGAAGCAGAAGGGTAGAAGAGGATGGAGTAGGAGGCAGACGGATAGAGAAGGAGGGAGGAAATGGAATTAGGACGGTAGAAAAGAATGAAGGAGAAGAATGCAGAAGGATAGAGAATGATGGAGGATAGAGATGGATGGAGGAGAATAGAGATGGATGTCCGAGGAGTATGCAGGAGGAGGATAGAGAAGGATTGAGGAATCAGGAGGATAAAGAAAGATGGGGGAGGAAGCAGGAGGATTGAGAAAAATAGAGGTGGAAGCAAGAGGAAGCAGGAGCAAAGATGTAGGAGGAGAAAGCAGGAGGATAGAGAATGATGGAGAAGGAAGAAGTAATAGGATAGAAAAGGATGGATGAGGAGGAAGCAGGTGGATAGAGAAGGTTGGAGTAGGGAAAAGGAGGATAGAGAAGAATGAATGATGGAAGAAGGAGTGTAACCTCACCCTCTGGCTCTCTATACCCATTGTATGACTGGAGTGCCACCCATGGCGTGAATGAAGTAATTCTACAGCCTGATCTATTGTTTGGAGGTTAAGAAACATGAGATGAAATGCAGTTGAATCAGAGAGAAAAGATGGCTGGATTCAGATACCTCTGGCAGGTACGTAGCCATGTGGATATGTAACTAGAATACTCTCTATACTGTATGGTGGTCTGTATCATGCTCTCTGTATTTTATGGCAATCATTTGGCTGTTTTCTGTATTGTATGGTATGTGTTGTTTTATATGACTGTCCCTATAATGCTCTCTGTGTTGCAAGGGTGACCTCATCTAACCTTGTGGTTACAGCAGTAGATACAATGTTGCGGTTCCCAGCATAGACTTCAATGGAGAACACGCTGACCGCACACAGCCAATTAGCGAGCTGCTCCAACGGGGATGCCCGCTGATTGGCTGGCGGCTCCTTCAATGATGGGGCCCACGTGTGCCCCAGTCAGTTATGCAGAGTAAAGGTATGTGGAAACACATAGCTTTACTCAGTCCGGCTTGGATTCAGGTACTCATTTTTTTATTTTAACACTTTGGATGCCTACTTGGAGAAGGGGACGTGACCTACGCATAGGAGAGGTGAGTATGGATTTTTTTATAGGTACCCCTATGGATTACTTCGGATACAAGGTGAGTATGTGTGAGTATGTGTGATAGTGAGTGTGACAGTGAGTGTGACAGTGAGTGTGAATGTATGTTATAATATAATCTTACTGTCATGGTGTATGTTGTGTTTTCTACGTATTGCTTTGGTCGTGGAACTACAAGTGCCAGTGGGCCCGTAATGCCACGCATGCTGGTATTTGTGGTTCTCCAAATACCAGCATGCAGGGGAGGCTTGCTGGGACATGTTGTTCCTCAACTAAAGACAATATTTAACCCTTTCTTTTACACTACACATACACTATCAACCCAGCACCCACCGCCCTAGGGTGCCGGGGATAGCCCTAGGCTATCAACCTAGGCCAGAGAGGGGTATTCAACTCCCCAGGGATCCCTGGCCTGGTTAGGACTGATGCTGCCGCTGGGGGGGCCCGGTGAAAGGGCACCCCTGGCTGTGGCATCAGCCCCCCCGCTAGAAAGGGTCCAGGGCTGGTTTTAAATATACGTGGAATCTCACGTCATTTTTTTTCTACGTATATTTAAAACCAGCTCTATCCCTGCTGCCTGTTGCTGGTTAGTAATTTACAGTGAAACTCTACACATTGTTTTCCCTGTAAATTAAGAACCAGAACAGGCTGGCAAGCCTGAGGCTGGTTAGTCTTTTGGGGGGGACCTCACGTAATTTTTTTAAGTACATTAACCCGATTTTTACCATTTACAGAAATAAACATTCACAAATCATAATGATTTGTGTATGTTTCTGACCATCTCGCAGCTCAGGGGGTTGAGAGTTGGAAAAGTGATTTTGACAGAGAGTTTGCTCCTATCTCACCCGAGCTTGTCATCCTGATTCTTGGTAAATTTGAGAGATGTATGTTTTAGGTGAAAAGTACTTCCGATTTACCCAATGGTGATTTGATTCGAGATTGCTATCTCACCCGAGTTTTACGAGTGAGATGAGAGAATTCTCTCTCTAACTCACCCGACTTTACCTTTAGTAAATTTGCAAGCAGGAAAAAAATGAATAAATCACCCGAGATAGTCATCTCAACCTATTTCGATTCTTAGTAAATTTACCCCTAAAAGTCATCTAAGAGGATAAAACGGGGGTCGGGATATTTATAATGCACTTACTGGTAGATACACTGTAAGTAAAAATTTTAAACATCATTTTTTAAATGGTATTTTAAGATCATTCAGAGAAATGTTTTTACTTGTATTATAGCAGGTGTACTGCTTTTGCCTGGAAATGTGCAGTGGTTCATTCTGTTGCAGAATGCCTTCTGCATTATGATGCTATCTTTCAGAGTTGGAAGCAGAAAAGCCTGGTTTTAATTTCTTACATTACTGTTACGTGAAATTGGTTTAGTCATTTTGCCGTCTTCTCTTCTACAAGTGTATTGCTAAAACTTTTTAAACGAGGATGTTGCGTACATAGTTTATACACTGTCAGTACCATTAAATTAAAGGATTAGTCTTAAAAACGCAAATAAATTCAATAGCTTCTTGTGTGTGTGCATTCATTTTCACCCCACAGAACAGCAACTGCTGGAGGTAAGTACGGATACTCTATTAGGATTAACCTGTAACTGTAACAATTGCAGCAATTGCAATATGGACAAATATTGGGCACATTTAAATATCATAGATTACAAAACAGTAGAATATATTAAATATATCAAACAGTATTGAAGTCAGTTCAGGCTCCATAAAACTGTTTGCTGAAACTAAATTGACTAAGAAAACCAAGCCTGGAGCACTTGGAACCATCTGAATGGAACAGGGCTTACCTCCGATAGTACCAAGATTAGAGATGATGGGAGCAGTGGCAGATGTACAATCTATGCAGGGTGTGCACATGGGCTCCAAAATCAAGGAGGGCCCCATACTACACACTGTACTGCCAGAATAGACCCTACAGCAGGGATGGGGAGCCTCAGGCCTGGGGGCTATATAAGGCCCACAAGATCATTTGGTCTGACCTTCAGAGCTTTTTTCTGCTAGCCTCATCTGGCTAGTAAGATGCCTAGAATGGCACCCTGCAGCCAGAATCTATGCAGCAGTGCCACCTGGAGTGTCCTTAGGATGCTTCTGCCGGTCACACTGTTGCCCTTACAGCTCCATGGAGCATCCTAAGGATGCTTGGGGCATTGCTGTAATCACCTGCAATTGTGGCCCCATCCCCGTGTGATGTCACACGGAGAGGGGGTGGCCTGTCGCATGCCCACGACTAATGTAATATATATCAAAATTGCCCTCAGCAGAAAAAAGGTTCCCCATCCCTGCCCTACAGTCTGCATGCAGGTGCTCTCCCTCATTTAATCTGCCAGTGGTGCCAACTTCAGAAATATTGTCAGAAAAATGGGACCAACGCACTGTGCCGGATTCTTTATTTTCTTCTGTACATGCGCCATCTTGTCAAACATGGCACAGAAGATGGAGCTGCGAGCAGAAGTTGTGGTAAGGGTGGGACATGCTAAGTTGAGGCTGCACGCTAGCGGCCAATGTTTTCAGTCTGCACATGCATCCGAGCCCCACTATGCATGAGTCCCAATGGTTACTGCCAAAAGCTACGGAATGAATTTGGATGCAGAGAGAGGCAATTTCAGATGCATAATCTGCACCTACATTGGACTGGTGCAATGTTCGATGGTGCCGCCAATGGTGAGTCTTAATTCTGCAAAGCGGCGGATTAGCGCCACAGACGGTGGGCATCTCTGTACGAATCCCATCAGCTAAGGCATTAGCACAAAAACGTAGTTGCGCTGCAGTAAATGACGCATCCGCGGCTGCATTAGCCTGTACCCTTGAATCAGGCCCAATGCATCTTATTTGTAGTGTGTGGCCAATCTAGATGGGTATCGTTCCTCTGGCAAAATTTTCACACTTAGAGCCGTATTCAATTTGAGCCGAGCCGCGTTAAGTCAACGCGGCCCGGACTTAACGCCGACTTAGCCTGTTTTGTACACTTTACCCCGTATTCAATTTGAAAGTACGCGTAAACGGCACCCGGTGATACTGTAACTAGCGGAAAGTACTGTAATTTTTGGGGAAATCAGCCTGTCACCCCCCCAAATGATGCTCTGACATGGGGGTTCACTATGGTACCCCCCAATTTGGCTTGCTGAAGGTATTTGGTGTTTTTAAACGGGCTCAATAGCTGCTAAATAGCGTTTTTTTTTATACCTGATGCAGAATAGTATTTAGGAGCATTTATTCCAGAAAATAACTTATCCCAGCAAATTTGGGGAACTTGAAAATGGGGGTCCGCATATTTAAAGGTGAAAAAGTGAACTTGAGAAAATCATGAAAAATCCACCTACCGCAAACACCTGCAATCAAAAAACACCTGGGGCATACTTGGGGACCCCCCCAGAGTCAAGTTCGATAGTTTTTAACTTTGTACCCCAACATTTTTTTTCACCCCCTTTTTCAAAGTCAATTTTTGGGGTGTCTAAGTTTTTTTTTAATTTTTTTGACACAGATTACCTTTGGGGGACTGTCTGAAGGCTGCACGGGGGTTCCCGAAACGTTGCACCCCAAAACCCCAATTCTGCACTTTTTTCCGCCTGCCATTCATAGGCGAAACTTTACCGCCTATTACATTGCATTGACTTTCCGCCTAGGCGGAAAGTCTTTCAAATTGAATACAGAGTGAAATCAAAACAGGCAAAAATGACATCATCAGCGGTAACTTAACGCGGATCCGGACTTAACGCTTCAAATTGAAGAGGGGCCTTATAGGGGTACATTAGGAAACGGTGGAGAACCATTTTGCCGGCTTACTGTAAATACAGGCAAAATGCTCTTTCACCACTGCTCCTTTTATAGGGTTAACACTGGAGAAATCTCTACTTTGTGCTTTGTACTTCCATTCCCATAGACTATATAGGCACGGCAGTTAACTCTATTTACCAAACTCTATATGTCTAGCCTAAAGTCACCGATTGGAACTAGCAAAGTCACTCTGGCTTCGCTGGATCCATGCCAGGGACAGCCGGCAAACAGTTCCTGCGCATGCACAATTCACAATGGCTGAAGAATAAGGCTGATAAACTGGCCAGTAGAGGACATCAACGAGGAGGGACAGTGCTTCAGCCTCACTTTTCTGGACATGTGTGTGGATGAATACCGGTGATACCAGACCATGTATTGTTGTGAGAAGCAGCAACATAGAGCACTCCGGCAGCAGCAGGTCATGGAGGTGGAGCGCCGATCAGCGGCGCTCCTCCTCTATGCAACTCCTTAGCAGTGCCCGGAATGGGCTGGTGACAATGGAACCGGGTGCCCCCTTCAGGGCTGGCACCCGGCGGCAAATGACTCCATTGTCTCCGGGAGTTCCGCCACTGATACATGTAAAGTTAAAGCATTTCAAATGGTTGGAGCAATTCATTTATGTGCACATCACACTTATGATCAATAACCAGGTTATAAAAAAAAAAAACGAGAACCTCATAGAGTCTCCCCCCCCCCTGAGGAAGTCACCAATACCCTCACAACAACCCTGAGGCATAGTCTGACACCTAAGGCACCTCATGAGTTCAACTGAGTTTTACTGAAGAAAAGTTGTAAAAGATGTATTGTCTTGTTTTGTGAGAGAAAAATAATGGATTTCATAGTTTTTTCTCATGTAAAATAATTTTACTT
The DNA here is from genome assembly GCA_031769625.1 of Taudactylus pleione. NCBI lineage: Eukaryota > Metazoa > Chordata > Amphibia > Anura > Myobatrachidae > Taudactylus > Taudactylus pleione. The sequence goes on along the minus strand of JAUIMM010000353.1, from coordinate 222,370 downwards.
TGTTTATTCTCAAATTAGAATTAAACAAATCTAAAGTATTGTTCCTACAAGACAAGAGTATGGAGCTTTACTGAAAATGTTTAACCAAAACACAATTATATAAACTCAGTTCCTTTATCTTAAACTATGGTATATAAAATATAAGTTAAAATTACTTGTAAGAGAATAATATTTTAGCAATGGGTTTATATTTCATCTCATATATATACTGCTGTACCCTGTTAATACATGCTCAGGATACCTAATTGATGTGGACACAACTGTCTTTGAAGGCTTTACCCTAAAAAACAGGCTACATACTAGAGATGAATGGTTTGGTTTTACTGAAAACCAAACACATCAGGACTTTGGGGTTCCGAGTCGGACCAAGTCCTGATTCGGAATCACTTCTGTTCTGAGTAGAACCGAGTCCTGACTCAGGTCTTCTCGCAAGTACGGATCTCGGATCTCAAAAATGGATCTCTTGTATCTGTCACTTGTGATTTCAGGTGCCATTTCACACAGGAGAATGTATGGAGAGGGTCTGCACTGTAGGTCATGCTGCAATACTACAGTACATACTAGTCACCATAATACCCCTTTCAGACATACTGAGAATCCCAGGAATTCGGCCTGCCTCAGCCAAATTCCCAGGCTGCCACGTATGTCTGAAAGGTACCTACCTGGGAACACGTTCCCGGGAGCCGACCAGGGAATTTCCCTGGATTTAAGTCCCGGGAAATTATCCTGCTTATGTCTGAATGGTGCTACCCGGGAATTTACTACTCCCGGGCTGCAACAAACAGCTTTTACATTGAGTGGGCAGCGTAGAGTGTCCTATAGGATGCTCAGCGCTGCTGCTCACCACCCCCAGCATCGGTGGCTGTGTCGCTGTAGATCGAGTCAGCGACACAGGACCCCAGCTGGACGCAGGGGACACCCGCCTGCGCTGGAGACCGCCGACTGGTCTCAGCCATAGCGGGCCACCCGGACTAGTGCTGGACCATCAGGGAAATAAAACAAATAATTTAATAATGAAATAAAAAAATAAAAGAAATGCTGCATTTTGATTGGCCGGCTGCCGGCTGCCTGCTGCACTTTGATGACATCATCTGCGGCAGCCGGAGAAGTGATAGGCTAGGAGGTGCAGACTGCAGAGGAGAGGCAGGTAATATGAAAAACCCGGCTTATGTCTGGAAGGTATCTACCTGGGAATTTCCCAGTTAGACACTGTAGTGTGAGAGGGGGGGTTGAGCAGGAAATTTCCCGGGTTGCATGTCTGAAAAAGGTATTAGAGAGAGTTGTAGGTAGATGAATTGGATGGGAAGCATGTAAAAGACTGCAGGTATCCATGTCACTGTGTATGTGTGTTTGTCAGACACTAGTAGCACCTGCAATCCAGTGCAAACAGGCTTTTGTGTATGTTTGTTAGAAGTGAACTTGAAGTGAGCTGCACTTACTGTACAATTGTCTTTCATAGATGTGCTGTATTCTTTTACACTGCCATGTGTTTGTGCCACTGCTCTGTCGCTTAGTGTAGCCAGCCAGCTCGCTGCAGCCTCTGACCAATATTGGTGAATCCAATATTGTGAGTGTGAGGTGGTCATAGTTTACTGGCAATGACTGGAAATGATGTTAGTAATACTACAGGAACAAAAACAGGTTATATGATTTTTACTGTTTTTATCAATTTTAAAGAAATCCAAAAATTAAACCAAAACACTTGACCGACACAATCCAAGACGCAATGATAATTTAGAACTAAAGCCCTAGGTCTGCGCACATCTATACTACCTACATATACCCCTAGGGGTCTAAACCCTTTAGTCATCTACCTCATATGCCCATTTCAGCCAAGAATTTAGTATGTGCCGTTGACCTTCACTTTGTTGACATTCATAATATTGACACCATAATCTCAACAGGGGCAACATATCGACTGGCAAAATGTCGACTTGAAGAATTACATCATTAAAAAATTTCAACAGCCACTTACTGTATTAGCGTAACCCTGACCCCAACCCTAACCATAAAACTAACCTTATTCCTAGAATTTCTATTGTCGAAAATTTGAGTCAACATTTCCTGTGTTGGAATTTTTTAGGTGTCAACGTGCTGGGTGTTCACATTATGGTCTCCATCCTTATGTGATTGCCGACATGCTGACTGCATCCTGCCAGCCATCTAATGACTAATTTACACTATAATATGTGTCTGGCAATATGTTAAACATCAATTTTAATAAATAATGATTCCTAACAATAAAATTACAGTGGTGGGAATTCCTCCCCTTGGACCACTATTATTCAAAGCATTTAGTAGGGTTTCTGTTGTCTTTGTATCTTATTTAAATATTCATATACAAATACTTACCCATAATAAATTATTTAAAACAAAAAAAAGTAATTTTTTTAAAAAGTACAATTACAAGTAATTTGCTCCTAACTGTGAATCCAGCCTTGTGCAGGTGTCACAGAGTGTATTACATGTGCCACATTGAATCGGCTGCTCCTGAGCACCTCCATAGCAGTCTACTATAGCACCATGCTGCATGTGGCTGACTAAATTGGACATGGATCCAGCAGTGGAGTCAAACCTGGTGTTTGTTTCGGTTACCTAAATATATCATCAATATATCACATTAGGAAAGCATTACTATGAGCTCTACTAATGAAAACATGTTTCAATGAGTTCAGCCGTCGCCAACCTGAGACGGTGAACACAGTAAAAGAATCGCAGTAGCAGCGAACTTTGATACATAAGCATCACCATGCTTTACACAGGGAAATTGTTGCCCATAAGACGATACCCTAGAGAATCAGCATTTTTACTTCATGGCAACCCTAGTCCAAAAGTTTATTTCTGACAAATTCAAGAAAAGTAAACTGTGCTGAACTGTCTTCCTTAGGGTCAGTTGTGTGGTGGGGACAGGGCTGCGCTTCTGTCTGTCCACAGATTTTATGATTGGCAGCCACCACCACTGGGCTTTGCCTATCACATTGACTATACATAAAGATGTGTCCTCTTGCATCTTTGCCGAGCACTCTCGACACCATAGGATTGCACGGTGTAAACGCAGCATGCGGCATGGTGTAGCGTAGTGTGCGCGGCCTCGGCTAATCGCATGACACAATAGGTGCGCATGTTTGTAGCGTGATCGGTAACAATGCAAGAGGACACATCTGTAATTTGATTTGTTACTGGACCACCAAACCCCTGGCCATGCAGCACCAGCGGCGTCACATACCTTATTGACACCCGGTGGTGGTCCGGGATCCAAGCCCTTGCATGCCGGAAGGGCTTATGGAAGAGGGCGTGGCCTCATGCCACATAGCCACACACACTCATGTGTGCCTCTCTTGGGGGCGTGACCGCTTCTCAGCACTCAATGGGCCTTAGAGGCAGGGGAGGGGGCTGAGGGCTGCCTAGTAGCTGCTGCTCCACTGAGTAAGCTCAGCTTCAGCCCCCATCCTCTCCCCTGCTTCTCACTGCAGTATGGTGACACCATCCGAGGGTGTGACACCAAAATAGAAGAGCAGCTCTGCTATTTTGGTCGACCGCCTCAGATGGTGTCACCCGGTGCGGCCCGTACCCCCCGCACCCCAGGTTTAGGAACCACTGATGTATGGGGACATTCACTATTTAAAAAATAGGTGAATATACAGTATATAACAATTATTTAGTTCAACAAAACTTCAAAAAAAAATTCTTTTTGGCAATGTGGGTGGATAAGCAGAGGATTTTAAGTTTTTTCATGATTCATTGTTTACTGTATGTACTTGAAAAGCTAAAATACAAAAAAATTAAATAAAAAAAAAAGAAAACTAAATAAAATATAAAAAGGCTCATCCAAAATTCGGCCACTGTAAAAGCAAGAAGCACAATGACTATAGCTAGAAGTAAGATGATAGTTCATTAATGCTCTTAGGAGTCACGATAACATTCAACAAACGCGTAAAAGGAAGCCTTGCAGTATTGTTTAATTTTTCCATAAAAACAAATCTGACATGAAAAATATTTGTTTTTAAATTGAGCTTGTATTATATATTCTCAGCACAAATCTACAAACTTCAAGCATACTGCACTCTTTGTTCAGTACAAAAAAAGAGCCTGGATCAATATGTTATTCCCACTTTCAAATTTCTCTTTCATAAACATTAGTTAAAAACAATACCACATATTTATAATTTATTTTTCCATTTGTTTTGTGCATTCAAGACACCTCCAAAAGACAGTAACAAATCATAGAACCTTATAGTCTTTTCCACTTAATACCCTTTGAGGTTTAGGTGAGGAATTTTACTAAGGTTTTATCTGCTTTCCAACCAAGTTCAAAGCTTATAGTAGCTCCTTGATCTATAAACATATTTGCTTTTCTATCTCCCACCCAACATTTCCTCATCTAAATCTTTTAACCAAGATCAAACCCTGTATCCTTTTTATCAACGTCATAATGTTTTTCATTTTTTTATTCACATTCAGTCAAGTCAAAGAAACACATTTAGCTCATTCTAATGTTATGAAAATGGTTCTACAGTGCTTAAATAAATAGGCATCAGTGAACAAATATCACACTCCTTGTGACGTGTAATGTGTGTGACACCTTGGAGGGGCATGCTGAGATTTTTCGCAGAGTGTTTCAAATAAGATGACCATCGCCCGGTTAACCACCAGTAGTTAACCGGGTGATGATTGTATTAACAAAGATGATTGTATTATGAATTGCCTATATCGTTCATGCGCAAACTACAGCTGCCATCCGATATTAGACCTCCATGGCTGATGATCACCATCTGTGAACATCCATCAATGGTATTTACCATTAGTGTCAGACCATCGATGGCAACTAAGCATTGACGGTTGATTGCCATCCCTAGTTTCAAAAGTGTAGCTCAGGATCCCAAGAATGAGTATGACTAAGTTATACCCCTTCACTTCCTCCCTGACTAAGCAATGCTGAATAAGCTGGAGTGTCATCATTGAGTCTGAGCTTTAGTTGTTGCTTAATAGTAGAGTAAGGACAACTGAAGGTTGATTCTGCCTGGGCGGTTTCAACCCCAATGCCACAACTAACGAGGGAACATGATGTATTTTTTTTATTGGTTAAGTGTTTGAAGTGGTTAAACTTTTAGAGGAATGAAATTGGTGTATTGTGATTGGTCTGCTTATGATGGGTGTAGCCGTAAAATGTTTATCTGTTGTGTGCAGCTTCTTGTTTCCCTTTTTGTCCTGAAGTCTCTCCCTCCCTCCCTATGTGAATGGGTATTGTGCTTTCTATTTAGTGATTTAAATTTGGTCAGCTGTGTGTGGTGGTTAAGATGGACAGTTGATAGAATGAGGGTTTGTTTCTGATGGATGGGTGCGCTCTCCGTTACTTTGGCGCATAATGATGACCCTGACTGGGGTTCAGCAGCACCAATCATCCACCATAAGTTGCTCTATGGGTGTGTGTTTACCACTGAAAGGAGGTTTTTTAGATTGTTTAAATATTTCATATTGTTGGAGGTAATTTAGCTGTTCTATACTTTGCCACCATACCTTCCTACCCCCTTCCATTCAAATTTTAATGACATAAATAAGTTTTTACATCAATAACTGTGACTATTTTGTTATTTTATCTAGAGTGTTTTTATATTTTATTATTAGAATAAGTTTATTGGGTATTGGTAACTTACATCATTTTCATGAAGGGTCTTTGGCCATTAGGACAATCAGGGGGATATGTATCAAACCTTGGAGAGATATAAAGTACCAACCAATCAGCTTCTAACTGTCATTTTACAGGCTGTGTTTTTAAAATGACAGTTACAGTAGAAGCTGATTGGTTGCTACTTTATCTCTCTTCCCTTTATCTCTATCCAAGGTTAAATAAATCTCACCCTTAATGATTTTGATACGTGAGTGTGCTTGCATTCTTAAAGGAAGTTTGGAACACAGGGCCTGATTCAGAGCCGGACGCTCTTGAAGAGCGCTGGCTCTGAATCAGGGAGTTTTTTTTTTGGTTGCGGCCTCCTTGCCGCTTGCTAAGCTGTGGGTGACCACCCACAGCTTTTGCGAGCGGCCAGGTGATAATCGCGACCATCAGGGTTTGCGACGAGACCCTTGTGGTAGGGTCTCGTCCGTCGCAAGCCCCAGAGAGCTTCCTGCTCTAACAGAGCAGGAAGCTCTCCACTGACATCAGTGGTGCCTCCTACAAACGGCAGGCGTTCCATTTGGAACGCCTCCGTTTGTGTAGCCACCCCCCTCCCCACCTACAAAACGGGGCGAGCTGTCGATCAACATCGACAGCTGCCCTTTTGTAGTGAGTCCCAGAGCGGGAGAATTTTCTCTCACTCCGGGTCTTGCACATGCGCGTGGCGCGCCGCGCGTGCGCAGTACCCCACCATCGACCCGTTTGTGAGTGCTATGCGCTCGCGAGCGGGTCTGAATCAGGCCCACAGAGCGTTGTTTTATAGATAATGGAGTATTAAGTAGAGTGGTGTGAGCATTGGTCGCTGAAAAGCACCCAGATGGTTTGAGATTGGATTTGTTAATATTACTAATGTAGCTGAATGGAGGAGTGTGGATATACTGGTGTGGTGTGCAATGACAACAGCGTGGAGGCAGGGCCGGATTAAGGGCCAGATGGGCCTGCAGCTGAAAATGTTCAAGGGCATTTAGTGTTCCCCTAAAACACTAAATACCCACTTGTAATGGTGCCTCTTATGCAATGCCCACTGTGATGGTGCCCCTTATGCAGTGCCCCCAGCAGCAAAAATTCCCCCTGTAGTAATGCCCCTAAAAGTAATGCCCCCTGTAGTAGTGCCCCCTGAAGTAATGCCCCCTGCAGTACCCCCAGTAGTAAAGGCCCCTGCAGTGCCCCTAGTTGTAATGCTCTTGTAGTGCCCCCAGTAGTTATGCCCTTTGCAGTGTCCCAGTAGTAATGCCCCTGTAGTGCTCCCAGTAGGAAGGCCCCTGTAGTGCCCCCAGTAGTTAGGCCCCTGTAGTGCCCCCAGTAGTAAGGCCCCTGTAGTGCCCAAAGTAGTAAGGCCCCAGTAGTAAGGCTGCAACCAGTGCTGTCTAGATGTGGACAGTGCCAAGTGTGTGTGTACACCGCCGACACAGGGCCGGTGCTAGACTTCTGGGCACCCTAGGCAAAACTACTGCATGCGCCCCCCCCGTACTCATTTAGCCCCTCAGGTGAAAATATCTTTCCACAGGTGGAGTGGCGGATAAGTTTTGTGTTAAAAAAAAATAATATATATATATATATATATATATATATATATATATAAATAAATAAAACAGAAAACTTATCCGCCACTCCACCTGTGAAAAGTAATTTTCACCTGAGGGGCTAAATGAGTACGAAGTGGAGGGCGCAGGCAGAAGTATGTATATATATTAGGGGTGTGCACCGGCCACTTTTCGTGTTTTGTGTTTTGGTTTTGGATCTGGATCTTTCTTCGTGTTTTGGATCTGGATTGGTTTTGCCAAAACCACCCTTCCGTGTTTTGGGTTCTGGGTTTTGTGTTTTGGATCTGTATTTTTTTTTTAAAAAGCATAAAAACAGCTAAAATCACAGAATTTGTTGGTTTCTCTGCTCCTATGCTATTATTAACCTCAATAACCTTAATTTCCACTCATTTCCAGTCTATTCTGAACACCTCACACCTCACAATAGTGTTTTCATGTCCAAAAGGTTGCACCGAGGTAGCTGGATGACTATGCTAAGCGACACGAGTGGGCGGCACAAACACGTGACCCATCTAGGAGTGACACTGCAGTGGCAGACAGGATGGCAGTTAGAAAAACTAGGCCCCAAACTGTACATAATGCAAAGAAAAAAAAGAAGTGCAAGATGGAATTGTCCTTGGGCCCTCCCACCCACCCTTATGTTGTATAAACAGGACATGCACACTTTAACAAATCAATCATTTCAGCGCCAGGGTCTGCCACACAACTGTGGCTGAAATGATTGGTTCGTTTGGGCCCCCACAAAACAAGCTGGCAATTAATGTGTCCCTGCACAAACTGGCTCTACGGAGGCAAGATGTCATCCTCATCCTCCTCATCCACCGATTCCTCACCCTCTTCAGTGTGTACATCCTCATCCTCACAAAGTATTAACTCGTCCCCACTTGAATCCACCACCACAGGTCCCTCTGTACCTTCTGGAGGCTGGTCTCCCTGGAAGAGCTGATAATTCATTTTGATGAACATCATCTTCTCCACATTCTGTGGAAGCAACCTCCTACGCCTTTCGCTGACAAGGTTCCCGGCTGCACTAAACACTCTTTCGGAGTACACACTGGAGGGGGGGCAACTCAGGTAAAATAGAGCCAGCTTGTACAGGGGCCTCCAAATTGCCTCTTTTTCCTGCCAGTACAGGTATGGACTGTCTGCCATGCCTACTTGGATGCTGTCACCGATGTAATCCTCCACCATTCTGTCAATGGTGACAGTATCATATGCAGTGACAGTAGACATGTCAGAAATTGTTGCCAGGTCCTTCAGTCCGGACCAGATGTCCAAACTTGGTCCTGCCTGCCCTGCATCACCGCCAGCGGGTTGCTTAGGATACCTAAGTTTTTTCCTGGCAGCCCCAGTTGCGGGAGAAAATGAAGAAGGAGCCGTTGACGTGTCACGTTCCGCTTCAGCTGACATTGTGTTCACCAGCAGGTCGTTGCACCTCTGCAGGCTTGTGTCGGCCGGAAAGAGAGACACCACATAGGCTTTAAACCTAGGATCAAGCACGGTGGCCAAAATGTAGTGGTCTGATTTCAACAGATTGACCACCCTGGAATCCTGGCAAAGCGAATGAAGGGCTTCATCCACAAGTCCCACATGCCGAGCGGAATCGCTCCGTCTTAGCTCCTCCTTCACTTTCTCCAGCTGCTTCTGCAAAAGCCTGATGAGGGGAATGACCTGACTCAAGCTGGCTGTGTCTGAACTGACTTCACGTGTGGCAAGTTCGAAGGGCTGGAGAACCTTGCACAACACGGAAATCATTCTCCACTGCGCTTGAGTCAGGTGCATACCCCCTCCTTTGCCTATGTCATAGGTGGATGTATAGGCTTGTATGGCCTTTTGCTGCTCCTCCATCCTCTGAAGCATATAGAGGGTTGAGTTCCACCGCGTCACAACCTCTTGCTTCAGGTGATGGCGGGGCAGGTTCAAGAGTGTTTGCTGGCGCTCCAGTCTTCGGCACGCAGTCGCTGAATGGCGAAAGTGGCCAGAAATTTTTCGGGCCACCCAAAGCGTCTCCTGCACGCCCCTGTCGCTTTTCAGAAAATTCTGCACCACCAAGTTTATTGTGTGAGCAAAACATGGGACGTGCTGGAATTTGCCCAGATGTAATGCCCGCACAATATTGGTGGCGTTGTCAGATATCACAAATCCCCAGGAGAGTCTAAGTGGGGTAAGCCACTGGGCGATGATTTCCCTCAGTTTCTCTAAGAGGTTGTCGGCGGTGTGCCTCTTACTGAAACCGGTGATACACAGCGTAGCCTGCCTTGTAACGAGCTGGCGTTTCTGAGATGCTGCTACTGGTGACGCTGCTGCTGTTGCTGCGTAAGGTGATACATCTACCCAGTGGGCTGTCACAGTCATATAGTCCTTAGTCTGCCCTGTTCCACTTGTCCACATGTCCGTGGTTAAGTGGACATTGTGTACAACGGCATTTTTCAGGACACTGAGGACACTTTTTCTGACGTTTCTGTACAGTCTCGGTATCGCCTGCCTAGTGAAGTGGAATCTAGACGGGATTTGGAACCGGGGACACACTACCTCCATCAATTGTCTAAATCCCACTGCACTAATGGCGGATACCGGACGCACGTCTAACACCAACATAGCAGTCAAGGCCTCAGTTATACGTTTTGCTTCAGGATGACTGCTGTCGTACTTCATCCTCCTCGCTAAGGACTGTTGGAGGGTCAATTGTTTAGTAAAAGTAGTGGTGTTCCTACTTCCTCTCTGGGATGATGAACGACTCCCAGCAGCAGCAACAGCAGCAGCGGCAGCAGTAGGCGTAGCAATGCAGGATCCTCCAGAGGAATCCCGGATAGGAGAGTCAGTCATGCCAGTGACATGGCCTGCAGGACTACTTCCGATCCTGACTAAGGAGGAAATTGACGAGGAGGGAGTTGACGGTGTGGTTTGCAGGCGCTTGGATACAACAGGACAACGGGATTTAGGTGTCCCTGGACTGCTTACGGTCTTAGCCAAAGTTTCTGAACTTGACAGTAACTTTTTATGAACGCGCTGCAGGTGCCGTATAAGGGAGGATGTTCCTAGGTGGTTGACGTCCCTACCCCTACTTATTTCACCTTTACATATGGTACATATGGCAAGACAGTTGTTGTCCGGATTTGGATAGAAATATTGCCAGACCAAAGAGGTGGAATGTTTGGTCTTCTGCCCAGGCATGACCGTGATGGGCTTTTTCATCCCACGGACAACAACTGTCTCCCCCGGAGCCTGATTTAAACAAACCACATCACCATCAGAATCCTCCTCGCCAACTTCCTCCTCAGCGCCAGCTACACCAGTATCCTCATCCTGTTGTACTTCAACAGTGACATCTTCAATTTGCATATCAGCAAGTGGACTGTGGGTGCTCCTTTCAGCACTTGCAGGGGGCGTGCAAATGGTGGAAAGAGCCACCTCTTCCCGTCCAGTGCTGGGAAGGTCAGGCATCGCAACCACCACCACACTTGGACTCTCCTTGGGGATTTGTGATATCTTCTTAGAAAGCACAGTTCTTCGCTGTGCTTTTGCCAGCTTAACTCTTTTGATTTTTTTAGTGGGAGGAGGGCTTCCATCGTCATGTGAAGCTGAACCACTAGTCATGAACATACTAGGGATCGACCTTAGCCGTTCCTTGCCACTCCGTGTCGTAAATGGCATATTGGCAAGTTTACGTTTCTCTTCAGCTGATTTAAATGTCTTTTTCAAGGTCATTTTCCTGAACTTTGCCATTTGGGATTGTATGTGCCCTCTACTATGACATTGGGCATCGGCCTTGGCAGACGACGTTGATGGCATGTTATCGTCTATGTCATGACTAGTGGCAGCAGCTTCAGCACTAGGAGGAAGTGGTTCTTGATCTTTCTCTATTTTATTATTATCGGAGAAAGTTTGGTCCTCCATTTATGTTATATCGATTTGATATATACGTGCGGCTAAACCCAGAAAATAATTTTTTTTTTGGTTTGGACTGGAGTGTACTTTGGGGGTTACAGCACCCTTTAACGGTCAAGCCAGCCGGCCCTTTACTTATGACACAGGCGCACTCTTGGCACTACTTTGTTGATGCACGTGCGGCTACTGCGCACACAATTCACAAACACAGAAAATAATTTTTTTTTTGGTTTGGACTGGAGTGTACTTTCGGGGGTTACAGCACCCTTAACGGTCAAGCCAGCCGGCCCTTTACTTATGACACAGGCGCACGCTTGGCACTACTTTGTTGATGCACGTGCGGCTACTGCGCACACAATTCACAAACACAGAAAATAATTTTTTTTTTGGTTTGGACTGGAGTGTACTTTGGGGGTTACAGCACCCTTTAACGGTCAAGCCAGCCGGCCCTTTACTTATGACACAGGCGCACTCTTGGCACTACTTTGTTGATGCACGTGCGGCTACTGCGCACACAATTCACAAACACAGAAAATAATTTTTTTTTTGGTTTGGACTGGAGTGTACTTTTGGGGGTTACAGCACCCTTAACGGTCAAGCCAGCCGGCCCTTTACTTATGACACAGGCGCACGCTTGGCACTACTTTGTTGATGCACGTGCGGCTACTGCGCACACAATTCACAAACACAGAAAATAATTTTTTTTTTGGTTTGGACTGGAGTGTACTTTGGGGGTTACAGCACCCTTTAACGGTCAAGCCAGCCGGCCCTTTACTTATGACACAGGTGCACTCTTGGCACTACTTTGTTGATGCACGTGCGGCTACTGCGCACACAATTCACAAACACAGAAAATAATTTGTTTTTGGTTTGGACTGGAGTGTACTTTCGGGGGTTACAGCACCCTTTAACGGTCAAGCCAGCCGGCCCTTTACTTATGACACAGGCGCACGCTTGGCACTACTTTGTTGATGCACGTGCGGCTACTGCGCACACAATTCACAAACACAGAAAATAATTTTTTTTTTGGTTTGGACTGGAGTGTACTTTGGGGGTTACAGCACCCTTTAACGGTCAAGCCAGCCGGCCCTTTACTTATGACACAGGCGCACGCTTGGCACTACTTTGTTGATGCACGTGCGGCTACTGCGCACACAATTCACAAACACAGAAAATAATTTTTTTTTTGGTTTGGACTGGAGTGTACTTTCGGGGGTTACAGCACCCTTAACGGTCAAGCCAGCCGGCCCTTTACTTATGACACAGGCGCACGCTTGGCACTACTTTGTTGATGCACGTGCGGCTACTGCGCACACAATTCACAAACACAGAAAATAATTTTTTTTTTGGTTTGGACTGGAGTGTACTTTCGGGGGTTACAGCACCCTTAACGGTCAAGCCAGCCGGCCCTTTACTTATGACACAGGCGCACGCTTGGCACTACTTTGTTGATGCACGTGCGGCTACTGCGCACACAATTCACAAACACAGAAAATAATTTTTTTTTTGGTTTGGACTGGAGTGTACTTTCGGGGGTTACAGCACCCTTAACGGTCAAGCCAGCCGGCCCTTTACTTATGACACAGGCGCACGCTTGGCACTACTTTGTTGATGCATGTGCGGCTACTGCGCACACAATTCACAAACACAGAAAATAATTTTTTTTTTGGTTTGGACTGGAGTGTACTTTCGGGGGTTACAGCACCCTTAACGGTCAAGCCAGCCGGCCCTTTACTTATGACACAGGCGCACGCTTGGCACTACTTTGTTGATGCACGTGCGGCTACTGCGCACACAATTCACAAACACAGAAAATAATTTTTTTTTTGGTTTGGACTGGAGTGTACTTTCGGGGGTTACAGCACCCTTAACGGTCAAGCCAGCCGGCCCTTTACTTATGACACAGGCGCACGCTTGGCACTACTTTGTTGATGCACGTGCGGCTACTGCGCACACAATTCACAAACACAGAAAATAATTTTTTTTTTGGTTTGGACTGGAGTGTACTTTCGGGGGTTACAGCACCCTTAACGGTCAAGCCAGCCGGCCCTTTACTTATGACACAGGCGCACGCTTGGCACTACTTTGTTGATGCACGTGCGGCTACTGCGCACACAATTCACAAACACAGAAAATAATTTTTTTTTTGGTTTGGACTGGAGTGTACTTTCGGGGGTTACAGCACCCTTAACGGTCAAGCCAGCCGGCCCTTTACTTATGACACAGGCGCACGCTTGGCACTACTTTGTTGATGCACGTGCGGCTACTGCGCACACAATTCACAAACACAGAAAATATATTATTTTTTTAGCACTTGGGGGGAGCACCCCTGATGGACAGAGCACCCCCTGGACAACACTGCAGCACTCCTTTAGGACTGGGACACTGCACAGGACTTTGGAGTGGACACAGCCCCTATGGAGAACTGACTGCACAACACAGTCCAGCCAGCCCCTATGGACTTTGAAGTAGTGGACACAGCCCCTATTAACAACAGCAGCACAGCACAACACAGCCAGCCCCTATGGACTTTGAAGTAGTGGACAACAGCAGCACTACACTACACTACACTACACAGCCCTAACTCCCACCCTCCCTCTTCACTGTCCACAGCCGAGTGAGAAAATGGCGCCGACGTGGGTACCTTATATAGGATCCAAAACCCGCGAGACTCGGAAGGCGGGATGATGACGTTTTGCCTCGATTTCAGATCCGAGTCAGGCGGGAAAAGTCGAGCCTGATTCGGATCGGACTCGGATCGGGGGGGCTCGGGGGGGTTCGGATTTCAGAAATCCGAACCCGCTCACCCCTAATATATATATATATATATATATATATATTAGGGGTGAGCGGGTTCGGATTTCTGAAATCCGAACCCCCCCGAGCCCCCCTGATCCGAGGCCGATCCGAGTCAGGCTCGATTTTTACCGCCTGACTCGGATCTGAAATCGAGGCAAAACGTCATCATCCCGCCTTCCGAGTCTCGCGGGTTTTGGATCCTATATAAGGTACCCACGTCGGCGCCATTTTCTCACTCGGCTGTAGACAGTGAAGAGGGAGGGTAGGAGTTAGGGCTGGCTGGGTTGTGTAGTGTAGTGCAGTGTAGTGTTGTGCTGTGCTGTGCTGTGCTGTGCTGCTGTTGTCCATAGGGGCTGTGTCCACTACTTCAAAGTCCATAGGGGCTGGCTGGACTGTGTTGTGCAGTCAGTTGTCCACTCCAAAGTCCTGTGCAGTGTCCCAGTCCTAAAGGGGTGCTGTAGTTTTGTCCAGGGGGTGCTCTGTCCGTCAGGGGTGCTCCCCCCAAGTGCTAAAAAAAATAATATTTTTTCTGTGTTTGTGAATTGTGTGCACTGTGGCTGCACGTGCATCAACAAAGGAGCAGCGCCAAGCGTGTGCCTGTGTCCCATAAGTAAAAGGCCGGCTGGCTAGTCCGTTAAAGGGTGCTGTAACCCCCAAAGGGTACTCCAAACAAAATAAAAATATATATTTTTTTGTGTTTGTGAATTGTGTGCGCAGTAGCCGCTCGTGCATCAACAAAGTAGTGCCAAGCGTGCACCTGTGTCATAAATAAAGGGCCGGCTGGCTTGACCGTTAAAGGGTGCTGTAACCCCCAAAGTACACTCCAAACCAAATAAAAAAATATTTTCTGTGTTTGTGAATTGTGTGCGCATTAGCCGCACGTGCATCAACAAAGGAGCAGAGCCAAGCGTGCGCCTGTGTCCCATAAGTAAAGAGCCGGCTGGCTCATTTCTTAAAGGGTGGTGTAACCCACAAAGTGCACTACTCTCCAGCAAAAATAAAAAAATATTTTCTGTGTTTGTGTGCGCCTTAGCCGCACGTATATATCAATATAACATAAATGGAGGATCAAACTTTCTCCGATAAAAATAAAATAGGGAAAGATCAAGAACCACTTCCTCCTAGTGCTGAAGCTGCTGCCACTAGTCATGACATAGACGATAACATGTCATCAACGTCGTCTGCCAAGGCCGATGCCCAATGTCATAATAGAGGGCACATACAATCCCAAATGACAAAGTTCAGGAAAATGACCTTGAAAAAAACATTTAAATCATCTGAAGAGAATCGTAAACTTGCCAATATGCCATTTACGACACGAAGTGGCAAGGAACGGCTAAGGTCTTTCCCTATGTTCATGACTAGTGGTTCAGCTTCACATGACGATGGAAGCCCTCCTCCCGCTAAAAAAATCAAACGAGTTAAGCTGGCAAAAGCACAGCGAAGAACTGTGCGTTCTAAGAAGATATCAGAAATCCCCAAGGAGAGTCCAAGTGTGGTGGCGATTGCGATGCCTGACCTTCCCAGCACTGGACGGGAAGAGGTGGCTCTTTCCACCATTTGCACGCCCCCTGCAAGTGCTGAAAGGAGCACCCACAGTCCACTTGCTGATATACAAATTGAAGATGTCACTGTTGAAGTACAACAGGATGAGGATACTGGTGTAGCTGGCACTGAGGAGGAAGTTGGCGAGGAGGATTCTGATGGTGATGTGGTTTGTTTAAATCAGGCTCCGGGGGAGACAGTTGTTGTCCGTGGGATGAAAAAGCCCATCATGGTCTTGCCTGGGCTGAAGACCAAACATTCCATCTCTTTGGTCTGGCAATATTTCTATCCAAATCCGGACAACAACTGTCTTGCCATATGTACCATATGTAAAGGTGAAATAAGTAGGGGTAGGGACGTTAACCACCTAGGAACATCCTCCCTTATACGGCACCTGCAGCGCGTTCATAAAAAGTTACTGTCAAGTTCAGAAACTTTGGCTAAGAACGTAAGCAGTCCAGGGACACCTAAATCCCTTTTTCCTGTTTTATCCAAGGAATCGGTGGATGAGGAGGATGAGGACGACATCTTGCCTCCGTAGAGCCAGTTTGTGCAGGGACACATTAATTGCCAGCTTGTTTTGTGGGGGCCCAAACGAACCAATCATTTCAGCCACAATCATGTGGCAGACCCTGGCGCTGAAATGATTGGTTTGTTAAAGTGTGCATGTCCTATTTATACAACATAAGGGTGGGTGGGAGGACAATTCCATCTTGCACCTCTTTTTTTTCTTTGCAGTATGTACTGTTTGGGGCCTAGTTTTTCAAACTGCCATCCTGTCTGCCACTGCAGTGTCACTCCTAGATGGGCCACGTGTTTGTGCCGCCCACTCGTGTCGCTTAGCATAGTCATCCAGCTACCTTGGTGCAATCTTTTGGCCATAAAAACAATATTGTGAGGTGTGAGGTGTTCAGAATAGACTGGAAATGAGTGGAAATGAAGGTTATTGAGGTTAATAGGAGCAGAAAAACCCACAAATTTTGTGATTTAAGCTGTTTTTATGCTTTTTTTCAAAAAAATACAGATCCAAAACACAAAACCCAGAACCCAAAACACGGAAGGGTGGTTTTGGCAAAACCAATCCAGATCCAAAACACGAAGAAAGATCCAGATCCAAAACCAAAACACAAAACACGAAAAGTGGCCGGTGCACACCCCTAATATATATATATATATATATATATATATATATATATAAATATATATATATATATATATATATATACACACACACACGGTATCAGGGGCGTAACTAGAACTTTTTGGGCCCCATAGCAACATTTTTAAGGGCCCCCCCCCTAACTTAGGTCTTCCACAATGCCCACAGTAGTTCCCCTAAAACACTAAATGCCCACTTGTAATGATGCCCCTTATGCAATGCCCACTGTGATGGTGCCCCTTATGCAGTGCCACCAGCAGTAATAATGCCCCCTGCAGTAATGCCCCTAAAAGTAATGCCCCCTGTAGTAGTGCCCCCTGAAGTAATGCCCCCTGCAGTGCCCCCAGTAGTAAAGGCCCCTGTAGTGCCCCCATTTGTAATGCCCTTGTAGTGCCCCCAGTAGTAATGCCCCTGTAGTGCTCCCAGTAGTAAGGCCCCTGTAGTGCCCCCAGTAGTAAGGCCCCTGTTGTAAGGCCCCTGTTGTAAGGCCCCTGTAGTAAGGCCCCAATAGTAAGGCCCCTGTAGTGCCCACACATGATGCCCCCATTAGTAAGACCCCTGTAGTGCCCACAGTAGTAAGGCCCCTGTAGTGCCCCCATATGATGCCCCCAGTAGTAAGGCCCCAGTAGTGCCCCCAGTAGTAAGGCTCCTGTTGTGCCCCCAATAGTAAGGCCCCTGTATTGCCCCCAACAGTAAGGCTCCTGTAGTGCCCCCAATAGTAAGGCTCCTGTAGTGCCCCCAATAGTAAGGCCCCTGTAGTGTCCCCAATAGTAAGGCCCCTGTAGTGCCCCCAGTAGTGCGGCTCCTGTAGTGCCCCCAGTAGTGCGTCCCCTGTAATGCCCCAGTGGTAAGCACCCCCTGCGCACACACATAAAGAAAAAACCAACACTTACCTTAAACCCCGCTCCAGTGCCTGCTGCCGTCCGTCCCCGGTGCCCACTCCTCGGAACTATGGGAGTGACATCATGATGTCACTCCCATAGTGCACTGCGGGACCCGGAAGACGGAGCTCAGGAGTGAGCTTCGTCCCCGGCGCCCACTCCTCAGAACTATGGGAATGATGTCATGACGTCACTCCCATAGTGCACCGCGGGACCCGGAAGACGGAGCTCAGTCCTCCGCAGCTGCCGGGGAGGGGGTTGGTCAGGAGCCGGGTGCCACCGGTGGGGAGGGCAGAGAAGGAACCGGGTGCCCGCTGGTAACACAATCTCAGCGGGCACCCGGCTAATGGGGGGAGGTGATCGGAGGGCCGGGCGCCCTCTAGTGGCCGGCGCCCCTAGGAAGCTGCCTAAGCTTGCCTAGTGGAAGCGCCAGCCCTGCACCTACACTATCAGCCAAAATGTCTCCCTAAATGCATAAAAATAGAAAAAATGCATTATTTTGTTAAAAAACTAGAAAAACTATTTTAATACTTATAATTTATGGCTAGCTGGGCATCATCATGGTGATGATGGGCTTATTTTTATGTGGAGGCCTGGAGCTGTAGCTCCATCCGCCCCATTGTTAATCTGGCCCTGGGTAGAGATACAGTACAGCAGTGATATGATAATAGCAGCTTATTTAATTATTGTCATCGAGAAGTTGCCGACTTTAAACGTCAACACTACGGGTGAAGGAACTAGATGTTGGTGGGTGACCGAAAACAAAAAAGGGGTATTACATTAAAAAAAAAATATGTCTAGAATATAATAAAATTTAGAGATGTGTGCGGGGCCGGATTTCTGAAATCCGAACCCACCAGAATTTGGGGGTTCCGAATAGAAATGGGTCAAGGTTCAGATTCACTATATGTGACCTAGTTTGAGCGGAGGGCCTGAGTCAGAGCCGCTCGCAAAATGTGAGCGCTCGCTCTGAATCATGGCGGCCGTTTTTTTTTTTTTAACCTGGCCTCCTGGCCGCTCGCTCAGCTGTGGGTGACCACCAACAGCTTTTGCGAGCGGCCAAGTGATGGTCCCGATGGTCTTGTTTCTGCAAGCCCCAGTGAGCTTCCTGCTCTAACAGAGCAGGAAGCTCACTACTGACATCACAAGTGATGTCAGTAGGGCTGCCCACAAACGGCAGGCGTTCCTTCAGGAACGTCTCCGCTTGTCCAGCCACCCCCCTCCCCGCCTACAAAACGGGGCGAGCTGTCGATCAACATCGACAGCCACCCCATTTGCAGCGAGCACCGGAGAGAGTGAATTTCTCACACGCTCCCAGGGCGTGCGCAGTGCCCCACCATTGACCCGCTTGCGAGCGCATAGCGCTTGCAAGCGGGTCTGAATCAGGCCCTGAGTCCCACTTCAGATCTGTTGCCGGTTCGGAACTCAGATATAAAAAACAAACTTGGGTTTTAGATTCGGACATTTTAGGTGTTTTTGGAGAATTTTAATTGATTTTCATTGATTTTTATCGATATTTATGCGAATCCAACACCAAAACACATGGGGGTAGTTTTGCAAAACCAAAACACGAAGATGAATCCAGATCCAAAACCAAAACATGGGGATCCGTGACAATAGAATCTTGGCATTTCGTCAATAGATGACTGAGCAGCAAATGCAAAAATGAATTGCATATATGATTTTCTTTTTCCCATTGGGCACCTCATCCACTTCCAGCAATAATTTATAATTTCATCAATAAATGTACCAACTAATAATAGCCCAGAATAAATGCAGGAAATGGGGCTGGGAGCAAATAGATTTTCTTTTATATTCATGTTTACCCAAAAGAAGAGTAAATAAATAATACATCCAATCTGAATGCCTGACAGAGGAGTGGGAGATTTTGCACCTATAATAACTGATTGAAAGTCATATAACAAACCATTTCATATGATAACCAATTTACAAGAACAATACTTTACATTCACAGAAATGTGGCATGGCTTCCGTGTAGCGAGCAGCTTCCCAGCACAAGATAGCTTGCCAAAATGCTCCACTTCTGCATTGAATAATATAGACATTTAAATAGCATTTACTTACAGCAACAACTGATTTAAAATATACAGTTTAGATTCGCTATAAAATTACAGCTGTTCTGGAAAAGAAGACATTGGATATTTGCCAACACTGAACTTCCAATTTACTTCAAAATTCATTTTGCTTTTTTTGTTTGTTGCCTTGTTTAATTTTTTTGTTTAGTGCATAGTTTTTGTTGTTTAATACGTATTTATTTATTTATTTCAGTAATGAAAAATAAGAAGTTGGAAAGACAAAGTCAAACTTAAGGCTGGCCGTACGCTACCAAATTTTTCATCAGACGGTCAGACCAGACCACCTGAACGAATGTCTGACCAATGAAATGATCATAATGTTGCATTCTTCCCTGACGCATTACAGGTGCCAGCAGCCCCAGGGGTCAGGTACAGCTGACACTTATGATTCTCAAAGTGTTTAATCTTTGATTTTACTCTATTTCCCAGAAACCACAGCTACACAGGTGCTGGAAGAGGTTTAGGAGTCTATGTACTAAACGTTGGACGGAGATAAAGTAAACAGAGAAAAGATCACAGCCAATCAGCTCCTAACTGTCATTTTTCAAGCACATGTAACATGGCAGTTAGGAGCTGATTGGCCAGGTCTTTATCTCTGTTTGCTTTACCTCCAGCCAAGGCTTAGTAAATAGACCCCTTAGTGCTATTGGCACTATGGCTGTTGCACACTATGGTGTACAACTAGGAGGGGACCTACACATTGTTTTTTTCATACCTGACCACCCTGGGCAACCCAGCCCTGCTCCCAACTCCTCTATACCGGTTTGGAACCATGGGGGGGAGGGGCACCCCCACATTGCGGGTCTCCCCTCTATGGTTCCACTAGCACAGCCTGGCACAGCCTAGTGCTGGTTATCTTAAAATCAGTCAGTATTCCTCTTGATTTTGGGGTAACCTGGCTAGGCAGAAAGTACTAGTGCTGGTTAAGAATTTGGGGGGATGCCAATGCAATTTTTGTACATTTATTTATTTATCTTTATGCGCTATGCTATTGGTAAGTGGACATTTTATATATGTCTGCCTACAATGGCGATGCTTTTAATTTTATTGGGTGAATCGATCAGTACCCATACACTTAACAATTTGAATGGTATCTATTAGAGCAGCCAATTCCGGGATCAGGATCAGCGGGATCCTGGGATTTAGCATGAAAAACGCTTCCAATCTCAGGATTTTCGGGAATAATCTACGCACATTCCCTAAGGCGAGAGGTGCACTGGACTGGAGCCAGGGCGGCCCGAGAGGGGGAGAAGGAGGACTAGAGGAGAGGATAGAGGACAGCTGTACAGGGTGAGTGAAGGAAATGTGTAAAGGCCCTCATACATCAGAGATTGTTTGCAGCAATCGTGCAATTTGCAATTAATTGTGTATAAAAATCTTTCCCTTTTTCATTCGATTGCAGATTGCAGAATTGCCACAATCGATTGAAAAAGGGAAAGATTTTTATACAAAATCGATTGCAAATTGCACGATTGCTGCAAACAATCTCTGATGTATGGGGGCCTTTACACAGTGTCTCATACACACTGTATGTCATTTAGTTACAGCCTGGCTGTTGTTAGTGTGGGCCGATGGGGGCTGGGCCGTTTGGGGGGGGGGGGGGATTTGAACCTAACCTAAATGATTTTCACATTCAGTGTATGGCCAAATTAAGAGAGCCAAGTAAATGAAAAAGAAACAGTTCCTATCCACCCATATCTCAATATTAATGAAAAGACCACACATCTACAAGGGTAGTGGCATACTGGCATTTTCTGCACCATATTAAGGTCAGCCACACAAATCAGACATTTATCTACTCCTTGTGCCTACATATGGCTAATTACAGAGGGTCTCATTCAAACTCACTAGCGAGCGCATGGTACCCAAATGCGCATGCGCACGACGAAGACTGCTCCGTCGTGCACATGCGCGAGACCCGGCGAGCGACGGGGAAGCTGTCGCTCGGGGTCTCGCACCAAAGGGGGCGTGCTGTCGATGGTGAGTGACACCACGCCCCCTTTGGTGGGCGTGCCAGGGCGTGGCTGCCCAGACGGAGGCGTTCCCATGGGAACGCCTACTGTCTGGGTCCGATAGAGCCAAAATCACTCCAGGGCTTGCGGCAGCGAGACCCTACCACAGGGTCTCGTCGCAAGCCCGATGGTCGCGATGGTCTTGACCATCGCGACCTTCATCATGGACGCTCGCATAAGCTGTGGGTGGTAACCCACAGATATGCGACCTCTAGGAGGACGCACCAAAAAAAGAAAAAAAACGCCCTGACTCAGAGCGGGCGCTCGTTCACAGCGTCCGGCTCTGAATCAGGCCCAGTGTTCATAGAGCTTATCAACACTAGTGTACAAGGCAGCCAGTGCTTACACAACCTGTTACAGTCCGTGCAGCCAGAAGCAGCGGCCCCATGGCAAGTACTTGTGGCTGAAGTCTGCAGGGCACAGAAATACACCAGTCTGCCACAACCATAGCTTAGCGATACAGCAAATTGACCTTGACAGTGAATTGGCTTTGAAAGTTGGAAAGTGCGACCAGCAGAACATATGTTCAGACATTTTTTGTTATTTTTCCTGACCATTTGCAACTAGTAAAGGAAAGAGGGAGGAAAATACAATTTTTGCATGCATGTGATAAAATATATCCCAATAGTGCTCTTTCAGCATTGCAGAGCATTCACAGTGATGCAGTTGCAAAGTCTATTATCACTATGTCTACAGTGACTGTAGCCAGAAGAAAGCAGACTGATTTATAAGCACACTTTATTAGCACTGTTTGCGTTGAATGGAGGTCTGTTCTCATTCTGACTCCTCTGATCGGCTTCATTTATGGTCACCTAGGATCTGTGGTCAAAGATATACTGATGCTATCCAAGCAGTCACTTTTCTTTATGAAGACTACACCTCTGGAGCAATGGACCCCAGTACACAAGTCCACCACCAGCCTGGGGAGCCACTACTAGTGAGGTGCTAAGCTGAACTGACTGTACGCTGCACTGACAGGCATCTGACTGGCTTTGACTCAAAATAACAAACAGAAAATGGCAGCTGCTCAAATCAATCTGGCAGTACTCTTCAGGTGCATGAAAGGGAGGGGTCATTCAAAGTAGAGACTTGGCTTTGACTCCAAACTACTCCCTTCCACCCCTCTCACCACATTGACGGACTGACAAGATCCTCATCCTCAACAAGACACCTCAGCACACACTGGGTCTCATTCAGACCTGCTCGCAAGCGTTGAGCGCTCGCAAGCGGGTCGATGTTGAGGCCCTGTGCACATGCAGTGGCTGCACTGCGCGTGCACAAGCCCTGCAGCGAGACAGAAATTCTCTCACTCCGGGGCTCACTACAAAAGGGGCGGCTGTCGATGGTGATCGACAGCTCACACCATTTTGTAGGCGGGGTGGGGGGTGGATTGCCAAACGGAGGTGTTCCCAACGGAACGCCTGCCATTTGGGGGCGGCCCCACTGACATCACTCGTGATGTCAGTGGGGAGCTTCTGGCTCTATTAGAGCCGAAAGCTCACTGGGGCTTGCGGCAGACGAGACCCTATCACAAGGGTCTCGTCGCAAGCCCCGATGGTCGCGATGGTCTCTCTTGACCATCGCGACCATCAACCTGGCCGCTCACTAAAGCTGTGGGTGATCACCCACAGCTTAGCGAGCGGCCAGGATGCCGGCTCATTATAGAGAAGCGGCCGCCCTCATTCAGAGCGAGCACTCGCATTTTGCGATTGGCTCTGAATGAGGTCCACTGTGTGCAACATTCCGCTTCTATTCATTTTCTGTGACTTGCATTCGGCTCCTTCCTGCCATCAGCGCAAGCCATTTCTAGTCTCTCTGGTGGCTCGTAAACTCCCATGTCTGTCCCAGCCTGGCCTAGATCTCGTGAAACCCTAGAGCTCCACTGCACACACAGCCAGAGTCTCTACTATTGACTTCGCCATCATTCCGAATATACTTTATCACATGATACTGTAGATGTGATAAAGTATAGGAGCAAACTACCATTCTGGGTGCATCCTTTTTAGATACAGTACACCAGTACTACTAATAACAGTGACACATTACTGTATATGTAACAGATTGAAATGAAGGTGAACGTGGAGGGAGTCATTTCTCAACACACAACAGTCACATTAAAGGGCTCTGTAGTCAGGGATGGTTCTAGACTTTGCGGAACTCAGGGCGAAAGTTTCCTTTGGCGCTCTTATTTCGTAGATTGAAGCAACACTGTGCAGACAATGTAATAATGTCCTGTTTATGCAACAACATCAGCATATTCCTAATGATTTACTATTCGCTGTTTTGCCATGCAATAATATAGTGAGGAAGATGTACTAAGCCTTGGAGAGGGATAAAGTGTTGAAAAATGACAGGAGCTGATTGATTAGCACTTTATCTCTCTCCAAGCTTTAATACACCTCCCCCACATATATTATATATATTATACATCTATTGCAGCCTATTCAGCAGTTACAAGTGAGCAAATAGTGTTAAGGACGTTAATATTCTGACTGTGGCAGCATTATTATTACTGTATCAAATAAATGGCCAAAAATACTGCACGGATTGAAATGATATTTGCAAACAACTCTGCAACTTTGAGACCCCCCACCAGGCCAGAGTGGGCTTTCTGATCGTCCGCCAGGCACCTTGTCGGGGCCCCCGCAGTGATCGGAATTGTCTTCCCTTTTATTCGCCATTCCGTCTTTTCCCCAGTAACTCCTGCCGTTTTGTATAAAGGTTCCAACACATGCTTCTGCTCTTTTCATAATGGATTGTATGAATTAATGTTCCCAAATTATTTTCATTTTATATCAAATGGTTGTGGCGTCTCTAGGTGCGAATTGAATTGATGTAAATAAGACAAGTAGTCGGAGGGAAAACAAATTTTCTTTTATGCAGACTCCACAGTTCCTTCTGCACTCACTAAACTGCAAGCTTTGCCAAGTCGCACACTGTCTATACATTTACAGCAGAGAGTGAAACATTCATTTTGGCAAGCTTTCATCTGTTTGGTTAGTTGAAAGTCAGGGATCTTAAAAAAAAAATACCTTACCTTAGTGTAAATGCCAAGTGCCATTGTGTTTGCTTAAGAGACAAAAAGATTAAAAAGAAAGTTAACATTAAATCTGGCACAGGAAGAGTCAGCTGTAAGACTTTGTTCACAAATGGTATGAAATACAAAGACTTGGCCATGCCTTGTTCACTTACATAAAGTTCATTCCTAAACCCGTGTCCCGTCTTCTCGGACTCGATGCTCTGTTTCCTTGACCCTGTGAATTTTTAACATTCTTTTGCTTAATATTATTATTACAATTCTTTTTGTGTTACATTGTTCTTCATTTCCAAACTATATAACGATAATAATAGCACTGCCATCATGGTTCTATGGCCCTGATTCTGAGCTGGACGCTCTGACAGAGCGCTCGCTCTGAATCAGGGCCGGCCTTCCCCATTTTTAGAGTGGCGTCCTGGCCGCTCGTACAGCTGTGGGTGAGCACCCACAGCTATAGCGAGCGGCCAAAAAGATGGTCGCGATGGTCAAGACCATCGCGACCATCGGGCTTGCGACGAGACCCTTGTGGTAGGGTCTTGTTTCTGCAAGCCCTGGAGTGCTTTTGGCTCTATCAGAGCCGAGACCACTCCCACTGACATCACTTGTGATGTCAGTGGGGCTGGCCCCAGACGGTAGGCGTTCCCATGGGAACGCCTCCGTCTGTCCAGGCATGCCCACCGAAGGGGGCGTGCTGTCACCATCGACAGCACGCCCCCTTTGTAGCGAGACCCATAGCGATGGCTTGCCCGTCGTTACCCAGGTCTCGCACATGCGCACGACGGAGCCGGGTCCGTCGTGCGCATGCGCACTGGGCCAACATCGACCTGCTTGCGAGCGCTCGCGAGCGGGTCTGTATTAGGCCCTATGTCCCTGATTTCAGCAGATCATCGAATTATATTGTAGCCATGGGACAGGTGGCCAGGGCAGCAAAAAAAATTAAAAATCACCCATGTTTCAGTACTAGAGAGAGGTGTGGCCAAGACTGGTGTTGTGAACACCCTGTTCCAAATATCAGGTCCTCTGAAAAAAATGCATGGTGGCAACTGGTGCTGAATTGTTATGGTTGCCATACGCGGTGTGGAAGACGGATCGTGCTGTCCCCGCTGACAATCGCGTGGTCCCCGCTAACCGCAGGATATGCTGGCTCCCCCTTCACCATCTGAATGGGATCGTACATCGCATCATATGCGGGAAGATCTTGGGATGCGATTTACGATCTTGCTGGAGCGCGCAGCACGATAACAGGTACGATATCGTGCCCATACACGGCACGATATAGCACCTATAACGTGCCGATCCATCAGATCGGCACGTATGTCGTGCCGTGTATGCCCACCTTTACACTTACCTGAATGGCCCGTGCCTCTGCCGGGTTGCTAGAAAGGTTCGGGCTAGACTGTGCAAGGGAGTCTGTACTTGGTTTGAGGCCTGGCAGAGACAGCTTATATTATTACATTGGAGTCATTTCGCGATTAACTAGCTTGATTATTGTCTGTCTAACCATGTTTAATTGATTTTCACTAGTAATTATTATTTTATTTATAAAGTGCCGACATGTTCCAGTTGTTAGTTTACTTTATGACATATAGGCACAACAAGCGTCAAAATGCCACATAAATATAATGGACTGGGTACGGGATGTCAGCGATCAGGATCCCACTGGTCAGAATGCCGGCATCTCCACAGGGTTAGGATACCGATACCTGTCGGTAAGTATCCTAAGCTTTACCCTCCCCCTAACCCTTCCTCTCCGCAGCCTAAACCTAACCCCCCCTCCCCCCCCACAGCCTCCCCCTAGCCCTCCCATCCTGCAGCCTAACCCTAACCCACCCTGTAGTGTCTAACCCTAACCCACCCTGTAGTGCCTAACCCTAACCCACCCTGTAGTGCCTAACCCTAACCCACCCTGTAGTGCCTAACCCTAACCCACCCTGTAGTGCCTAACCCTAGCCCACCCTGTAGTGACTAACTCTAACCCACCCTGTAGTGCCTAACCCTAACCCACCATGTAGTGCCTAACTCTAACCCACCCTGTAGTGCCTAACCCTAACCCACCATGTAGTGCCTAACCCTAACCCATCCTGTAGTGCCTAACCCTAGCCCACCCTGTAGTGACTAACACAAACCCCTAATCCCTCTCCCTAACGCCAGTACTTAGTGTCGGGATGCTGGCGCCAGTATTCTGTCAGGTTTTTATTTCTGAAGCATTGTTGTCACTTGTCAATGTCAGCCCAATATTCAATTTTAAATAAGACTGAAAGGTGATGATGACTGGCCTTATGAATCATTATTGTCAATTGCCAGAATATACTCCATTTTTATTTTTGATAAATTATGTCTTGTGATACTGATACCTTCAAGGTGATGCTGACACTGTTGCCCTAGGTTTCACTATATGCTTTACAGGGTAGGAATGGCCAGTTGGTTCGGCATCGATCACCCAGCCCACAGGAACAAACACCTCTGTAAAGGCTAAACTCTGCCTTAGGTCTTTCCTAATTGGCTGACATCACACCCATGTTTTCCTTTTCCTGAGGTTAACAGTTCCCTAATTTCCTATATAAAGCTGATTAGCCCAGGTGCTGTGTTTGGCTTGTCAAACTTCAGCTCTAGACTGCACTCTATCAGTAGCAGTAGCTAGAGCTGATTTCATTCCAAAGACATTCACTTTGCCACATTCTGTAGAATGGCTATAGTAGAATTGAAGTGCATTTATAGTTGTGCTTGATAGTAATAATAATTATGGATTATAATTGTTATTAAGAAGTGTATTAATTTGCATTACTATTACTATTTTCGGTTTAGGTTTCCTACAATTCTATAGTTGTTATAATAGTGCATACACAGGGTCAAACTTGCTAGATCAACGATGAACGATTTGACCAACGATTTCATGAACGATGAACGATTCCTGACAGTATTAAAATGAATTAAATCGTCCAAATCTGTCTGCAAAGGCAGTCGATGTCAGATATCGTTATCGTTGGTTGATGCATGCCCTACATGTCAAAGATATGAACAATTGAACGATTTTTACAATCGTTATCGTTCATATCTGATAAGAAATCTGATCATGTGTATGCACCATTAGACTATAAGGAATCACTTTAGTTTTCTAGGGAAGTTCTACAACAGTTGGAAAATCAATAGTTGTCAGGGCAGCACAGACGGTATAATGGTTAGCATTACTGTCTCACAGCACTGAGGTCGTGGGTTTGAATCCCACTACGGCCCTAACTGTGTGGAGTTTGTATATTCTCCCTGTGCTTGCGTGGGTTTCCTCCGGGTGCTCCGGTTTCCTCCCACACTTCAAAAATATACTGGTAGGTTCATTGGCTGCCACCAAAATGTAACCCTAGTGTGCATGTGGTAGGGAATATAGATTGTAAGCTCCACTGGGGCAGGGACTGATGTGAATGGCCAAATATTCTCTGTAAAGCGCTGCGGAATACAGTATGTGTGCGCTATATAAATAACTGGTAAGAAATAAACAACCCTACAACAGGTCAGTAGCTATCTGCAATTCAGTACACAGCTTGTATTTGTCTTTCTGCAAACAATTTTATAGGCTTTCAAATTTTGTTTTGCCTGCTGGGACATATGTGAATCAATAAAAAATGCATGTTTCAAATTGGAAATCTGTTTCCAGTGACTTGCCAGTCAGAGGTCCTTCCTGTTGTTCCACAAAAACTGGACAGTCAGTTGCAGTCATTACATATTATATTGTGCTGGGCTACTGTGATGTAAGAGGAGGGGAGAGGTGCCGGGCCCCTCCAGCAAGCCCAGGCCCGGTAATTATTAGTACCCGCTCCCCCTTCCTCTCGGTGCCCCTGTCTGTACGTGAGGCAACATTTCATTTTCCTATGATGCCAGGGTCTCACTATACAAAGTATATACAGAATACACCACACCACTCCCTATGTTATTGTGTGTTGAGGTGCCGGCAGGAGAGGATCCAATACAAGCTTAGAGCTTTAGCAGGGCATGCAAACAACAGTAAACAAATTACAGTATCATGCAAAATACAAAGAAATAATTATAAATCATTTTAAAATAAATTAGGATTTAATGGGAATCACAGTAAAGTTACAGAAGAGGGGTGCACTGTTTGCTGCTGTACAATGAATGGGAAACCATATAGATGTCCACCGTTACTGAGTGTAATGATATTTCTGAGTGATAGTGGAGACTTACAGTTGCTCTGGAATGTTTGATTGTTTTACTCTCTTTCAAACAACCTATTAAGTTACGTTTAATAATTAATTTATTAATATAGCCTCGTTAATGCAGCAGCAAAGCCTTATTTAAGCAAATACTATCTAAAATAAATGTATTATACTAAAAAAAAAGTAATCAGTGAGTCATAAAAAAGCAATTCAAATCGAGACGACTACTATTTGAACTATTATCATTAATATTGAATAGTATTGATATTAAAATCTTCTGATGCTTCATTGTTCAGGACAATCATTGTTCCTTTCACTGTAATTCATTGCAAATGTATGGAACTGGCCAAATCAGTAATGTGTAGCCGGCACTGGCGTCACTAGAGGGGTGCACACCGGGTGGCACCAAAATAACAGAGCTGCTCTGCTATTTTAGTGTCACGCCGTCAGATGGTGTCACCGAGCAGCCACAACTCAGAGAGAGGCAGGGGAGAGGCTGTGGGCTGTCGCGGCAGCTGCCGGAGCGCTGGGTAAGCCCACTGTGTGCCGAGAATGGGCGGTGTGAAATCCGGTCACACCCCAAAGTTCGGCACACATAAGGGGGTGTGGGTTCGCAGAGAAAGGCAACGCCTTTGGCGCGCGATAGAAGTCCTACTTGCCACACCAGGTGTCACCCAAGTAAGTGACGCCGCTGGTAGTAAGCAGCAAAACTTTGGTGGAAGATCATCATAATGAGGAGCTGACGTGGATTTGCGCACAAGTCCGTCTGGCAGACAGATCATGTAATATTTTGCACGACACATGCGTCAGAGCCAGGTGTTCTGTACCTATCACAGAGTCGTAGTCGCATCTTCACTTGTGGCTGAATGAGCCTAACTAGGTGGCAACGGGGTATTTGCACCTAGGCTAAGTGTACTGAGGGCACCTGCAGGGCGTGTAGACACAACTGCGGGCCCTGCTGAGCTGTTTGCATGCAGAGATCCATCTCAGAAGCATCTCTTGCTCCAAATATAGGGCTGGAGGAAGGGCACGCTGATAATAATGCAGACCCCCCAACATGACCCCTTCCACCTGGTACAAAATGCTCTGCTCCCGGACTTCTCTCCTAATTGATGGTTGCAGCCACCTGTGGTGAAACACCTGTCTCATCTATTATCTAGCTCAATACAGGTGGCTGAAATCATTAATTAGGTGGGAAGTCCAGGAGCAGAGCATTTTGTACCGGGTGGAAGGGGTTATGTTGGAGGGTAGGATAATGACAGCCAAAAAAATCATGTAAGAAGAAAGTCTCATAAAGAGTGTCTCGGCTTCTAAATGGTTTAGTGGATTAGTTTAAACCATTCTGGATTTGAACTAGTAGCAGCAGAGATATGAAATCTAATGAGCTCCAGTTTCACCAATGTTCCCCAGGAGGATATTTGGGCCCTGGTCCCGGAAGGTCCATAAGTCGTGGCCCTCTCCCATATGTAGCGAGCCATTGCAGGTATCGTCATCAAGACAGGTCTGGCACAGAAGCAATCTGTGGATAAGCCAAATAGGTCACATAGAAAGGGAAGTCAGAGGCGAGTCGGGTCAGAACCAAATTAGAAGACAGGAGAAGTGCCAGAAACAAACCAGGTCATATATACTGGTGGTGAAATGTTTGCAGAATACTGGATAGAGATGAACTGGACACCAGGAAATGCTTTGGCATGTGAGGCTAATACTCTGGCACACAGCTGCTTCATTTAAGCAGAACAATTTAAAATCTGGGCCTTTGATGACCACACATGACCACCTCTTGGTGACTGGGATTTCACCAGGCGCCGCATATCGTGGCTGATCCCAGACCTGCCTTAAAAAAACATAGAAAAATGATGATCTCCCCCAAAGTGACATTAAAGGAAAATATAATGAGAAAAATACTAAGGCTGATGGATTAAAAAAAAAAAAAGAGGAAAATAACAAAGTAACTAACAACCCATAAAGCATCTGCAGTGGTAAGTAGAGGCTCAGAACCTGGGTGCTTGTTATTATTAGCACTCCTCCTGATACTGCTTGTATTAGAATGTCCAGTGCAAATGCATGTGTCCACCAGGGTCATGAAACTTCCGCAACATTTTCTACTTCTCCATCTACCTCTAGATATATTTCTGTCACCTCCGAATCATGAAATAATCAGAAGAACAAAAATGGAGGAGAACCATTTGGGCTTTCACATAATGTTGAGGGCAGTCTAAGGGTGTACATGATTTAGGGGTAGATGTATCAAGCCTTGAAGAGAGATAAAATGCTGAGAGATAAAGTACCAACCAATTAGCTCCTAGCTGTCATGTTACAGGCTGTGTTTGAAAAATTACAGTTAGGAGCTGATTGGTTGGTACTTTATTTATTTCCACTTTCTCTCTCTCTAAGCTTTGATAAATCTCCCCCTTATACAGTTGAAATTTCAGACAACTTAAAGCCGCTTGCATCCACAACTATCTAGAAGTGGGGGGATGACTAGTAATAGTGATTATGATGATGATTAAGAAATTGAGGCTACTTCTTTTAACATTCCCATGCTAAACTTTTGACTTGAGTGCTATGACTGGTATTGCTGAAGCTGGACCTCTGGTACAGGGGCAACTACAAAGAATAAGCATGCTATATATGTTAAACAATTGAGATATCTCTAATGATTGTTTCCAATGACAATTAATTGTTTATGGGATGATGATCTTAACATCATTGCTGACACAGATGAGGATGATGGAAAAAAGAAGTCCACTTTTAGGGGTCTAGTTATTATTTCACAGAAATTATCCCTGTTAACTATCATTACTTATCGCCACAAATTGCGACGTTCTAAAAATATTGTTTTGCCTTATTTATAAAAATTTTTTTATTGCTCTGATAAGAGTCCGACCAAGTAAAAAGTAAAGTGATAGCACCTACTGCTCATAGTTGACCATCGTGCCATGCATATGCAAGAGTCGGCTGCCACGTAGAGATCTGAGGACCCTTCTTCACCGAACAAATGTGCAAAATGATAGCATAAAGAATTACATTTTGTATTATTGGGGTTAGGCTCAGCAAAACTAGCCTTTTCTAAGCTTGTTGAATAGCCCCTCATTGCCATCTCCATGATGATGGTTGTCAGGGAAAGTTTAGTAAACACCAGATATATTTGTGGGAACAAAGAGTAGTGATCAGCATTTTATATTTCCATATGAAACATTTCTTTAAAGGTTCTGCGATCATTATAATTGCTAAGCATGTTTTTTTTTCCTTTGATAAACCTTCTACAAAGTAATTTGCAACTTTTTGTAGTATCACAAACTGTGATAAATGTACTTAAGGTTGTCTAACCCACTCATCTGATATTCTTTCAATGGTTGATCTATGACAGTGTTCTACTGACATCAGAATACACTTCATGTTACTTTAATGTTCCAATAACTGTACAGTATGTCATGCTGAGTCCTACTTACAGAACGTAACTTTCTACTTCCGCTGTGTCAGCTGTCCTCAATCTTTCTTCATAATACTAGGAGCATAAACACCAACGATGCCATGAACAATAGACCTCATTGATGAGACCTAACTTCATTCACCTTGGTAGAGTTACCGTCTAGTGTAACAAGCAGCAGTTCTGACTGCCTGTTTTAGCTAGGATCCATTACTACAACCTCAACAGTATCTTCATCAAAGCTCACATTCTCCCTATTGACATGCATGTGACCTATTTTAACTTTACGTGAGAAAACGAACATTCATAAGATGAACGGACCTTTAATCTGAGCGTTTGCCATTTACAAGTAGACAGTATATTTTTTTAACTTATTGAATATTACATTTGTAGAGTCTCTGTTACCTGGTTTTTCTCTCTGGAAAAGTAATAGATTAAGGAGTTCTTGCAGTCATTTAATCCAAGGTTCCTTCTCTGTGCTCCCTTTGTCTCAGCACAGAGAACATTCCTTGTTTAGACATCAAAAAGAGTTGAAGGATGTTTGGATCTCTACTAGAGAAAAGTTAGGCTGCCTCTTTTTGTTATTCATTACCCGGTGCTCTAGTTCAACTGAAGGAAAGTTTCTTTCTTCTGTAGCTGGATATCTGGATGTGCCTTTTAGCCAAAAATGAAACATTTTTTTCCCACCTTTTTCGTCTAGTCTTTAACAAGTTTGATATCTTA
The DNA here is from genome assembly GCA_031769625.1 of Taudactylus pleione. Classification (NCBI taxonomy): domain Eukaryota; kingdom Metazoa; phylum Chordata; class Amphibia; order Anura; family Myobatrachidae; genus Taudactylus; species Taudactylus pleione. The sequence continues at coordinate 189,419 of JAUIMM010000353.1, read as the reverse complement.
TATACCTTGTTCCTTGAAAAATCCTGCTAAAGAATTTGACCTTATAGCTGCTTTCCTATTATCTTTTTTTATTTTTGGGTGTCCCTGTCGCTAATGATCTCTTGTCTGGCTAGGAGAGAAAAAAAAGGAGCGTCATTTTATTTTTTTATCCTATTCTCAAAGGAAAGGTGACTGTCGCTTCTTTTCATTCTTTTTCACTCCCATTCTTCTCTTTCATTTTCCATCTTCTTGTTCTTCTACAATATATTGGGTTACTTTCTAAGTTATAAATCATATTCTTCTACTACTTTATTCATAGCATCTACTTTTAAAAAACAAACAAACATTTTTTATGTTCAAAAACTAGCTGGTCAACAAGTAGGATAGTGTCAACTGCAGCTTATCTGGAAATCAAAAATAAGCTGTACATGTGTGATTCTGCACAATTACATGCTCTATAAAAGTTTCCTAAAGTGTTTGTGGTCCAGATTTTATTTAGAAGAAATATCTGGCTAGTGATGTAAAATGGACTAAATTCCATTACTTTGTCAGAGAGCAGAGAAGGTCATGGCTGAATGTAATGTAAGGCTTGCTTCCTCATACTATTGCCACTCTAAATTGCCCTAAGATTTGAGACCCAGTGCAAGTGGCTGTTGCAGATGTTACTAGAGATATGCGCTGACAGACTTGTTTGGGCAAAACCACCCTCAAATGTTACGGTTTTGGTAAAGCCACCCTCAAGGGTTATGGTCCAGATTTGATTTTGGATTTCCTTAAAGTTGATTAAAAAAAACAGCTAAAAATATGTAATTTGGACCTGTTTACATGCAATCCAAAACCTGAGATTTGGTTTTTTGAATCCCAATTCCAAATTTACAGCAGACTCAAGCCATGACTCAGTTCCACTAAGACCCCCAAAGTGATTTGAGCCAGGACTCGATTAGACTCGAAACCCCAAACTTCGGGTGTGTTGGGTTTTCAGGAAAACAGAACTGCACATCTCTAGATGTTACACTGTTGGCAAACAGAAGTGATGTAATGGCAAGGGAGGTGTCCACTAAGACTATGCTATGCTAAACTTTGCTTTGTGGAGGCATATTCCAGCAGGGTTCTGCGCTGGGCAGAGAAAAGGAGTTGTTGAGGTAGGTACAAATTTTTGAATTAGTAAAATTGCCTGTTAAGTAATACATTTGGAAGTTAACATTTTATTCAGTACATCTGTTCTTCTTACATAACGGACTGATCAGACAATGCAATAAAGGAAATCAGTAAAATGCCAATGGATTCTGGTCATGGAATTCAGAGGAAGAATAAGAACAACAAAAAATGTAAGTGATTTGATCACAACATGTCAGGGGGAGGCAAAATGCATTGGTAGTTTATGGGTATATCAGAAAAAGCAACATTGTTGGGCTTTTTACACACACCAATATTACTGGTGTATCAAGGACAGACCATCAACCAAACAGTGTAATATTTAAGCTAGCAAAGTTCGAGAATGGTTCCAGGCATATGAACCATTATGCCCAGCCAGATCATATACACAAGAAAAGTTATTTAACATTTGTTTTAATTGGTTGGGTATGGAAGACAGGCAGTTGGGATGCCGGCTGTCAAAAGACCGAAAGCGGCATCTCGATGCTCAGAATCCCGACATGGGCTCGGTAAGTATCCTAGCCCTTCCCGCTTCACCCATTAACTCTAACCCACCCTTCCAGCATCCTAATCCTAATCCTCCCAGTCAGTGCCTAAACCTAGTCCTCCCACCTTAGTGCCTAAACCTAACAATGCCCCCTTAGTGCCTAAGCTTAACCTACCCCCGGTGGTGCCTAACCTTATCCCCACCCCCCCCTGTCTGCAGCCTAACGCTAATCTCCCCCCTTCTGCAGCCTAACCCTAACCCCCCCATGGTGCCTAAACCTAACCACCCCCACTCCCCCTGCAGCTATCCCGGCCCGCTGTACTTACGATCAGGATGCTGGTAGTCGTGATTCCGGCGTTGACATCTCAACTGGTGTCGGGATTCTGGCACCGGTGTTCTGCGTGCGGGACGTGATTCTGGCACTGGGATTTCGACCGCTGGAAACCCAATCATAGGTAAATTGACTAAATCATGTTTTAATAGCAAAAAATACACATTTGCCATTAGGTTTGATTTAAAAAAATAAAAAAACATGTACACTATTACATTTTGTGTATGTAGGAAAGTAGCAAATGTAGGCGTGTTTAATGAAGAAAGCACCAATCAGCTTCAAAGGAAATTCCATAATCAGCTGTCATTGTCATCATCATCAGCAGCATCATGTATTTGTAGTTGATATGACTTTGATAGAGCAAATGTATTTCTATGCAGGTCTGTATTTGTTTGCAATTACGTAAACATGCCCTTACTGTACTTACATTACATTAGACTGTTCCTTTCCTGTTCCACCTCCCCATTTGCCAGTGGCCACAAGTTTCAGACTCTTATCTGAATATGCGCATGAGAATGCGTTCTGTTTTCAGTAGGGGTGAGCGGGTTCAGATTTCTGAAATCCGAATCCCCCCCTAGCCCAAACAAAATAAAAATATATATTTTTTTGTGTTTGTGAATTGTGTGCGCAGTAGCCGCACGTGCATCAACAAAGTAGTGGCAAGCGTGCGCCTGTGTCCCATAAATAAAGGTCCGGCTGGATTGACCGCTAAAGGGTGCTGTAACCCCCAAAGGGCACTCCAAACAAAATAAAAAAATATATTTTTTTGTGTTTGTGAATTATGTGCGCAGTAGCCGCTGGTGCATCAACAAAGTAGTGCCAAGCGTGCGCCTGTGTCCCATAAATAAAGAGCCGGCTGGATTGACCGCAAAAGGGTGCTGTAACCCCCAAAGGGCACTCCAAACAAAATAAAAAAATATATTTTTTTGTGTTTGTGAATTGTGTGCACAGTAGCCGCACGTGCATCAACAAAGTAGTGCCAAGTGTGTGCCTGTGTCCCATAAATAAAGGGCCAGCTGGATTGACCGCTAAAGGGTGCTGTAACCCCCAAAGGGCACTACAAACAAAATAAAAAAATATTTTCTGCGTTTGTGAATTGTGTGCACTGTGGCTGCACGTGCATCAACAAAGGAGCAGCGCCAAGCGTGCGCCTGTGTCCCATAAGTAAAGGGCTGGCTGGCTTGTCCGTTAAAGGGTGCTGTAACCCCCAAAGTACACTCCAAACAAAATAAAAAAATATTTTCTGTGTTTGTGAATTGTGTGCACTGTGGCTGCACGTGCATCAACAATGGAGCATGCGCCTGTGTCCCATAAGTAAAGGGCCGGCTGGCTCATTTCTTAAAGGGTGGTGTAACCCACAAAGTGCACTACCAAACTTTCTCCGATAAAAATAAAATAGGGAAAGATCAAGAACCACTTCCTCCTAGTGCTGTTGCTGCTGCTTGGAGTTATTCATAATCCCAGAGAGAAAGTAGGAACACCACTACTTTTACTAAACAATTGACCCTCCAACAGTCCCTAGCGAGGAGGATGAAGTACGACAGCAGTCATCCTGAAGCAAAACGTATAACTGAGGCCTTGACTGCTATGTTGATGTTAGACGTGCGTCCGGTATCCGCCATTGGTGCAGTGGGATTTAGACAATTGATGGAGGTAGTGTGTCCCCGGTTCCAAATCCCATCTAGATTCCACATGCATCCTCAAAGCAGCAGCGACAAGCGTGCGTTTGTCTGTTAAAGGGTGGTGTAACCCTCAAAGTGCGCTCAACAAGCAATAAAAAAATTCTTCTTTTTTTTCTGTCTTTGTGAAATGTATGGGCTGTAGCCGCACCTGCATCCTTAAAGCAGCAGTGACAAGCGTGCGTCTGTCTGTTAAAGGGTGGTGTAACCCTCAAAGTGCGCTCCACAAACAATAAAAATATTCTTTTTTTTTTTTCTGTCTTTGTGAAATGTATGGGCTGTAGCCGCACCTGCATCCTTAAAGCAGCAGTGACAAGCGTGCATCTGTCTGTTAAAGGGTGGTGTAACCCTCAAAGTGCACTCCACAAACAATAAAAAAATTCTTCTTTTTTTTTCTGTCTTTGTGAAATGTGTGGGCTGTAGCCGCACCTGCATCCTTAAAGCAGCAGCGACAAGCGTGCGTCTGTCTGTTAAAGGATTACATCGGTGACAGCATCCAAGTAGGCATGTCAGACAGTCCGTACATGTACTGGCAGGAAAAAGAGGCAATTTGGAGGCCCCTGTACAAACTGGCTTTATTTTACCTGAGTTTTTCCCCCTCCAGTGTGCACTCCGAAAGAGTGTTTAGTGCTTTGTGAATTGTGTGCACTGTGGCTGCACGTGCATCAACAATGGAGCAGCACCAAGCATGCACCTGTGTCCCATAAGTAAAGGGCCGGCTGGCTCATTTCTTAAAGGGTGGTGTAACCCACAAAGTGCACTACTCTCCAGGAAAAATAAAAAAATATTTTCTGTGTTTGTGTGCGCCTTAGCCGCACGTATATATCAATATAACATAAATGGAGGACCAAACTTTCTCCGATAAAAATAAAATAGGGAAAGATCAAGAACCACTTCCTCCTAGTGCTGTTGCTGCTGCTGGGAGTTATTCATAATCCCAGAGAGAAAGTAGGAACACCACTACTTTTACTAAACAATTGACCCTCCAACAGTCCCTAGCGAGGAGGATGAAGTACGACAGCAGTCATCCTGAAGCAAAACGTATAACTGAGGCCTTGACTGCTATGTTGATGTTAGACGTGCGTCCGGTATCCGCCAATAGTGCAGTGGGATTTAGACAATTGATGGAGGTAGTGTGTCCCCGGTTCCAAATCCCGTCTAGATTCCACCTGCATCCTCAAAGCAGCAGCGACAAGCGTGCGTTTGTCTGTTAAAGGGTGGTGTAACCCTCAAAGTGCGCTCAACAAACAATAAAAAAATTCTTTTTTTTTCTGTCTTTGTGAAATGTGTGGGCTGTAGCCGCACCTGCATCCTTAAAGCAGCAGCGACAAGCGTGCGTCTGTCTGTTAAAGGGTGGTGTAACCCTCAAAGTGCGCTCCACAAACAATAAAAAAATTCTTCTTTTTTTTTCTTGGTGAAATGTGTGGGCTGTAGCCTCCCCTGCATCCTTAAAGCAGCAGTGACAAGCGTGCGTCTGTCTGTTAAAGGGTGGTGTAACCCTCAAAGTGCGCTCCACAAACAATAAAAAAATTCTTTTTTTTTCTGTCTTTGTGAAATGTATGGGCTGTAGCCGCACCTGCATCCTTAAAGCAGCAGCGACAAGCGTGCGTCTGTCTGTTAAAGGGTGGTGTAACCCTCAAAGTGCACTCCACAAACAATAAAAAAATTCTTCTTTTTTTTCTGTCTTTGTGAAATGTGTTCGATGTAGCCGCACCTGCATCCTTAAAGCAGCAGCGACAAGCGTGCGTCTGTCTGTTAAAGGGTGGTGTAACCCTCAAATTGCGCTCCACAAACAATAAAAAAAAATCTTCTTTTTTTTTCTGTCTTTGTGAAATGTGTGGGCTGTAGCCGCACCTGCATCCTTACAGCAGCAGCGACAAGCGTGCGTCTGTCTGTTAAAGGATTACATCGGTGACAGCATCCAAGTAGGCATGTCAGACAGTCCGTACATGTACTGGCAGGAAAAAGAAGCAATTTGGAGGTCCCTGTACAAACTGGCTTTATTTTACCTGAGTTGCCCCCCCTCCAGTGTGCACTCCGAAAGAGTGTTTAGTGCAGCCGGGAACCTTGTCAGCGAAAGGCGTAGGTGGTTGCTTCCACAAAATGTGGAGAAGATGATGTTCTTAAAAATGAATTATCAACTCTTCCAGGGAGACCAGCCCCCAGAACGTACAGAGGGACCTGTGGTGGTGGATTCCAGCGGGGACGAGTTAATACTCTGTGAGGATGAGGATGTACACAACACTGAAGAGGGTGAGGAATCGGTGGATGAGGAGGATGAGGACGACATCTTGCCTCCGTAGAGCCAGTTTGTACAGGGACAGATTAATTGCCAGCTTGTTTTGTGGGGGCCCAAACGAAACAATCATTTCAGCCACAGTCGTGTGGCAGACCCTGGCGCTGAAATGATTGGTTTGTTAAAGTGTGCATGTCCTGTTTATACAACATAAGGGTGGGTGGGAGGGCCCAAGGACAATTCCATCTTGCACCTCTTTTTTTTTCTTTGCATTATGTTCTGTTTGGGGCCTAGTTTTTCAAACTGCCATCCTGTCTGCCACTGCAGTGTCACTCCTAGATGGGCCATGTGTTTGTGCCGCCCACTCGTATCTCTTAGCATAGTCATCCAGCTACCTCGGTGCAACCTTTTGGACATAAAAACACTATTGTGAGGTGTGAGCTGTTCAGAATAGACTGGAAATGAGTGGAAATTAAGGTTATTGAGGTTAATAATAGCATAGGAGCAGAAAAACCCACAAATTCTGTGATTTTAGCTGTTTTTATGCTTTTTTTAAAAAAAATACAGATCCAAAACACAAAACCCAGAACCCAAAACACGGAAGGGTGGTTTTGGCAAAACCAATCCAGATCCAAAACATGAAAAAAGATCCAGATCCAAAACCAAAACACAAAACACGAAAAGTGGCCGGTGCACACCCCTAGTTTTCAGGGCTTGTGTAGAACCAGTTTCTGGATCTTACGCTGCACAAACTGGCATAGGTCCATCTCAGCACTGGCAGAAGTGACCATGACCATGTTACTGTGAACCAGTACCAATGACTTTGCACTACTGACTTTGGTGGCTGCCACCGTATGGACCTGTCACCAAAGTTAGGTCCTAAGGTTATCTGGCCAAAACAATTAGTTTTAGTCCTACTGTACATAAAACGGTGCACCCAATATGATTACAGCTCTTATTTCCTCTGATGTATTATGCGTTAATATCGCTTCCTATTTCAGTGTTCTCCATTTAACGTTTGTGTCATCTTGACCTCCAGAACCCACATATACTGAGTACATTTTTGTACAGTATATATTGTTTCCATAAACATTCTTCTACCAGCTTTGCACACTTTACTGTTGGCCTTGTCAGCTGCAAAGTGGTTAATTCACTCTTCTGACAGTAAAGGAAAAAAAAAATACAATCAACATTTCCAACCATTTTTTGTTTACTAATGCATCCTCAGAGGGGGAGGTGTGGACTGTCATTTCCCAGCAATAGTGGAATAATCACTAAGCTTTGCTGGGAATAAGTCTGAATGTTAATAGAAAAGGTTCCTCTGCTAACACAGGCCTGTTGCGGGAGGGAGGCGAGAGCCGGCAATGTCTTGGGTATGGCGACTGAAGAGATTTATCTTCAAGAGTGCAATGTACACAAACGAATGTAAAGGAGATGGGAAGATCCAAAATGAACTGAGTAGAAGGAGTATAATTCTGCAACACATCGTTTTGTATCTTTGTATTTAATTTACGAAGGGCGAGATGCATCAAGTATCGCATTTTGCATGCAATGCATCCCGCCACTGAACGCAAGCATAATGGCGCTTAGTAACACTATATCATAGTTGCCAATATCCTGGCTGCCCCTTCCGGGAGCAGCCAGTTTGGCTTAGCAGGGGGGGCGGGGCTGGCAAAAGGGGGCGTGGGCGGGACATTACGTGCCATTTAGGGGTGGGGCTAGGGGAGGAGCCACATACTTGCATAATTTTGGCCCCTTCCCCGCTACACAATGTCGCGATTTACGGCATTGTGGAGCAAGGGGCGGGGTCATGATGACGCGATTCAGCGAGTCATCAGTCCCCCCACTGCGGGTGTTTGGGTAGGTATTGTGGGGAGGGACTAGATGGGCCGAGAAGCATGCCTACTTTTCCAGGGGGCCGGAGCAGCACCCGATTTTCGGGAGGCTCTCGACCAAATCGGGAGAGTAGACATGTATGCACTATATGCTTGTGCAATCATGGCTTACACTGCTAAGGACAGCTCTCCCAATAAGAGCTGTCCATTGCAATAAAATAACTTCCAGATTTATGACCCGGGAGTCCTACTGCACATGCGTGGCAGTCGGCCAGCGCATGTGCAAGGGACACTGGGAGGGATCCGATTGGATACCTCTCAGGGAAAGCTCAGAAAAGAAACCAATACTGTAGGCTGCTATTAGGCAATGCTATAGATGACATTGCCTATCGGGTCGAAGCTAGTTTGGTGCATATGGGGAATGCAGTCAAACCTCAAAAAAACTGCATTTTCGGATGTTTGACGGCGTTTTTGGTGTTCATACATCCTGCCCTTAGTGAGGTCAGTTTGAAAAGAGTCAAAGCAACATTGCTTATAAGTCTTCATCTCCTGCAGGTCTGTGTGATCACATTTTGAAGTAGGTGGGGCTAAATCAAAAGCCAATCAAATCACTGGAATGCAGCACAAAATATTTTGGGAGGTGAGCTGATCTAGTGGGAAGCAGTGATCTGTCTAAAAGCCATTCATGTGTTTATGTTAGTGAGGACAGAGCTATATGTGACAGCGGCAGTATCATGATCTATGGAAGCAAAATGTTTAGTGTGTGGTTTTCAGTTCCAAACCACAGGATTTATCTTCCTGCGGTCTGTTAGTAAGATGTGTGGCACAGCAAACAAGGATATACTTAACATGCACAGTGTGATGAAAGGATAATATAAATAATGTTGTTGTAAGAAGAGAAGTGCGCCGACTCACGTGTTTTGGTTTTGGATCTGTATCTCCTCTGGTTTTGGATCTGGATTGGTTTTGCCAAAACCGCCCTTTTGTGTTTTGTTTTTTGGCTTTGTTTTGGTTTTAGATCTGTATTTTTTCTAAAACAAACTATAAAAACAGCTAAAATCACATAATTTGGACCTGTTTTTGTTCCTACAGTATTATTAACCTCAATAACATTTGTTTCCAGTCATGTCCAATCAATTTTGACCACCTCACAATATTGATTTTTTCATCTAGTTTAGGGCCAAAAGGTTGCATCCAGCTAGCTGGCTGACTAACCTAAGCGACAGCAGTGGGCGGCACTAACATGTGGCAGTTCAGCTTCCAAGTTCCAAAACAGATACAGTGTGTTATGCAGTGTGGGTTGGATACACCAATAGTGCACTTACTGAGAGAACAGTGTCAGCAGAGTGGGTGTGCCAGCGATGTCCTCAGTATGGGGGTCCTCATGGTGTCGGCAGTGCATGTGTTCCAGTGGTGTCCTCAATGCAGAGTGCCAGCAGTGTCGGTAGGGGGGGTGTCAGCAGTGGGAAATGCTGCCAGCGGGGGTTGGCAGCAGGCGATGCCTGTGGTGTCAGGCAGTGGGGGGTGGGTGGGCGGCATCTTCCAGTTACTTCCACCTGTCCTGTGCCCATATTCAATGCTTAACGCTGATTGGCTGAGAGCCGTGACAGAATGCAAAACCTCACGATCCGACAGCGGGATCGCAAGGTTTTGCCTCGGAGAGGGATCCAGGACAGGCAGGGAAATCCGAGCTGTGGCTCGGATTGCCCCGGATCCCCGAAATTCGGGGGGGGCCCGGTTCTCTGAGAACTGGACCCACTCATCCCTAGTTGTAAGTACAGTTGAAAGCGCAGAATAACATCTTAGTGCCAACATTGCAAAATACCATATGCCAAATAAATGTGCACACAATATAAAACGTCAAGCAAGTTTTAGTGTGATAAGTAGGTAACATGCCCAAGATGATGGGCAGCATAGACAGTGTAATGGTCAGCGTTACTGCCTCACAGCAATGAAGTCATGGGTTCAATTCCCACCGTGACCCTAACTGTGTGGAATTTGTATATTCTTCTTGTGCTTGCGTGGGTTTCCACCGGGTACTCCAATTTCCTCCCACACACCAAAAATATACAGGTTGGTTAATTGGCTCCAAACAAAAATTTACCCTAGTGTATATTAGGGATGAGCAGGTTCGGATCTCTGAGAGTCAGGGATACGAGTCAGATCCGAGTTGGCAAAACGTCATCATCCCGCTGTCAGATTCTCGCAGGTTTTGGATTCTATAAAGGTCCCGTAATCGCCGCCATTTTTCATTCCAGCTGTGGAGAGTGAAGAGGGAGGGAGCTGGGAGCTGTGCTGTTGCTGATGCTGTGCATAGGGGCTGGCTACTGTTGTCCATATAGGGGCTGGATATTGTCCATAAGGGCTGGCTGGCTGTTGTCTATAGAGGGGCTGGCTGTTGTCCTGTCAATAGGGGCGGCCTGGCTGGCTGTTGTCCTGTCCATAGGGGCTGGCTGTTGTCCTGTCCATAAGGGCTGGCTGGCTGTAGTGCTGTGTTGTCCAGGGGGTGCTCTGTCCTTCAGGGCTGCTCTTCACCCCCAGTGTGAAAAAAATAAAAAAATTGTGTGTACATGTTAGCCACACTTGTCAATAGCGTAGATGCGCAGAGGTGCTGTGCTGTTGTCTGTCAAGGGGCTGCTGTCTCTTTCAGGGTTTCACCCCCAGTGTTCCAAAAAAAAAAAACATTTTCTTTTGTGTGTGTGTCAGCCACACCTGTCATTATCGTAGGTGCGCAGGGGTGCTGTGCTGCTGTCTGTCAAGGGGCTGCTGCCCAGAAAAGCAAACATTTTTTACTGTGTGCATGTTAGCAACACCTGTCATCAGCGTAAGTGCACAGGGGTGCTGTGCTGCTGTCTGTCAAGAGGCTGCTGCCTGTTTCAGTGGTGCTCTTGACCCCCAGTGTGAAAAAAATTAAAATTAAAAAAATGTCTGTGCATGTTAGCCACACCTGTCATCAGCATAGGTGCGCAAGGGTGCTGTGCTGTTGTCTGTCAAGGGGCTGCTGCCACTTTCAGGGGTGCTGTTCACCCCCAGTGTGAAAAAAACACAAAAACATTTTTTTCTGTGTGTGTGTTAGTTACACTTGTCAGCAACGTTGGTGCGCATGGGTGCTGTGCTGCTGTCTGTCAAGAGGCTGCTGTCTCTTTCAGGGGTTCACCTCCTCGGGATTTGTGATTTCTGACAATGCCAGCAATATTGTGTGAGCATTACATGTTAGTGAATTTGATCACATCCCATGTTTTGCTCACACAATTAATCTGGTGGTGCAACATTTTTTAGAAAAATGCTCTCGGTAGCATGAAAGATTTCTGGACATTTTTGACATTCAGCAACTGCGTGTGGAAGATTGCAGCACCAGCAAGAACTGTTGAATTTGCCCTGCCATCAGCTGAAGCAAGAGGTAGTAAATAGGTGGAATTCTACACTGTATATGCTTCAGCGGATGGAGGAGCAGAAAAAGGCCATCCAAGGCTACACTACGGCCTATGACAAGGCTACATTCAAGGCTACACTATGACCTATGAGGGAGACTGTACCTTACTCAAGCGCAGTGGAACTTTGAACTTGCCACACGTGAAATTAGTTCAGACACTGCCGGCTTGAGCCAGGTCATTCCCCTAATCAGACTTTTGTAAAAAAGTGAAGGAGGAGGTGAAATGGAGCGATTGCGCAAAGTATGTCGGACTGGTGGATCAAGCCCTTCATTTGCTTCGACAGGGTACAAGGGTCGTCAATCTCTTGAAATCAGATCACTATATTTTGGCGACCATACTTGATCCTAGGTTTAAGTCATACCTTGTGTCTTTCTTTCTGATGGACATAAATCTGAAAAGATGCAAAGAGCTGGTGGTGAAAAAATTGTCAGCTCAAGTGGAACGTGACACAGCAGCTTCTCCTCCTTCAGTTTCTACAGCTGCCAGGAAAAATCTAAAATTTCCTAAGAAACCCACTGCTGGTGGTGATGCAGATCAGTCAGCAAAATCTAATGACATCTAGTTGGGTCTGAAAGAACTGCCTACAATGAGTGACATGTCTACTGTGACTTTGTCTGATACGGTCACCATTCAGAGAATGGTGGATGACTATTTTAGGGATAGCATCCAAATAGACAAATTAGACATGTCAGACAGTCCTTTTCACTACTGGCAGGAAAAAAAAGGCAATTTTTAGTCCCTTACACAAACTGGCTTTTCTGTACTTAAGTTGCCCACCCTCCAGTGTGTACACTGAAAGAGTTTTCTGTGGAGCCGGGAACCTTGTCAGTGATCGTCGTAGGAGGTTACTTCCTCAAAATGTGGAAAAGATGATGTTCATCAAAATTAATTCCAAATTCCATGAGGAAGACCTTTACCAGCACTTAAGTCCAAAAAATACAGAAGCGTCTGACTTTGTAATGGTGGATTCCAGCGGGGACGAATTCACAATGTGTGAAGAAGAGGAGGATGCACACACTGATGGGGACGACGATGACGACAGCTAATATATTGTATTGTAAAGCCAGTTTGTGTATGTGATCATTGCCACCAATGTCCACTGCACATTGTCAGCTTGTTTTGTAGGGGTCCAAACAAACCAATAATTTCAGCCACAAGTGGCAGTCACTGTCGCTGAAGTGATTGGTTTGTTAAACTGTGAATGTCCTGTTTCATATATACAACATAAGGGTGGATTGGAGAGCCCAAGGACAATTCCATCTTGCACCTTTTTCCTTTCCATTATGTGCTGGTTGGGGCATTGCTGCCTGACATTTTAATGTTATGGTTTATGAATGTCCAGAAATTGTAATGGCTACAGACAGCATCTCCTGCTTGCCCCTTTCATTTTTTTTAAAGAAAATTCTGAACCAATTGCTGCTTGTTGTGTCAACCCGATGGTACAAGTCGCACAACAGTGACATTCAGCCAAGGGTTCTCAGCCTATAACGGAGGGGAGTTGGATGCCTTGGGTGTTCAGTGATGGGCTGTCAGTTGGCCCACATTTGTTTATTGAATTGGTGATGGGCGAGCAGTTAGCCAGCTATCTAGTAATTGAGTTGGTGATGGGCTGGCAGTTGATCCCCAACTAGTAATTGATTTGGTGATGGGGTGGCAGTTGGCCCCCTTTCTAGTAATTCAGTTGGTGATGGGGTGGCACTTGGCTCCCTATCTAGTAATTCAGTTGGTGATGGGCTGGCAGTTGATCCTCAACTAGTAATTGATTTGCTGATGGGGTGGCAGTTGGCCCTGGCCCCCTATCGATTAATGAGTCGGTGATGGGTTGGCAGTTGGTCTCTTATCTAGTAATTGAGTTGGTGAAGGGGTGGCAGTCCCCCTATCTAGTAATTCAGTTGGTAATGGGGTGACAGCCCCCCTATCTAGTAATTCAGTTGTTGATGGGGTGGCAGTTGATCCCCAACTAGTAATTGATTTGGAGAAGGGCTGATAGATGGCCCCTATCTAGGTTTTGTATATTATTTGCTATGGACTGGCAGTTGGCCCCCATGTAACTCTATCCTTTTAAAGCAGATGGCGCACTTTATGTAGGGCCGTTCTTTCCGTCAACATCCCTTTCCCTATAAGCAATGAAATAAGCTGACCCCTTTTCCCTGCCAATAAGTCTCATTGTCTTTTAGTGAAGTTTGATTAAGTAACTTGTGTATGAATGTGGGCTGACATCAGTCAATAGAGAGTTTAATAAAATTTCACTTATATACTTGGTATTGTTATGAGTTGCTCAAAAAAAACAACAACCTGGAGGCATCATATAATGTTACCATGGAAACCGCAGAATCTCTCACCCTCTGTCTGATCATATTTTTGCTGGGTTTTTTTCTGTACATTTAATGTGTGTTCAGTCTGTGCTAGCACTGCTTGCCCAGAATATGCTGAAATCATTGGCCTTTGCTTATACAAGAAGTCCTTACTTATCCATAATAACTGTACTCTGTTAGTGCTTTGGATTATGTTAAACATCCTTTCATGGACAAACAGTACAGTCTGCAGGGCTGTCACAATGATGGAACACTTCCAGTGCCTATAGGGATAAATAATTCAGGACCTCATGTACACAGCACAGACCAATCACAGCTTTGTTGCTCCAACCTTTCCTACTTTTAATATCTGTAAAGAAAGGATAGCCACAATTACTGTAGCATCATCATGGTACGTCCCCATCCACTATGCAGGCCAGTGAGTTTAGTCTGCTCATCTGTGGACTTTTCTGTCTACTTTATAGTGAGTATCATACATGTATGCCGAATATCCATGCGGCCCATCCACTAGGTTTCCATCTGCAGTTATCATCATTAGTAGCCATGCTGGGTGCAAAAGATCTGACTGAAACAGGCGCCCCATCACAGTCCATATGATTCGAACAAGTATGGAAGTGGGTTTACACACCCATGACACTCCCACGAGATCGATCAGTTCCATACATTCACATGGTTGCACCTAGTTGCCGCCATAAACACCCATTTCATAAAAAGAGGGGTTCATCAATGGACGACACACTCTGTTTGCACTTACAATCTCCGTCTGTGTGTGTGTGTATGGTGCAGCACATGTGCAATTGCCGATCGCTCCCTATGGCAAATGCACAATTTCCAGAAGTCCTGGATATCCATGTACATTTTCCCTTGTATCTGAATCAGAATCAAGTCCATGGGACTTTTGTTAGTTTCCCAATATCCCAGAACATACCGCAAGAGAAGGCAGCTATTGTCTACATATATAGGTGGCTAGTCTGCAGATGAGTAATAATCTATGGGAAGAGGAATTAAAACAGCACAGAGAGGACATCTATCTTGAGCTTTTAGCTTCATAGAGGCTTGTGGTGCAAGATTTGTCCCTCAACAAGTTTACTGTATGTTCTGTAATACTATGATCAGGGGTGTCATACTGAGTTTTAGACCTTACTTGCCAACGCTCCTTGAATTTCAGGCAGACTCCTTGAAATAAATGTGATCTCCCTGTCTCCCTGAAAAGTCTATCAATCTCCCTGAGACATGGTCATGTGGATGCAGCATAATTAGGTCATCTCTCTACACCCAACATGTAGGAGACACTGGGGAGAAGAATGAGGGTATCTGCTAAAAAAAATGGGTGCCGATCTTCAGCACACTGATGGCTACATGAGTGGCTGTGTGCTGAATTATAGGTAATTTGTAACCAACAAAGGATGCTGATATACTGGAGATATGTGCTCTTTTGCAGGTTTACAGGGCGTGTGTGCTCCATTACGGGGTACTTGTGCCCAAGGATGAGTGATGAATTGCAGGAATCTGGTGGCAGTGAGAGAGCTGGAGGGGGTCATTTAAGATGCTAGAATATAGTAGGGTGCAGAATATTTTTAATGCATAGTCATGTCTATGGTAAAACATCTTTCAAAAGTAGCCTAGCCCCTAGTTTTAGACGGGCTAGGCAGAAGTCAAGATTGGGCCTTCTACACAATGAAGGCTGGCCAAGTGACTAAGTGGGATTTTGCATGCTTCATGGACAGCTTCATTGCTGTAGGGTATACCTGTAAAGTCATGTAAAGCCCTGAGGGTGGCACAGGAACAAAGACTGAAGCACACACAGAGCTTGGACAAGCGAAGAGGCAGCTCCAGGACCTAACAAGGCTTGGGGGTGCAGATTCAAAGTAGTCCTCAGGATAACAGTCAGTGGGATACCCAATATTGTTATGGCTTGTTAGAAGCTCACAGAAGGATAGAGCTTTAAGCACCCAGCATGCATGTCATCAAATCAGGTGTCCACTATGCAGCTGTAATCAAGTCTGTAACAAAAGGACTGATCTCTCATATGTCTTCCCAGGGCAATTGTAGTTTTTGCCGATAAAACATTTCACTTTTATTTCAACAATCCAGGTGCATCTAGATTAACATACATTGTAACAATGCCAATACAACTCATTCAGTAACCAAAATGGTGTGATGCACTGACTAAAAGATGATAGACAGTTGTATTCCCAATGTCACCACAACAATCTGCCTTGTCTCTAGTGGGTAACATCTACTAGGACTGCTTTATACTCCTTTCAGACATACGACCTGGGAAATTTCCTGCTCAGACCCAGGAATTTCCCCTGTGTAAAATCCCGGGAATTTGGTGGAGACCCCCCTTTCACACTACATAGTCTACCCGAGAAATTCCCGGGTAGACCCCTTTCAGACACAAGCCGGGTATTTCTGTTTTATACACACTGGATGTCTGATAATACCTAGTGTTGTTGGTGCTTATAGAAAGCGAGATGCCTGAGAATGCAGTGTGACAGACATTTATCCCACGCTGCTGCCGTAGCTTCCCCACCTCTCACTTCCTTCTCTGACACGTCAGCGCCACAGCCTAATCCGGACATTGTCCCCGAGATGTGCTAGGGGAGAGCGGGGGACTAGCCAGGCTAGAGCCGAGCTTGGTGACCCCGTGAAACCCCCGCCCGTGACACGGAGCCGCCTCTTCTAGCATCCTGCCCCTCGCATTGTCCAAGATGCCAGTGAAGAAGAGCTGCTGAGACACAAGTACCGGCCGGACTTCAATGCTGGTGAGGCCGCATCTATGACAGGAGTGACCATCAACCGGCCAATCAGAAGCTGCTTGGTGCTACTCAGGAGTAAATTTCCGGGTAGCACCATTCAGACATCAGCTGGGTAATTTCCCGGACTTAAGTCCAGGGAAATTCCCTGGTCAATTGAAGGGGCGGCTACCAGGGAAAGTGTTCCCGGGTAGGTACCTTTCACATATACATGAGACCCGGGAATTTTGGCCGAGGCAGGCCAAAATCCTGGGATTCTCAGTATGTCTGAAAGGGGTATTAGTGTATTTTAGTTATTGAAATAAAACCCTACTTTTACATGTGGTCATTATGGATGCTATGATGATCTTTAACCAAATTTCTCCAATGCATTGACTATATGTTCTAGACCAGAAGTTCCCAAACGCGGTCCTCAAGGCTCCCCAACAGTTCAGGTTTTAGAGATATACATGGTTGAGCACATGTGGTTAAATCAAGGTACTACTTAAGCCACCTGTGCTCAACCATGGATATCTCTAAAACCTGCACTGTTGGGGAGCCATGAGAACCGCGTTTGGGAACCTCTGTTTTAGACAAATCCTCTATTTTTGATCTTTAAGATTTGGCAGTGATATTAGTTGTGTATCTGTCTCCCATGTGGGCCATAAACAGCAACATTTCCTATATAAAAAAATAACCTGGAATTTGAAATCATTATATGTTTGACAAAATCAATTTTATTGGATATTTTCAGAATTATTCTTACTCCAAGTCACAGTGTCCATGATTAGGAATGGATTTCAGTTTATATCAGCCATGTAAATGTGGATACATACTGTACTGTATGACTTGCGGGATGCAATGCTGTACTGCAATTAGTAAACAAGCATGTTATTAAGCAACATGGATGAGTAAAGTGCTGTGAAATTCGAGTATCACAGATGTACGAAGTTCCGGTAATCTAATCTTCAGGTTTTAATTTGCTTCCACAAAATACTCGTGGCGCTGACTCCTGAATTACGGTACCGCCGCACTCACAGATATTTGTTTGCAGCCCTACAGGGCTGTTAGAAAAAATATGCAAGTCCAGGGGGGGTTCCATTACTGGCGTTTCTATGCCATTGCAATGGCAACTCGCTCCCTTCGCACCTAATTGTATTGAGCCATATCTTGGGGAAAAAGACATTCAAGTTATTCGACTGTGAGCTTTTGGTTGTGGCTGTTGCAGTGGCGTAACTAGGGTATTTGGAGCCCAGGGCAAATTTGAAAAGGGAGGCCCCCCCCAACAGTCCGATAAGTGCGCGCGCCTTCGAAAAAATGGGCGTGGTCACTTAAAAATGGGGCGTGTCAACATGACACACCCCTTTATTTTCACGCTGAACATTCCTATCCATATGCACCTTAACCCCAGTAGTACCCCTTATACAGTACCCCCAGTATGCAGTTGTGGTCCCTCTTATGCATGCCCATAGTAGTGCACCTTATACAGTATCCCCAGTAGTGGTCCCCCTTATACAGCCCCCAATTAGTTCCCCTTACTCAGTGCCCCCAGTAGTGGTCCCCCTTATGCAGGCACCCAGTAGTGATCCCCCTTATCTAGTGCCCCCTGTAGTGGTCCCCGCAGTGCCCCTAGCAGTAAGCCCCTTATATAGTGCCCCCAGCAGTAGTCCCCCCCTCCCATGCAGTGCCCCCAGTAGTGGTCCCCCTGATGCAGGCTCTCAGTAGTGACCCCCCCTATCCAGTGGTCCCTGTAGTGGTCCTTCCTGTTATTGCCCCCAGTTGTGGTCCCCCCAGTGCAGTGCCCCTATGTTGTAGGCCCCTTTTATAATGCCCCCAGTAGTAGTTCCCCCCCCCAAGTAGTGGTCCCCAGTTGAGGTTCCCCCTCCCAATTAAGTGCCCCCTGTAATAGCCACCCCCAGTAGAGGTCCTCCCAATAATGGTGCCCCCAGTAATAGCCCCCCCCCCAGTAGAGTTCCTTCCAGACATCATCTTCCTTACAAAGACAGTGGGCTTGTGGCTGCCTATGCTTTTGGCTGTATATGCTCCCACATGGCGCATCCCGTGCATGGGACTGTATGAACATATTCACCTGTATGCAGAGCTGTGTGCATCAGTACAGCCGGGCCACCCCTATCCGTACGCACTTGCATCAGCTTTATAGTTGGTGATAAAAGATCTGTCTGCAAACAGGGGAATTTACGCATCCACACAAGTGTGCATGGACCGCAGTTCTGATGACACTGAACGCTGCCTGAATGACAATGCTACGCTGCAGCCTAGTTACGAACCCGCCAAAATGTGTCTCCCATATTTATACATAAGTATATACTGGGGTTTTGTAGCAAGCAGAGTGTGAAAAAATATGAGAACACTCAGTAAGCAGGCACAGACTCCACTCAGCATCAGGTGCAATTCAACAACCAACAAACATGTCTCACATCATATAACCCCTTTTCCATCAGTACAACAGCCAACATACATGTCTCACATCATATAACCCCTTTTCCATCAGTACAACAGCCAACATACATGTCTCACATCATATAACCCCTTTTCCATTAGTACAACAGCCAACATACATGTCTCACATCATGTAACCCCTTTTCCATCAGCACAACAGCCAACATACATGTCTCACATCATATAACCCCTTTTCCATCAGTACAGCAGCCAACATATATGTCAGGCTCCTAATAATGGTGCCCCCAGTAATAGCTCCCCCCCCAGTAGAGGTCCTCCTAATAATGGTGCCCCCAGTAATAGCCCCCCCAGTAGAGGTCCTCCTAATAATGGTGCCCCCAGTAGAAGCCACCACCACCCCTCCCCGTTGTGCCCCTACCCCAGTAGAGGTCCCCCCAGTGGTAGCCACCCCCGTTGTGCCCCCAGTAGTGCTGACAGGTTTTTAAAAAAATATATATAAAAACTTACTTACCTGAATCCACGCTGCTGCTGCTCCTCCAGTCAGCGACGTCGCTCCCGCCGCCGCCCGCCAGTCCTCCCGGGCTGGTGCGCTCAGCATAATGGGACAGCCGTCATGACGTCTGTCCCATTACCCACTGCAGGAGCCGGACGGAAGTCCGGCTCTTGCAGTGGGTGCTGCAGCAGTCAATGAGAGTCTAACTGACTCCCATTGGCTGCTGTTTAACACACGCATCGCCGCCAGCGCTGGCGGCGATGAGTGTGTTATGCACAGCCTGAGCCTGCCTCCTAGCGCTATTGGGCAAGCGCTCAGGGGGAGGGAACGGGCTCAGGAGTGCAGCACAGGACCGGCGCTGGAAGCCTAGCGCCGGTCCTGTGTAAATGTGTAGCGCTGACCGCACTCACTGCGGTCGGCGATACACTGGCTAACTAGGGCGGGCCGGACCATGGCCGGCGGCGCCCCCCAGCGCCGCCGGTCCCACGGCGCCCAGAAGAAGCACCCCGCTCGCCCTGCCCTAGTTACGCCACTGGGCTGTTGATAAGTCTTATTGGTGTAGAACAATAGGCACCAGCGTAATGTGAAATGGAGCTTAGGCCAGACAGCTTATCCTTATCAGGTTACAATTTTTTTTCAGGATAACAGCGGTTGTCAGCGGTAACACTGGTAACACAATGTAATACAGAGTAAACAGGTATGTCACCAGAGACGGCTGTAGCAGTGGTTCTACTTCCTTGAAGCAACATGTGCTGCACGTCCGTGCAGTACTTCACAGAGACACACTCTAAGATAGCGCTGGAAGAACACAGGGTCACAGATGCACAGTAAGGGCTTGTGGCAGCCATCTTGTTAAAGGTGGCTGCCTGGCTTCAACGCAGGAGCAGGAGATAGAGCCAGAACAGGACTTGAAAGATTTAGAGGGAGAAGTATCAAGCCTTCCAAAGAGGACAGGTGGAGAAGATGCCCATATCAACCAATCAGCTTCTAGCTATCATTTTATAGAATGTACTAGATACTATGAGCAACTTCGCCATTTGTTCTTTTTAGAAGTTTTGATACATCTTCCCCTCAAGACCAAACACTGCTGCTGATGCATGCTTAATTTTACAGTTAGATGTGGAATGAGGTGAGTTTTGCTGTGGAACAATTTTAAAAAATTGTCTGATATCTAGAACAGATGTACCTAAACTCCGCCTGTACAGTCCAGGTGTTAAGGATATCCATGATTGAGGCACAGGCGACTTAGGGCCTGATTCAGAGATGGACGCTAATGCGATCGCAGCTACGATATCATACACAATGCAGCTGCGAAAATATGCTACTGTTAGCAAAGATCACCCGAGCATATAGCCGCCCACTACTGTCTTCCTGCGTAAATATTGGTAACAATGGTGGCCATCTTGGCCTTGCACCTTGGGGACTCTTTAGACACTCAGAGCTGTGGCTAATTTATGCATGCCCATGTAACAGCATTTATACAGACAGACATGCCTGCATTTCTCTGACCACCCCCCATCGTCTCCCCCAAATGCTGCCAACCTGTCACTCACTCTGTGGTGGATTCGTATGTGCGCCTATGATTGCCGTGCGATTGCTGTGTTCGCACAGTGCGGCTTATACGCATGCACAATGGCAAAACAATCGCTCCATTGCATGTGTAATCACCTTTCCGTCCATCTCTGAATCAGGCCCTTATTTAGTACCTCAGTGAATTTGATTTAACCATCTGGACTCAAGCATGGATAGCCTTAAAACCTAAACTGTAATGGCGGACTTTGGGCTACTAGATTCTAGTAATTAAGTATGCAGCATGCTGTACATGTGAACTAATTACAGTAATGTGTTGCAGCATGTACAATCATATACAATTCAGAGCTGGTGCAAAAATACAGATCCTTTTGTGGTGTGCAAATGGCCATGTGCCCTTCTGCTCAAAAAGCAGCACGCCTACAAATCGCACACCCATCACTGGGCAAAAATTATACTTTCCAAAGTATTTCTTGTTCTTCCAAACTACAGTAGGTGCACAAGTGTGCAGAGCTGCCATCAGAAAGCTGCTGGTCTTCTGCAAACCATGACAACCTTGCTCTAAATCTACTACACACTATAGTGGAAACCATACTCGCTTATTCTACCAGAATGTGTGGGAGACCCCAAAATTTCTTGATCCCAGGAAAGTAGAAAACCAAACCACATCATGTCCTCTTATTCAGCAAAGTAGACTGGGCAAGGCCATTATGACGTCACAACCAGGGGCGTAGCGAGGGTGGTTCCGGTGGAGCATGAGCTCCGGGCACCAAAATGGATAGAGGGTGCCATCCAGGGTTCCGGAATTCATGGGCTGCCTATTAGTTTTATCTCGGTTTGTTTGCTATCTATCCTAAATAAGTTACAGATCTGAGATCCGTTTCTACATTTCATGCTCCCTCGAGCTGCCCAGATTACCTCCCCTCTGGCCCTCCTCCTCTGTTATCATCTTCTGTCACCTCCCCTTTCCTGTCATATTGATTACATTCACTTGTCACCTCTTTAATTCCCTCCCCTCTCTATCCTGTGATCAGCTCCTTGCCCCTCCCTTCTCCTTTTCTTATTGGCCTCTGTCACCTCCCCTCTCCTTTCTTATTGGCTTCTGTCACCTCCCCTCTCTGATTGGCACTTTCCTCTTCCCTCTTCTCTTTGATCCCCTCCCTCCTTCTCTCCTCATTCATTCATTGTGCTTCAATGGACTTAAAAGTGACACATCTGAGATAAAATCCTAAACTTCAATTATAAGGTATTAGATTAAACAAAGTCACTGCTTTGCTATATAAATTAATGAGGTGTTCCCAAGCATGACCACAAAGTGTTATTTGAAAGGTCTTTTAAAAAAATATTAGGAGACCTGAAATAATAATAATGGTGGCAGACAGAACACGATTAGTAGTACTCACATTAATATAGGTGCAATGTATATTTGTGAAGTAGGAGCAGGGGGGCGGATTAAGGTCTTTGGGGGCCCCTGGGCAACAAACATGTGGGGGCCACTATCAATAAAACATTGCTGCTACTGCTGGCACCTAACATCAGGCTCCAGCTCTCCCCCTCCCTGGGGCTGAATCAAGTCCTTGGGGCCGTGACACTTGCGGGTCCAGGGGAGACTGTCCAGGGTCAGTACTTGTCTGTGGGCCTGTTTCTGTAAGGATTGTAATTGCAAAGCTGCCCGCAGGCTATAGATATATGATGTATGCACGCAGGCAGCTTTTCAATTGCGATCCTTTGCAGATATAGTAATGCACAGGAGGCATCACGCCCCCTGTGCATTACTTAACCCAGCTGCATTGTCCAACCCCTTAGGGGTCTATTTACTAAGCAGTGTTAGGAGACAGAGTGAAAAGTGATAAGGTGCCAGCCAATCAGCTCCCAACTGTCATTTTTCAAACACAGCCTGTGAGATGGCAGTTAGGAGCTGATTGGCTGGCACCTTATCACTTTTCACTCTGTCTCCTAACACTGCTTAGTAAATAGACCCCTTAATGTTAGACAGTGCCTCACCGAAGCATTCCATTCCCCCAATGGTACCTGAATGACAAGTGTCATACTGCCACTAATTGCTTTTTTCTCTTCACTTCATACCCCACTGGTACAGTTCAGTACAGGGTGGGGGGATGGGAGTCGGTATGACATACACTTTCTCCGGTCGCCATGGTTCCATGCTACTCCTCAGGTCACAACCCCCACAGTTGTCCCTGGGTCCGCCCCCTTCAGGACCTCCTAGAGGGGGATGTTGGAAATGTGCGTACAACTTGGTGTTCTGGCAGAGTTATGTATACACCAGCGGATATACATAAGGAAACCAAGCAGCTAGTCCAGTGGAACTTAACCAGGGTGTATAGTTTATTTGTGTACAGCGGTTACACTGGTTATGTCCAAGCATGAAGCCGAGCCTGTAGTGCAGCAGGGTTAGGCAGCTCACCAGCCAATGATTGTCTCATATGCTGTGGTAACAGTGCAGGTGCTAGTACAGCGGTAATAGTGGTTTCTGGTCTGAGAAGCTAAGAGGAGGACCGACCTCCACTGTATCGCTCATAAACAGGGAAACAAAATGGCACCGTGCATGTGCAGCTAGGTTGAGGAGCCATGTTGCTGGAATCTGTGCAGTAGCGCACTTCACTTCTAACAGGGGAGACCCGTCACCCACTAGCTGCTTATGCATACTGCGCTTCATAAAGGACTTCAGGAGAGATGTACTGAGCTCTGGAAAGTGATAAATTGGAGAGTGATTATTTACCAGCCACTCAGCTCCTAACTGTCATCTTACAGGCAGTGTTTGAAAAATGGCAGTTAGGAGCTGATTGGTTGGTAGTTTATCACTCTCCAATTGATTACTTTCCAGAGCTTAGTACATCTGTCCCTTCAAATGATTTAGCCAGTGTAAATGTTATTAGATTAATGTCCTTAACTCAAGAGGATGGTTTTATTTTTCTGTGCAGGCTATTGAAGGTAACATTGTACTGTAAAAAGGTAAAATATTCAGATCAGTTATTACTTGGTGTAATGGGACTTCTTAAACCCTCTTGTGCCATTAGTCTACTAGCCGAACTCTTTGAGAAAGTAAATATGCAAATAAAAAACAAAAAGTAACATTTCTTCACCGTACCGGAAAAAATAACTCTGAATGTAACATCGATAATTCTTTACAACAAAAAATAAATATTGTGTAAATTTTCTGGGCTCCCACTGCACAAAATCAATAGCTTTATAATTAAATATTGTATATTACTGTCACTTTCAAAGGCAAAGAATTCTGCTTACTTATGCATTTCACAGTACTTTTATGCATCTGGTTATAAACAGGCCTCTTTTCCATTTGCTGTATGCTGCTCCTGGTTTACCCCTTCCTACCCGAAATAAAGTAGGAACTAAAAAAACACAATAAAGTTACAATATTAATTCTGCTTTTCTGATTTGTCATACTGTACCAGCTTTATTTTGTCTGGGGCGTATTGAATCCAATTGCATGTTTTCAATTTCATACACTGTCTACTATATGAGCAAGCCCATCGCATGCAAATCTGTGCATATAAATTGATCTGTTTAGTGTATATGACTAAGTGCAAGAATAACCGCTGCAGTAGTATGGCACACGTGTCACAGCTTTGCACATGCAAGTAGGTCTGATGTTAGTTGGCACTGTACAGCAGGGGGCGGGGCCACGAGGACGCAATCGTGCCACCACGCCCCCCTGCAGAGCCCCCTTTCCGCCCACCACGCCCCCTCTGTGCTGACCTCCAGGAGGAGGGGGCGGCAAAGTCGGCAAGTAGGACTTTATCATGTTCAGCCCCAGGCCCATATAGCCCTTACTCCTGCCCTGCATCCTCAGCACAACTAGCTGATTCCCAACTATAAATCATAAAACTCTCCATGCACTAAAATAACAACTACTCCCCCATAATAGAGAGGAAGTGATGAGGAAACATAAGGCTCTTATACAGTTCATATCATATTCCAAACAGCCCCAGTTCTGTCAAAACATACACAGAAGTGAAAAAGTAAACATTTATTTATGTGAATGCTTCAAAGGGTGATTCCATATAGATGAATATTTTTGGATTTTTAATAGCACAATTTGCATGTAACGCCAGCTCATTTACAACCAGTATATTCTGAGATGGAGAAATGTCTTTCCTCATTGTTGAATATTTTCATATTCATCTCTGCAATGAGCTTTCTGCAACATTCTGCACTTGGATTAACACCGTATAATCTCACCCAATTTAATGACAATTTTTGCATGTGGGTTTAAAATTAGGTACAATCGTGTGTCTAATCCAGAGTCTACAAAGAATGTATGTGTTACAAGTTAGTAAGTCACTAATAGACAGTACTTGCTTACTGTCCCTGAAATTTGGGGAATCGCCCAGACTCCCTAGAGAGTAGACTAGCCTCCCCGTTCCCCAGTAAAGAGGCTGGTCCAGGGGCTTGATAACGCAGTTTGCAGTGAATAACATCACGTTTCAGCCCTCCTCCTAAGTGCTATGGAGCAAATTGCAGCATTTTCGAATCGGAGGGGCGGAATTGCAACAAATCAGAGTAGCAGTCCCCCCATACCGATGCTACCACTTGGATCCAGTAGGGAGGATTAAAGAGTCAGCAAGTATACCAGAGACCAGTTATGGGCAACAGGTGGTCCTAGGGCCTCATGCTGCCCTCTGATCCTTCACCTGTGGCCCCCAGCTCTTTCTTGCTTTATTGTTACATCTACGTGTAGCTCATACTTGCATGGGCATAACTACCATAGGTGCTATGGGGCCCAGAGCTGAAGGGGGACCCATCTTTCTTGTCAAAGTTACATGTGTTATGTATATATTTTTCCCCATTGGGTGGTACATAGGGGCCCTTATAAACATTTGCTCTGGGGCCTTCAAATACCTAGTTACGCCTGTTGCCTACTCTCCCGGACCGGCTGGGAGGCTCCTGAAAATCAAGTGTTGATCCTGGCCACGTGCAAGTGAGGGCAAGTCTCCTGGCCGGACGCCACCCATGCACAATCCCACCCTCCCGCTCCCGCAGCACCCACTTAAAGAGTGAAAGTGGGTGGTCCGGGGGGAGGTGATGACGCGATTTGCGCTGAATTTGCATCATCATAGCCTTGCCCCCTTCTTCACAATGCCGGTAATCTCGGCATTGTATAGTAGAGAGCGGGGCTGCGATGACGGAATCACGTTGCCACGCCCCCACACTGCCCACCATTGCCGCCACCACGTCTCCTGGAGGAGGCAGCCAGAAAATCGTCAAGTATGGTGCAGCTTATAATGCTTGTTGAAAATTCCTGCTGGTAGGTTTTTATAATTTTGTTTTAATTTATTAATTTAACTTTTTGCTAAGATTATGGGGTCTATTTACTAAGCTTTTGTAGGAGATAAAGTGAACAGTGATAAGGTATCAGCCAACCAGCTCCCAACTGTAATTTTTCAAACACAGCCTGTGACATGGCAGTTAGGAGCTAATTGGCTGGTACCTTTATCTCTGCTCACTTTATAGCCTAACAAAGCTTAGTAAATAGAACCCTATGGGCTCTATTTACTACAATCCGCATATTGAATGCAGATTGTAGTGTGATATTACCGAGTGAATTCGCATTGCGAATTCAGGCAATATCACAGGGATTTACTACAAATCCCTTAGAGGGACAGAGCTTGCGATAAAGCTCTGTCCCTGCAAATCCCCTTCGGAGCCTTATCACGGTATTTTCGCAAAAAATACCGTGATTAAGTGCCCATGCATGAGCCGACCGGCCGCCGCTGCTACCCCCCCGGCGCTAAACCCCACC
Organism: Taudactylus pleione; assembly: GCA_031769625.1. Lineage (NCBI taxonomy): Eukaryota > Metazoa > Chordata > Amphibia > Anura > Myobatrachidae > Taudactylus > Taudactylus pleione. The sequence goes on along the minus strand of JAUIMM010000353.1, from coordinate 163,004 downwards.
CCCCAGTGCTAAGCCCCACCCCCACGATCACGGACCCACCCGCAACCCCCCTCTCCCTTAATTACACTTACCTGCATGCTCCGGGCCTCCGGTGATGTTCTCCATTCCTCCGGTCAGGTGATCTCCCATACTGCACTGGGGCCCGATCACCTGATGACCGGGCGGCAGTGCACTATGGGAGACCAGCTGACCGGAGGGGAGACATCACCAGAGGCCCGATCACTGGTCCCTGGAGTCAGGTATTTTTTTTTCTTTTTTTTACAGTAATCAGCTTGCGGTCTGTTTAGACCACACAGCTGATTACTGGGAACGACTCCCGGCTCTGCTCTCCCCGTTAGAGCAGAGTAGGAGGCCGGTAACCGGGGGAGACCCTGGATAACGCCACCTCCAGGTGGCATTATTATCACAGGGCTTTCCCCGATATTTTTTCACATTTTATTTTTAGTAACTCTGGTTGGATCACATTTCCCATTACAATTATGGGAAATGCGATCTGCTTTACTAAAAATAAGTGATACTTAGGAGTTGGAGTAGAATTTTACGAATTCTACTCCAATTGCCCTGTAATAACTATAGGTGATACTAAAATAATGTGAAAAGGGTGTGAAAACACCATTTTTCACTTTATTTTAGTCAAAATAATGTTAATAAATAGAGCCCTATGGCTGTTGTGGCTCTTTTGAAGGGTAGATGGTCGCCCAAGTGTATCGGGTTGCCTAAAGCTGCGATAGACTGAGATTCATGGAATCCAGCAGGTACAGTAACAGAAAGCCGATGTGATGTTAAAAGGTAGGAGACAGTTTTCTTATGTGTAGACATAAAGTTCACTTAAAAGATTGAAAATCTTCCAAGTTAATTTGCTTTTGCACTGTCTCTAAAGCAACTATGTGGCCTTTACATGTATATAACAAAGAAACTTTTCTATGTCTTTAATTATATTTTTCCCCCAAACAGAAAACCAATTAACAAGTGGTAGCCTCAGCTGATAATGATACAGTCTCCAATAACTAGTTTTCTCTTCTACAAGAAGAAATGTGTCACAGTCTTAGGTAGCAGAACTTCACACATATTATCCTTGTTCTAACAAAATCTTCCAATAATAGGCATATTTTGTCCAACACTAGAAAATAACATATATTTTTTCCTTGGCCTTCACTGGCGCTGGGAACAGTGTTAATGGATTTGTGAAGCCAGCTATTTAAGTTGCTATAGCTTAAAGGAAAAACCAAAGCTGGAAATGTATTTTTCATTGGTTATTGCACAGGATGAAAAGTGCTATCTTATCTTTACCTGGTCATCAGACATCTCTGTGTATTTACAGAAAATCAACATTTCTACTACTCTTTCTTCCTAAGCTTGCCAGGATGTCCATTTAATTCTGGGCATACAGTATATGAATTACACCTGCCGAATAGCTGTATTGCAACTGAGGTTTTACTAGCTTGAACGAATGCCAAATGCATCTGAATCCATTTCACGTATATCAAATGCATATTTGGAGCAATGTACAGTTGCCACCCAAACCAGCAGAATGGGGCAAAGTGTGAGTATTAAGGCAGCCAAAAAATAGATAAACAGATATGAGTTAGATAAGATACAGTAGATCTCTATCTTTGATTTGAAAGTCACCACACAACTCTGCAATGCTAGTCATCCAATACAGCAAAATATAATAAAATAAAAAAAACATTATATACAAAATTGAAAAACAAAGGTGCAACTGTGATATAGAGTGTAGACATGACAGCTTACAGTCTAGGTCAGGAGGAGAGGGCAATGCTGAAAGGCAGTAATACTGGTCAAAAGGTAGAGGAGCTGATAGGATACCCAGAGGGTACAGAATCAAGTTAGGGTAGGATATAGTGAAGAAGCAAGCTTTGAGAGAGCACCTTACTATATTAAAGGTTAGGGCAGAGGTTCCCAAACAGGGTCCTCTAGACTCCCCAACTGTACAGGTTTTAGAGATATCGATGGTTGAGCACAGGTGCTTAAATCAAATTGACTGAGGTGCTAATTAAGTCACCCGTGGTCAACCATGGGTATCTCTAAAACCTGAACTGAGGACCGCGTTTGGGAACCTCTGGGTTAGGGTATTGTTGAGTGTTCTTTAACTGGGTAGTAGCACAGGCAAACTCTTGCAGGTGGGTAATGATGGATGGTAATCTGCATAAAGATGAGGCATAGGTCAAAAGGATATTTCCGAGGGTGAAGACAAGGGTATCTTGTAAAAGTCGGAGATGTATCAGGGGGAAGTGTTGATGAGGATGTTGAAGGGTTGAGGGGAGGGAAAGTCATTTTAATTGGATTCTAGCTGTCCTGCCACGACATTTAGAACAGATTGGAGTGTTGACAATTGAGAGGACAGCCAGATAGTTCAAGGTTACAGTAGTAAATGTTGAAAATATTGAGAGACTAGATAAGAGAATTGGGGAAACATTTATAACATAGTATTTGCATATTACCCTCCTACAACAGTCGTTTTGAGGGGGATACCCGCAAATATTAAGGATTCCCAGTATTTAAGAAGGAGGGACCGCAGTAGTTATCTTCAATATATGGCATGGTCCCCCAAATTCCAACCAAAAAGTCGCACCCATTTGCATTAGGGCTCCTATGCTGTTGGATTTACCAAGCTTGGCCCTGGCCACTAAAAGCCATCTGAAGATGGTGTTAGCCCATAGTAGCCTATGGGCTACTGTATTGGTAATTCTTTCAGATATGGATCCTCAGGATCCCTCGCTATTTGACCCCAATGATGCATACATAGGCTGCTGGCTGTGCATGTGGGTTACAAGCGCCGACACTGAACCTGGAAGCAGAGTGATAGCTCTTTGCCCGTGTCCTGGAAAGAGAAGAATACTAACATTTACATGTTCATGTTTTGAATTTAGTCAATATTATCATATCCATATCACTTTTAAAATGCGGGATATGATAAATTGGTCCCTTGGTAATGTCCAGAGTGAGAAAGTGGTGCATTCTGGCAATAAGGGCAAGACTGGCCGTATGGAAGGGCTGATGGCCTGATGGGCCGGTCCAGACTAGATACTGAGAGACCACAACCCCGCATGCCCCCTTTTCGCGAGCGCACACACAGGGAGTCATGCCAGGTCCGGGCCGGGCCGGTGTGACTAGTGCTAAAAAGCTCTAGGCTATCCCTTCTCCCCCTCCACTCCCTTTGCAATAAGCTTTTCTCTGCTGCTCGCACAAAATACAGGTGCTACGCAAAGCAGCATGAATGGGTCACAACTCCCAGGCAGATTGAGATAACGCAGTCCCGATTGTGACAATTAGAAAAAGCACTCCAATAGGGACTGTCCCAACCATGGCGCAGCTTTATCGCAAGTTTTGTAATGTGCCATGGACAGTTCTTTGGACCAATTTGAGGACAGGTGTATGTGGGCACATCAGTATGGCCAAGTTTAATTTTAGGCATGTAGCGACAGAGAGGCTAAGTAGTTCTATCGAACATTATAGATAGTAAAAAAGTTCAAATAACAAGTGTAAGAACATTTTTATGAAGTGTTATTTATAAACAGCTCAGCTGGAAGTGTCCTGGCTGCACAAAACTACAGATGCATGATTCGAAGGTTACTGGAACTAACAGGGAAGTGTTGGATTTTATCCTCTTATATTAGGGTTTTCTGTTTTTCTTCTCCTCAACATCCTGTCTAACACTAAGGTGCCTATTCATCATCACTTCACTGCTTTTTACATACTCGCCTACCTTTGGTTTCTCCTCACTGCTAGAAGTCTGGAGGGGAGGTGTAACTGAACACTTTAGGGGATGGGGCCAGACTCTCATGTCATTAAGCCCAGTCCCCGTCACCGTAAAATGCCATGAATCTCGAGTCCGTGGGGGGGGGGTGGAGTTAAAATAATGTGATTCTTTTTTAGTCCCACCCCCTCCCTACAGATCCACAGTTCCCATCAATTATTTTGCTAGGAAGTAGGCAGGATGTGGGAGATCTGGCTACTCTTCTGGGGGTGCGGAAGACTACCCGAAAAATCGGGCGACTCCAGCACCTTCCGGGAGATTAGGCAAGTATGCTTTTTATTACAACTTATCCTGTCCAATTGTCATTTCTAAGTAACAGATCCATTCATTATCGATGTAACTGTTGAAATGTAGAGTGTGCTGCTCCATATTTGTCCCATAGGTAAGCCATTTCACTTTACCAAGATGGCCACCGTTTGGTCTTCTGAGCATTCATGGCATATTAGAGTTCCACAGTGGAACATGGACATGTTCCACTTAGCTCCTGAGACCCTACATATATCCTGCATATATCCTGCTGGTATCCTGCATATCCCTGCACCGGTATCCTCAAACAAGACCAACTGGTCCTCTGTATGTCCCTCTCAAGCTCTGCTCCATTAAGAGTACGTCTGTACATACACTTCTACTACACTTCAATAAACCAAACACCTTGTTAAGTACTAAGACTGCCTGCTGGTTCTGTATTCTGCTGGTATCTACGATTATAACCTGCATTCACCAATCTGCCAATCACGATATTTTTTTCGATCGTGATCGGCAAATCTGTGAAATCCAACATGTTGGATTTCACCGATCCGCCATCTCTGGATCATCGCCTTGCGGCGATCCATCTAGATGTATGGGTGCCTTTAGAGTTAATAAGAACAACACATCTTAATATCAACTAATTATCTGGTTCAGAGCTAATAAACTGTGGATAGAAGAGGGGACAAGAAGATTAGTCAATTTCTCCAATATTAGTAGCAAAAAGTATTATGGAATGTATAATGCTAATTATACAATCTAACACAAACTTGTAACAAGCAAACACTACAATAAACAGTACAGTAAAATGTGTGCACACTAGGCTTGCCCCTTACCCACAGAGATACAGTTTGAGTTGCATGGACGGACAGACAGACAGACAGACAGACAGACATGTAGATAGATAGATAGATAGATAGATAGATAGATAGATAGATAGATGTTTTGATTTTGCATCTGTATCTCCTTGAAGGTTTTGGATCTGGATTTGGTTTTTGGTTTTGGATCTGGATTTTTTACATAAAAAACAGATAAAAAGTTTTAAAAACATCTAAAATCATGTAATTTATGCCATCCAAATCCCGAAATTCGGATTTAAAATCCGAATTCCGAACCGCAAAAAGATCAGAACCGCGACCCGGATTTACCCGGATCTCCTCAGGAGATTAGAACCGCGACTTGGATTTACCCGGATTCACGAAGTTGGGGTGGATTCGGATTTCTGGAGAACCGAACCGCACATCTCTACTGTTTTTATTGCACCTGATATAGTTTAATTTCACAAAGAATTCTAAGAGATTCACATTTTAAGCATGAAATAACAATATTGTGGTCTGTACAATTGTATACACAGTATCATATCCAAATGAAAGCTGAGGTCTTTAAAGAAATGTACTAGATGTGTAATATTATAGATGTAAAAGCCATGTTTGGGCTGAAAGTAATTATAATCTGAAAGGTTGGACCTGTTCAGAGTAACAAAAAGTTTTCACATACTAAAAACTTGATTTATTTCAAAAAAATAAACAGCAAAATAGAATGACTTGAAATCCTCATGTAATCAGGTGTTATCCCCTCCGTGCAAATTATTGAGAGCATAGTGACACATTACCTCCGGCCTGTGCATTAGCAATCCAATCAGGGACAGAGAGTCAGCAGAATGATGCAGATCTATTCACCTTCTATTGGGATCAGGGAACTGTTCCGAAGGACAATGATTACAAATGATACATTCTTCTGTTAAGTGTCGTTCAGTCAGCCAGCGTGGCCAATTGCAATCCTCCCACAACGAACATACATTTCGTCTACTGTCAAAACCCTGTATTTATACACAGAACAGGTGCATAATAGGCGGCTGAAGAGCAAGTTTCCCCCCAATGCAATCACACACTGCATTGCCAAACCTTCTATACAAAACCGGTACAGAGCCTGGCAGTAGTCCCAGATCCTTTACATTACCCATGAAGCGAGTTATATATCAGCTGCAGATACACAAGATGAAATTAGCTATACCGCTCTGCAAATTTATATCATCACACACGTTACTCAACTCAGGCAGCAAAGATGGAACCTTACCTGGGAGCCCAACGTTACAGACAAGAAAACAAGGTCATCAGGAGGTAATACAAAACTTCATTACACCATCTCCGTTGTCTTGTGAAGACTCCAGTCAGGTTACACAGGTCTTCCTGAAAAAAAAAAAAAAAAGTGCTTAATTTGGTGATGTCCTTGGATGGAATTTTTTTATATTAGTGTTTTAATGAGGAATGAATATATCTAATGTCTAATGTGGCTAAATTTATGGGGGGTTGTTACATTTTTAAAGTCAAATCTACGGTAATGTATTTTCCATGATGGTATGATTATAGGGAATCGATATGATTTGGGTTGGAATCCCGACAGTGGCTGCCCGACATGGGTGAAAATCCCGATCGTCCCTAAGGTAAGTATTCACTAACCTAACCTCCCCCCCTAACCCTCCTCAGGGGTGCCTAACCCTAACCTTCCCCACAGTGCCTAACCCTAATCCCCCCTCTAAGTGCCTAAACCTAACCCCCCCTTCCCAGCCGCCTAAACCTAAGTTGCTGGGGGGTGCCTAACCCTAAGTCCCCCCCGGGGGTGCCTAACCCCTAACCCTCCCTTCCCCTAGCCTAACCCTAACCACCCAGGGGGGTGCCTAACCCTAAGTCCCCCCTGGGAGCCCAAAATCTAACCCTACCCCCAGCGGCTGTCCGCACTCGGTGCCCGGCGTCCTTTCGATCGGGATGCCGGGCGTCAGTCTCCCGGTGTCGGTAAAATCACAGGCATCTAGATTTAGACGCCTGTCATTTATCCCTCGCCGGGATAAAGCAGTCGGGAAGCCAGATGTCGGGATTAAGTCCGCCGGCTTCCCGACTGCCTACCGATTATAGTGTTTCCACCTCATCCCTTAAATTACTGGAGTGCCCAGATTATGTGGCTAATGAAACCCAGGCACAGAACTTGTATATACAGTATAGGGGGGGATCCATTTAATATCCCGACAGTTGGGATGCCGGAGCCTAGAATGCCGAAGCAGGCATCCCGACAGTAAGTACAGCGGTTAGATGGGTAGGGTTAGGCACTAAGGGGGGAGGGTTAGGTTTAGAGTGTGGGGAGGAGGTTAGGTGTATGCACTGAGGGGGGTGTTAGGTTCAGGCACCGGGTAGGGAGGGTTAGGGTAGGCAGAGGGGAAGATTTTCGAAACTGACCAAAAAGTGTCGGTATTCTAACCCTGTCGGGATGCCGGCATTGGGATTATGACCACCGAGATCCCAAGCGTCGGAATCCCATACCTAACCCCAGCATATGTGGTAGTAATGTAAGGGATGAGTTCGTTATTACAATGTAATACAAAGAGAACAGTTAATAATGTACATACGTGAAATTAAAACCTCTACATAGAATGCTGTCAAATATTATAAAAGTTCTTAAAGTGTTGCTTTATTGTTTATTTTATTACCATTCATTTATTTAGCGCACACATATTCCGAAGTGCTTTACAGAGAATATTTGGCCATTCACATTAGTCCCCGCCCCGAGTGAGAATATACAAACTCCACACAGTTAGGGCCGCGTAAATGAATTGAACACGAGACCTCAGTCCTGTGAGGCAGTAGTGCTAAATATTACATCATCCATCCATGCTGACAAAAACATTCCTGGCTGATCAGGGTATATCCAGTTATTATAAACACTATTCCCATTTCTTAAGTGATCATAAGCAGAATGTAGCAACAGATTTGATTTGTGATTTATTTTGAGCGAGTTATTTACAATTATTATACAATGATCTGTCGGAAGCAATAAGGGTTAACAACACAAAGCTAATGCTCAACAGATTATATACATCGTACTTGCCTCCTGTTTTTAATCCAGAGTTCTTTAATCATATACGCACAGAAGATCAAAGGAGTCTCAATTAGACAGGAAAAGACAAGAGAAGGGATAAAACTGATATAGCTTTGTAGTGGATCCTAACATCCGTGAGTGACTGCCACAGAACTCTAGGCACTGCAGGGGTTGGATTGCTAAGGCATCCTGTTCTGCTGCTACAACCCTGATACCCATAGTATCTGTTGAGCTCTGTGAGGTTCCAAATTATTCAAGAGGTTTCATGGTTCTAAATATACAGTAAGGTGTGTAAGAACTAGGGGTGAGCGGGTTCGGATTTCTGAAATCCGAACCCCCCCGAGCCCCCCCGATCCGAGTCCAATCCGAGTCAGGCTCGACTTTTCCCGCCTGACTCGGATCTGAAATCGAGGCAAAACGTCATCATCCCGCCTTCCGAGTCTCGCGGGTTTTGGATCCTATATAAGGTACCCGCGTCGGCGCCATTTTCTCACTCGGCTGTGGACAGTGAAGAGGGAGGGTGGGAGTTAGGGCTGTGTAGTGTAGTGTAGTGTAGTGCTGCTGTTGTCCACTACTTCAAAGTCCATAGGGGCTGGCTGTGTTGTGCTGTGCTGCTGTTGTTAATAGGGGCTGTGTCCACTACTTCAAAGTCCATAGGGGCTGGCTGGACTGTGTTGTGCAGTCAGTTCTCCATAGGGGCTGTGTCCACTCCAAAGTCCTGTGCAGTGTCCCAGTCCGAAAGGGGTGCTGAAGTGTTGTCCAGGGGGTGCTCTGTCCATCAGGGGTGCTCCCCCCAAGTGCTAAAAAAATAATATATTTTCTGTGTTTGTGAATTGTGTGCGCAGTAGCCGCACGTGCATCAACAAAGTAGTGCCAAGCGTGCGCCTGTGTCATAAGTAAAGGGCCGGCTGGCTTGATCGTTAAAGGGTGCTGTAACCCCCGAAAGTACACTCCAGTCCAAACCAAAAAAAAATTATTTTCTGTGTTTGTGAATTGTGTGCGCAGTAGCCGCACGTGCATCAACAAAGTAGTGCCAAGCGTGCGCCTGTGTCATAAGTAAAGGGCCGGCTGGCTTGACTGTTAAGGGTGCTGTAATCCCCGAAAGTACACTCCAGTCCAAACCAAAAAAAAAATTATTTTCTGTGTTTGTGAATTGTGTGCGCAGTAGCCGCACGTGCATCAACAAAGTAGTGCCAAGCGTGCGCCTGTGTCATAAGTAAAGGGCCGGCTGGCTTCACCGTTAAGGGTGCTGTAACCCCCGAAAGTACACTCCAGTCCAAACCAAAAAAAAAATTATTTTCTGTGTTTGTGAATTGTGTGCGCAGTAGCCGCACGTGCATCAACAAAGTAGTGCCAAGCGTGCGCCTGTGTCATAAGTAAAGGGCCGGCTGGCTTGACCGTTAAAGGGTGCTGTAACCCCCAAAGTACACTCCAGTCCAAAACAAAAAAAAAATTATTTTCTGTGTTTGTGAATTGTGTGCGCAGTAGCCGCACGTGCATCAACAAAGTAGTGCCAAGCGTGCGCCTGTGTCATAAGTAAAGGGCCGGCTGGCTTGACCGTTAAGGGTGCTGTAACCCCCGAAAGTACACTCCAGTCCAAACCAAAAAAAAATTATTTTCTGTGTTTGTGAATTGTGTGCGCAGTAGCCGCACGTGCATCAACAAAGTAGTGCCAAGCGTGCGCCTGTGTCATAAGTAAAGGGCCGGCTGGCTTGACCGTTAAAGGGTGCTGTAACCCCCGAAAGTACACTCCAGTCCAAACCAAAAAAAAATTATTTTCTGTGTTTGTGAATTGTGTGCGCAGTAGCCGCACATGCATCAACAAAGTAGTGCCAAGCGTGCGCCTGTGTCATAAGTAAAGGGCCGGCTGGCTTGACCATTAAAGGGTGCTGTAACTCCCAAAGTACACTAAAGTCCAAACCAAAAAAAAAATTATTTTCTATGTTTGTGAATTGTGTGCGCAGTAGCCGCACGTGCATCAACAAAGTAGTGCCAAGCGTGCGCCTGTGTCATAAGTAAAGGGCCGGCTGGCTTGACCGTTAAGGGTGCTGTAACCCCCGAAAGTACACTCCAGTCCAAACCAAAAAAAAAATTATTTTCTGTGTTTGTGAATTGTGTGCGCAGTAGCCGCACGTGCATCAACAAAGTAGTGCCAAGCGTGCGCCTGTGTCATAAGTAAAGGGCCGGCTGGCTTGACCGTTAAGGGTGCTGTAACCCCCGAAAGTACACTCCAGTCCAAACAAAAAAAAAATAATTTTCTGTGTTTAGCCGCACGTATATATCAAATCAATATAACATAAATGGAGGACCAAACTTTCTCCGATAAAAATAAAATAGAGAAAGATCAAGAACCACTTCCTCCTAGTGCTGAAGCTGCTGCCACTAGTCATGACATAGACGATAACATGCCATCAACGTCGTCTGCCAAGGCCGATGCCCAATGTCATAGTAGAGGGCACATACAATCCCAAATGGCAAAGTTCAGGAAAATGACCTTGAAAAAGACATTTAAATCAGCTGAAGAGAAACGTAAACTTGCCAATATGCCATTTACGACACGGAGTGGCAAGGAACGGCTAAGGTCGATCCCTAGTATGTTCATGACTAGTGGTTCAGCTTCACATGACGATGGAAGCCCTCCTCCCACTAAAAAAATCAAAAGAGTTAAGCTGGCAAAAGCACAGCGAAGAACTGTGCTTTCTAAGAAGATATCACAAATCCCCAAGGAGAGTCCAAGTGTGGTGGTGATGCGATGCCTGACCTTCCCAGCACTGGACGGGAAGAGGTGGCTCTTTCCACCATTTGCACACCCCCTGCAAGTGCTGAAAGGAGCACCCACAGTCCACTTGCTGATATGCAAATTGAAGATGTCACTGTTGAAGTACAACAGGATGAGGATACTGGTGTAGCTGGCGCTGAGGAGGAAGTTGGCGAGGAGGATTCTGATGGTGATGTGGTTTGTTTAAATCAGGTTTCGGGGGAGACAGTTGTTGTCCGTGGGATGAAAAAGCCCATCACGGTCATGCCTGGGCAGAAGACCAAACATTCCACCTCTTTGGTCTGGCAATATTTCTATCCAAATCCGGACAACAACTGTCTTGCCATATGTACCATATGTAAAGGTGAAATAAGTAGGGGTAGGGACGTCAACCACCTAGGAACATCCTCCCTTATACGGCACCTGCAGCGCGTTCATAAAAAGTTACTGTCAAGTTCAGAAACTTTGGCTAAGACCATAAGCAGTCCAGGGACACCTAAATCCCGTTGTCCTGTTGTATCCAAGCGCCTGCAAACCACACCGTCAACTCCCTCCTCGTCAATTTCCTCCTTAGTCAGGATCGGAAGTAGTCCTGCAGGCCATGTCACTGGCATGACTGACTCTCCTATCCGGGATTCCTCTGGAGGATCCTGCATTGCTATGCCTACTGCTGCCGCTGCTGCTGTTGCTGCTGCTGGGAGTCGTTCACCATCCCAGAGAGGAAGTAGGAACACCACTACTTTTACTAAACAATTGACCCTCCAACAGTCCTTAGCGAGGAGGATGAAGTACGACAGCAGTCATCCTGAAGCAAAACGTATAACTGAGGCCTTGACTGCTATGTTGGTGTTAGACGTGCGTCCGGTATCCGCCATTAGTGCAGTGGGATTTAGACAATTGATGGAGGTAGTGTGTCCCCGGTTCCAAATCCCGTCTAGATTCCACTTCACTAGGCAGGCGATACCGAGACTGTACAGAAACGTCAGAAAAAGTGTCCTCAGTGTCCTGAAAAATGCCGTTGTACACAATGTCCACTTAACCACGGACATGTGGACAAGTGGAACAGGGCAGACTAAGGACTATATGACTGTGACAGCCCACTGGGTAGATGTATCACCTTACGCAGCAACAGCAGCAGCGTCACCAGTAGCAGCATCTCAGAAACGCCAGCTCGTTACAAGGCAGGCTACGCTGTGTATCACCGGTTTCAGTAAGAGGCACACCGCCGACAACCTCTTAGAGAAACTGAGGGAAATCATCGCCCAGTGGCTTACCCCACTTAGACTCTCCTGGGGATTTGTGATATCTGACAACGCCACCAATATTGTGCGGGCATTACATCTGGGCAAATTCCAGCACGTCCCATGTTTTGCTCACACAATAAACTTGGTGGTGCAGAATTTTCTGAAAAGCGACAGGGGCGTGCAGGAGACGCTTTGGGTGGCCCGAAAAATTTCTGGCCACTTTCGCCATTCAGCGACTGCGTGCCGAAGACTGGAGCGCCAGCAAACACTCTTGAACCTGCCCCGCCATCACCTGAAGCAAGAGGTTGTGACGCGGTGGAACTCAACCCTCTATATGCTTCAGAGGATGGAGGAGCAGCAAAAGGCCATACAAGCCTATACATCCACCTATGACATAGGCAAAGGAGGGGGTATGCACCTGACTCAAGCGCAGTGGAGAATGATTTCCGTGTTGTGCAAGGTTCTCCAGCCCTTCGAACTTGCCACACGTGAAGTCAGTTCAGACATAGCCAGCTTGAGGCAGGTCATTCCCCTCATCAGGCTTTTGCAGAAGCAGCTGGAGAAAGTGAAGGAGGAGCTAAGACGGAGCGATTCCGCTCGGCATGTGGGACTTGTGGATGAAGCCCTTCATTCGCTTTGCCAGGATTCCAGGGTGGTCAATCTGTTGAAATCAGTCCACTACATTTTGGCCACCGTGCTTGATCCTAGGTTTAAAGCCTATGTGGTGTCTCTCTTTCCGGCCGACACAAGCCTGCAGAGGTGCAAAGACCTGCTGGTGAACACACTGTCAGCTGAAGCGGAACGTGACACGTCAACGGCTCCTTCTTCATTTTCTCCCGCAACTGGGGCTGCCAGGAAAAAACTTAGGTATCCTAAGCAACCCGCTGGCGGTGATGCAGGGCAGGCAGGACCAAGTTTGGACATCTGGTCCGGACTGAAGGACCTGGCAACAATTTCTGACATGTCTACTGTCACTGCATATGATACTGTCACCATTGACAGAATGGTGGAGGATTACATCGGTGACAGCATCCAAGTAGGCATGTCAGACAGTCCATACCTGTACTGGCAGGAAAAAGAGGCAATTTGGAGGCCCCTGTACAAGCTGGCTCTATTTTACCTGAGTTGCCCCCCCTCCAGTGTGTACTCCAAAAGAGTGTTTAGTGCAGCCGGGAACCTTGTCAGCGAAAGGCGTAGGAGGTTGCTTCCACAGAATGTGGAGAAGATGATGTTCATCAAAATGAATTATCAGCTCTTCCAGGGAGACCAGCCTCCAGCAGGTACAGAGGGACCTGTGGTGGTGGATTCAAGTGGGGACGAGTTAATACTTTGTGAGGATGAGGATGTACACACTGAAGAGGGTGAGGAATCGGTGGATGAGGAGGATGAGGATGACATCTTGCCTCCGTAGAGCCAGTTTGTGCAGGGACACATTAATTGCCAGCTTGTTTTGTGGGGGCCCAAACGAACCAATCATTTCAGCCACAGTCGTGTGGCAGACCCTGGCGCTGAAATGATTGATTTGTTAAAGTGTGCATGTCCTGTTTATACAACATAAGGGTAGGTGGGAGGGCCCAAGGACAATTCCATCTTGCACTTCTTTTTTTTCTTTGCATTATGTACAGTTTGGGGCCTAGTTTTTCTAACTGCCATCCTGTCTGCCACTGCAGTGTCACTCCTAGATGGGTCACGTGTTTGTGCCGCCCACTCGTGTCGCTTAGCATTGTCATCCAGCTACCTCGGTGCAACCTTTTGGACATAAAAACACTATTGTGAGGTGTGAGGTGTTCAGAATAGACTGGAAATGAGTGGAAATTAAGGTTATTGAGGTTAATAATAGCATAGGAGCAGAGAAACCAACAAATTCTGTGATTTTAGCTGTTTTTATGCTTTTTTTAAAAAAAATACAGATCCAAAACACAAAACCCAGAACCCAAAACACGGAAGGGTGCTTTTGGCAAAACCAATCCAGATCCAAAACACGAAGAAAGATCCAGATCCAAAACCAAAACACAAAACACGAAAAGTGGCCGGTGCACACCCCTAGTAAGAACCTTTAACTGTAAATGTTGTTCCAAGTACAAGAGTAATGTTTTGCAGCCGATTAATACCCTAGATTTTAGTGAGTTGAAGCAGTGATACATACATACAGCAGTCATGGATGTAGAATGTCCGACCGGGAGAGCGTGCCTGTCCTGCGCAGCATGACCACGGAGCAGGTAAGTCGTGAAGAGGGGGAGTGAGGAGGATGCAGGGGAGGAGTGTGGATGGGGGGGCAGTGGACTGAGATGGGGCCGCAGACCTAGGGGGCTCGTTAAAGTTTTGCTATGGGGCCCCGCTAGGTCTAGTTACGCCCCTGACCACGTATAAGGCTGGTGAAAGTGCGCACTGCTAATGACGACTATGAAACTAAGCGTATGGACAAGGGGGGGTGCAATTGCGCGGATGCTTGCAACTAAACATACGGCATAATATTCGCATTTTGCTCCATGCATGCTATTGAAGTGTAATTGTGAATCTCTAAATTGGCCCTTGTGCCTCTGATTTCTGGCCTCTCTGCATACATAACTGCACCTGTAGGCTGCCGGGGCACCTCCTGATAGTGAAACAGTACATATAACCCTTGATGTGGCCATCTAGACAGACCTGTGCAAAACCTAGATGACATGTCCGGCTCTACAATTGCAACTTCATAAGAGGCTCAAAAAACACAAAAAAAATGTACATTACAAAAAAAAAACAACGTTTGACAACTGTACCTTCATACCTTGTTAGATTTTCAGGCTCACTGTGTGTAGGAGACAGGTTCACCTTTCATTGGGGCCCTGAAAGTGTTCTAGGGGTCCATTTATCATGGTAATTATCAGCGGCCTCCGATAATAAAATATGCAACAAGTATTAGGGGTGGATACAAATTAAATTTTGCTTGTCTGTCTTCGTGATCCCCTTCAATGTTACTTTAGTACAGTAAGTCTGACCATGGTTGCCGACATTCTGGCTGCCCTTCCGGGAGGGAGCATCCAGATCGGCATGGCAGGGGGTCGTGGCCAGCGCAAGGGGGCGGCCAGGTGGGCGGAGCTGGGGGCGGGCATCATTTTGGCCTCGCTCCCGCTACACAATGCCGATATTACAGGCATTGTAAAGTGGGAGGCGGGGCCAAAATGACACGATTCAGCGTAAATCATATCACTGGCCTCCCCCGCTGTGGGGGGAGGGCGGCGGCACCCGATTTTTGGGAGGCTCCTGGCCGAATCGGGAGGGTAGGCAAATATGGGTCTGATCCTGTAGTGCTAGTGTGTCTGTGTGACGAATGGACCCCCTAATGATTTTTATGGGAAGTAGTCAGCATCCTGGCTCCAGAGTTCCGACCACTGCCATTCCGAAGGTAAGGATCAAGGGTTAGGGGGAGGGCTAGGTTTAGGGGTTTGGTACTAGGGGGGGGTTAGGGTTAGGCACTAGAGGGAGGGTTAGGCACCAAGGGGGGAGGGTTAGGTTTAGGGTGCAGGGAGGAGGGGGTTAGGTTTAGGCACTAAGGGGGGAGGGTTAGGTTTAGGGTGTGGGGAGGAGGTTAGGTTTAGGCACAAGGGGGGAGGTTAGGTTCTGGCACCGGGGAGGGAGGAGTAGGGGTAAGGGCAGGGCCTGCCCTTGCCCAAATTTTTTGGTAACTTTTACAGTGCCGCCAGTAGTGGTCCCCCCTGTGCAGTGCCCCCAGTAGTATTCCCCTTATATAGTGCCCCCAGTAGTAGTCCCCCTATGCAGTGCCCCCAGTAGTGGTACCCCCTATGCAGTGCCCCTTTTACAGTGCCCCCGGTAGTGGTCCCCCCTGTGCAGTGCCCCTTGTGCCCCCAGTAGTATTCCCCTTATATAGTGCCCCAGTAGTACTCCCCCCCTCTGCAGTGCCCCCAGTAGTGGTACCCACTATGCAGTGCCCTTTATATAGTGCCCCCAGTAGTGGTCCCCCCCTTGTAGTGCCCCTAGTAGTAATCTCCCCTTGTGGTGCCCCCAGTAGTAATCCCCCCCTTGTAGTGCCCCCAGTAGTAATCCCCCCCTCTTGTAGTGCCCCCAGTAGTATTCCCCCCCGCAGTGCCCCCAGTAGTATTACCCCCTGTAGTGTCCCCAGTAGTATTACCCCCTGTAGTATCCCCAGTAGAATTCCCCCCCTAGTAATCCCCCCTTGTAGTGCCCCCAGTAGTATTACCCCCTGTAGTGTCCCCAGCAGTATTCCCCCCATAGTAATCCCCCCTTGTAGTGCCCCCCAGTAGTATTACCCCCTGTAGTGTCCCCAGTAGTATTCCCCCCCAGTAATCCCCCCTTGTAGTGCCCCCCAGTAGTATTACCCCCTGTAGTGTACCCAGTAGTATTACCCCCTGTAGTGTCCCCAGTAGTAATCCCCCCTAGTAATCCCCCCCTTGTAGTGCCCCCAGTAGTATTAACCCCTGTAGTGTCCCCAGTAGTATTCCCCCCCTAGTAATCCCCCCTTATAGTGCCCCCAGTAGTATTAACCCCTGTAGTGTCCCCAGTAGTATTCCCCCCCTAGTAATCCCCCCTTATAGTGCCCCCAGTAGTATTAACCCCTGTAGTATCCCCAGTAGTATTCCCCCCCTAGTAATCCCCCCTTGTAGTGCCCCCAGTAGTATTACCCCCTGTAGTGTCCCCAGCAGTATTCCCCCCATAGTAATCCCCCCTTGTAGAGTCCCCCAGTAGTATTACCCCCTGTAGTGTCCCCAGTAGTATTCCCCCCCTAGTAATCCCCCCTTGTAGTGCCCCCCAATAGTATTACCCCCTGTAGTGTCCCCAGTAGTAATCCCCCCTAGTAATCCCCCCCTTGTAGTGCCCCCAGTAGTATTAACCCCTGTAGTGTCCCCAGTAGTATTCCTCCCCTAGTAACCCCCCCTTATAGTGCCCCCAGTAGTATTAACCCCTGTAGTGTCCCCAGTAGTATTCCCCCCTAGTAATCCCCCCTTATAGTGCCCCCAGTAGTATTAACCCCTGTAGTGTCCCCAGTAGTATTCCCCCCCTAGTAATCCCCCCTTATAGTGCCTCCAGTAGTATTGCACCTTCCCCCGCCCCCCGCAGTAGAGACGTAATGAAAATTAAAAAAAAAAACACTTACCTGAAACCCGCTCCTGCTCCTGGTCCCGCCACCAATATCAGCTCCTCTGTGCGCTGCTTTGCATTATGGGAGTGACGTCACATCATGACGTCACTCCCATTACCCACTGCAGGAGCTGGAAGATGTCCGGCTCCGGCAGTGGGAGCAGCAGCCGATGAGAGTCTGTCTGACTCTCATCAGCTGCTAAAGCAAACACACAGCTGCCGGCGCCAGCGGCTGTGTGTTTGCGCTGTGTAGCGCTGACCAAACTCTGTGTACCATGCGTAACGGGAGAACCGGCCCTGGGTAACGGTTAGCGTTAGGGTACTTGCCTAATGGTGTCGGGATTCTGACTATCGGGATGGCGTTGTCTGTATTTTGAATGCCAGCATCTCGACCGCCGGGATCCCGTACCCATCCCCATGTTATTGTATGCTTGTGCTGCCCATCACCTGTGCTGTTTCTCTTCATGAAAATTATGAAGTGTCAAAATATCTGTAGCTCTTCCATAACAAATGATGGTATCCCAATGAAAATGTATCACTAACTACAGGCACCTTGCTCTCTCTCAGATACACTGCCTTCTCCGTTGGTCCCTGGAAGTTGTCCATAGATATTTCTAATGATATTTATCAGGAAACATTCTCATTGAAAAAACATTAAAAAAAAAAAGAGAGACAGGAATACTTTATTCCAAATACATAGACAAGTCTGCTCCAGTCATGCACAATGAACTTAAAAGTTACATCTTCCTGTCGGTAGCTCCTACCTCTCGCCAGCAAATAGAATTGCATGAACAAGTCGGATATATATACTGCACGCACCGATATTTTGTACAGTATAATTGAAATTTTATTTTGTATGAGAATGGCTTCTTGGTTTTGTGTACCTATCACAGCTTTATTGTACTAATCTTTTTCTTTCTTTAAAAATGAAAATACACATTTTCATGATGTGTTTATGGTTTCTTTTTGTACTTTCTTATTCTGTAAATGTTCAGTAAATAGGAACAAGCTTTCTGCACAACAAAAAAACATTATATCTCCGTATATCTCTGCATAACTGTGGTTATTATAATGAATAAGAGCTGTTGGCGTATTTGCACTGTTCAGGTAATAGGAAATATCTATACAACTAACAATGAGTCCCTTTTTACTTAGTAACTTTAAGTTTTATCATGCACTTATTTATATGGGGCTAAGGCAGTGGTTCCCAAACTGTGCGCCTTGGCACCCTGGGGTGCCTCAGGACACTTGCAGGGGTGCCTCAGGACACTTGCAGGGGTGCCTCAGGTTGGTGGTCCAGCACCAAACCATATTATTAATGGTCAATGTAATGTAAATATGTGGACAAACAGAAGCTCAAACCTGTTCACAACCACATAACTGAGCCTAAGGATGACAAGTAAGAACAATTTACTTCACATTACTATTTCACTACATTTTTTCTGAATTCCTCAGTAACTAATGTTTGGCTTAGGGGTGCCGTGAAACAATGCTGTTACGCTAGGGCACTGTGAACCAAAAAAGTTTGGGAACGTCTGGGCTAGGGCCTAGAGGCATCAGGGTGTGGCTGGGCATATTGGGGGGAGGCCATAGGTCAATCAGGGGTGTGGCCTAATACTGTATATCCCCTTTTTTTTTTAAAAAGCAATGCTGGAAGTTTCTTGAATAGCATTGATCGTTAGCAATAGAATAGTGTTACAAAGTGGCAAAATGATCCAAATAATAGACAATGTCAAATATTGCGGTAATTTAGGAACACTGGGCCTGACTCAGAGTTGTACGCTAATAGCATCGCTGCTCTGTCTTCATGTGTTTTGGATCTGTATTTTTTTTTAAAAAAGCATAAAAACAGCTAAAATCACAGAATTTGTGGGTTTTTCTGCTCCTATGCTATTATTAACCTCAATAACCTTAATTTCCACTCATTTCCAGTCTATTCCGAACACCTCACAATAGTGTTTTTATGTCCAAAAGGTTGCACCGAGGTAGCTGGATGACTATGCTAAGCGACACGAGTGGGGGGCACAAACACGTGGCCCATCTAGGAGTGATACTGCAGTGGCAGACAGGATGGCAGTTTGAAAAACTAGACCCCAAACCGTACATAATGCAAAGAAAAAAAAGAGGTGTAAGATGGAATTGTCCTTGGGCCCTCCCACCCACCCTTATGTTGTATAAACAGGACATGCACACTTTAACAAACCAATCATTTCAGCGCCAGGGTCTGCCACACGACTGTGGCTGAAATGATTGGTTCGTTTGGGCCCCCACAAAACAAGCTGGCAATTAATCTGTCCCTGCACAAACTGGCTCTACGGAGGCAAGATGTCGTCCTCATCCTCCTCATCCACCGATTCTTCACCCTCTTCAGTGTTGTGTACATCCTCATCCTCACAGAGTATTAATTTGTCCCCACTGGAATCCACCACCATAGGTCCCTCTGTACGTTCTAGAGGCTGGTCTCCCTGGAAGAGTTGATAATTCATTTTTATGAACATCATCTTCTCCACATTTTGTGGAAGCAACCTCCTACGCCTTTTGCTGACAAGGTTCCCGGCTGCACTAAACACTCTTTCGGAGTACACACTGGAGGGGGGGCAACTCAGGTAACATAGAGCCAGTTTGTACAGGGGCCACCAAATTGCCTCTTTTTCCTGCCAGTACAGGTACGGACTGTCTGACATGTCTACTTGGATGCTGTCACCGATGTAATCCTTTAACAGACAGACGCACGCTTGTCGCTGCTGCTTTGAGGATGCAGGTGCGGCTACAGCCCACACAATTCACAAAGACAGAAAAAGAAAGAAGAATTTTTTTATTTTTTGTGGAGCGCACTTTAGGGTTACACCACCCTTTAACAGACAGACGCACGCTTGTTGCTGCTGCTTTGAGGATGCAGGTGCGGCTACAGCCCACACAATTCACAAAGACAGAAAAATTAAATATATATATTTTTTGTGGAGCGCACTTTGAGGGTTACACCACCCTTTAACAGACAGATGCACACTTGTCGCTGCTGCTTTGAGGATGCAGGTGCGGCTACAGCCCACACAATTCACAAAGACAGCAAAAGAAAGAAGAATTTTTTATTTTTTGTGGAGCGCACTTTAGGGTTACACCACCCTTTAACAGACAGACGCATGCTTGTCGCTGCTGCTTTGAGGATGCAGGTGCGGCTACAGCCCACACAATTCACAAAGACAGAAAAAAAATATTTTTTTATTTTTTGTGGAGTTACACCACCCTTTAACACACAGACGATTGGCGCTGCTGCTTTGAGGATGCACGTACAGTGCAGACAATTCATAAACACAGAAGAAAATGTTTTATTTATGTTGGAGCACACTTTGAGGGTTACACCACCCTTTAACAGACAGACGCACGCTTGGCGCTGCTGCTTTGGGGATGCAAGTACAGTGCACACAATTCACAAACACAGAAAATATTTTTTTATTTTGTTTGGAGTGCACTGTGGGAGTTACACCACCCTTTAACAGATGAGCCAGCTGGCCCTTTACTTATGACAAAGGCGCACGCTTGGCGCTACTTTGTTGATGCACGTGCGGCTACTGCGCACACAATTCACAAACACAAAAAAATATATATTTTTCTTTTTTTTGGAGTGCACTTTGGGGGTTACAGCACCCTTTAACGGTCAAGTCAGCTGGCCCTTCACTTATGACACAGGCGCACGCTTGGCGCTACTTTGTTGATGCACGTGCGGCTACTGCGCACACAATTCACAAGTACAAAAAAATATATTATTTTATTTTTTTTGGAGTGCAATTTGGGGGTTACAGTACCCTTTAACGGACAAGCCAGCCGGCTCTTTACTTATGGGACACAGGCACACGCTTGGTGCTGCTCCTTTGTTAATGCACATGCAGCCACAGTGCACACAATTCACAAACACAGAAAATATTTTTTTATTTTGTTTGGAATGCACTTTGGGGGTTACACCACCCTTTAACAGACAAGCCAGCTGGCCCTTTACTTATGACACAGGCACACCCTTGGCGCTACTTTGTTGATGCACGTGCGGCCACAGTACACACAATTCACAAACACAGAAAATAATTTTTTATTTTGTTTGGAGTGCACTTTGGGAGTTACAGCACCGTTTAACGGTCAAGCCAGCCGGCCCTTTACGTATGATACAGGGGCACGCTTGGCGCTACTTTGTTGATAACCGTGCGGCCACAGTGCACACAATTCACAAACACAGAAAATAATTTTTTATTTTGTTTGGAGTGCACTTTGGGGGTTACACAGGACTTTGGAGTGGACACAGCCCCTATGGACAACTGACTGCACAACACAGTCTAGCCAGCCCCTATGGACTTAGGAGGAGTGGACACAGCCCCTATGGACAACAGCAGCACAGCACAACTCAGCCAGCCCCTATGGACTTTGGAGGAGTGGACACAGCCCCTATGGACAACAGCAGCACAGCACAACACAGCCAGCCCCTATGGACTTTAGAGGAGTGGACACAGCCCCTATGGACAACAGCAGCACAGCACAACACAGCCAGCCCCTATGGACTTTGGAGGAGTGGACACAGCCCCTATGGACAACAGCAGCACAGCGCAGCACAGCACAACACTACACTGCACTACACTACACTACACAGCCCAGCCAACCCTAACTCCCACCCTCCTTCTTCACTGTCCACAGCCGAGTGAGAAAATGGCGCCGACGCGGGTACCTTATATAGAATCCTAAACCCGCGAGACCCGAAAGGCGAGATGATGACGTTTTGCCTCGATTTCAGATCCGAGTCAGGCGGGAAAAGTCCAGCCTGACTCGGATCGGGGGGGCTCGGGGGTGGTTCGGATTTCGAACCCGCTCACCCCTAGTATATATGCTTTGACTATCTGTGCTCATGTGTGTGTACTTGTGCTGTGGACAGTGGCGGCTCCTACGGTCATAGAGGAGGGGGGCTGCCGCCGCCGAGAGAGCTCACTCCGAGGGGGACTTACCGGTCACCGCCGGAGTAGCTACTGGCTGGGTAACGTAGCCTACAAAATTGATGTGACAGGCGTCGGGACCGGCGGGGAGCCACGCATGCGCATTTTCACCAGTTTCCAAAGGGCTGCATCGTCTGCAGCCCCTAGGAGCCGGGTAGGGCTGGCTGAAAGACAGAGTAGCAGCTTCCTCCTGGAAGCCGCTCTCTGCAATAGCTGCCCGGACTGATCTGCCAGTCAGATACACAACAGGCAGTGTCAGAGGGAGTTGTTTCCTCCCCCTGAGACTGCCTGTTTTATATCTGACTGGCAGATAGCTCTTCCAATAGGAAGCCACTGCCAGTCATAGTGTAGAGTGCAGTCACAGACTGCACTGACTACACTGAGGTGGTGGCTTTTACTGGGAGGGGGGGCAGCCTTGCAGCCCCTAGGCAAAATCCACCACTGGCTGTGGGTAAAAATGCTTATGTGTGTATGTGAGCATGCTGTGTGTATGTATTCATGTGTGCATGTAATTTTTATGTGCATATATATATATATATATATATATATATTGTATGGACACCCCCCTCCTTAAAATCCTGTGTTTTGCCCCTGCACCCTCCCTACCCACGGCTTTATCTCTCTTCAAGCTTTGATAAGTCTCCCCATTAATCTGATATTTCCTCTTTTGATAAATTGGTGTGAAACTTAATTCTGCCTTAAATATAGTTTTCTTTTTGGAAGTTTGGAAGAGCTGATCCATGCCTGAGCCAATCTAAACGGGTGCTTTGCTGATGGTGACTGCGGCAAAAGACACAGTTGCACTGACAGCAAAACTGCACCTGCCATAAGATCGGTGCAATCTATGATGATGTGGCCGATGGTGCAACAATGGTGCGTCTTAGTACGAGCTGCAACAGAATAGTGCACAGCCAGTGGGCATCTCCCTAGGCTAAGAATCAGTCACTGTATTAGCTACAGACCCGGTTGCAGAATAAGACCCTAGGCTCACAGACACGACATGAGATAGAAATGAAGTGAGCGCACGTCACACACACACAAGAGGGGTTAAGAGTGAGAAATATATTTCCTCTCATTACATCCTCTTTATCTCTATATAAATCCTTCCTAATCCATAGCTGGGATGCAGGGCTCCGAGCACTCCTGCAGATGCAGTGAGCCTGTGTGTAAGCTGGCGGTCTGCCTGTGATGTCTGGGATTTTTGGAGAGACAGGGGGCACATCTTCCACTTTGAAGTCCAGATCTCGAGCCCAGGGAACATTTGCAGGGGTAATCCCTTCATTGAGTATAGCTGATGGTGATACTTTGTGTGTGAATTCATTTCACTGGGGAAGACAAAAAAAGAAACAAAATTGCATTGACGTTTCCAATTTGAAGGTGTTTAGTACATCCGGCTACTGTTACTTTCATTTATTATAGTGGTCCTGACTCATGCACCTGCACGTGAAACCATTATGGTGTTCTTGTAACAATCAAAAGAAACTGCATAAAAATTAAAGAGAAAATAATAATAATAATAATAATAATAATAATAATAATAATACTATTTACTAAGTTTAAAAACAAAAAAGTATTCTGCCTCTATGGAGGATATGTCTAATAAATCTATCTAAGCTACTGTATATATTTGTTTGGTGGGAAGTTTAGGTGCAAAACTGCTTTTACAAATGTAATAGTTGGAACTCGCTCAGGCTTTTCCTTTCCGCGTTCACTAGGATAAAAACTGTCAGAACCGCTGTTATTTTATTGCTTTGTTGCAACAATGTCGCTGCACTGTAAAGGGGCCTATCCATTAGCAGATCTTTTCAAAAGATGAAAGACAAAAGATCTATCTTTTAAAAATTCCTTGGGCTGCTGTGACAGATATCGTTCATGTACATGAAAGATTTTTTTCAAACGACGAACGATTTTGCATGACATCATTCTGGGAGTGGATTTTTTTATGTTTGTATTCATTTTCATAAAAAAAAATTGTTCGTCGTTCGTCGTTTACTGCAACAGATATTTCTAATATCTGTCAACGATAAACGATAATTGACCAACATGTTGGAGAGACAAAAGACCAAATTTGTCGGCCCGTGGTGATGCGCATTTTGATCGTTTAGAGCTTATCCATTAGCAGATAAATTGAATGACTGAACGATAAATCGTTCATCGTTCAAATTTATCTGCTAATGGATAAGCCCCTTAAAACGTTAAAAACGTTAACTTCTTAGTGCTGCAAAGAAGCAGATGCGTCTAGCTGTCCTACTATTAAACTGAGAGATTGATCCACCATCAAGTAGCAACACTGGGCCTGATTCAGAGCCGGACGCTCTGACAGAGCACTCGCTCTGAATCAGGGCCGGCCCTCTGGTTTTTTTGAGCGGCCTCCTGGCCGCTCGCATAGCTGTGGGTGACCACCCACAGCTATAGAGAGCGGCCAGGAAGATGGTCGCGATGCTCAAGACCATCGCGACCATCGGGCTTGCGATGAGACCCTTGTTGTAGGGTCTCGTTGCCGCAAGCCCAAGAGTGCTTTCGGCTCTAACAGAGCCGAAAGCACTCCCACTGACATCACTTGTGATGTCAGTGGGGCCGGCCCCAGACGGTAGGGGTTCCCATGGGAACGCCTCCGTCTGGGCAGCCACGCCCCCGTCCCACCCACCAAAGGGGACGTGCTGTCACTCAACATTGACAGCACGCCCCCTTTGGTACAAGACCTGGAGCGACAGTTTGCCCGTCGCTATCCGGGTCTCGCGCATGCGCACTTCGGAGCCTGCTCCATCGTGCGCATGCGCACTGGGCCACCATCGACCCGCTTGCGAGCGCATAGCGCTTGCTAGTGGGTCTGAATCATGTCCACTGTGCAGGTAACTGCACTGTCGTAAGAGGGAATGAGGGAGAATGAGATGCAAGTTCAACCTTGGCAACATTAAACAATAAACACCAATGATAAGAGGGTATCTGGTTGCTTGATCGACCTAACTGAGGGCCTGATTCAGACCCAGACGCAAGTGGCCGTTCGCTCGTACGCCGTTCGAGCGAAAAAATTTAAATTTAAGCGCTCGCTCGTATGTTTGCTCGTAGCTAACCTTCCGCCCCATATTCTCTATCCCTCCTCTAGCTAGCGAGCGTTCAAAATAGCGAGCGTCCGTCTCCTCTTTGGTTGCATTGAGCGCTCGCACAAGTCAATTCCGGAAGTGGCCCTGTCAGTTTTCGATTGCCTGCTATTTCATTCTGCAAACATACTTGAATCGATTAATGGCAATCACTATATTAATTACCTTAATTGTTATTCACATGTTTGCAATCCTGTTTTTTTTTTCACTGTCAATAAACTTTATTCTTGTTAGTGTGTGTCATTTCTTCCGCAGAATATGTACGGTTTGACCAAGGGGATGGTTTTTCGAACTTAATAGTTTGTTAGAATGCTGGTATTGTTTTGCGGTTTTTTTTTTATAGGCATATTTAAATACTTTAATTTTGATATTTAAATTAGCTTACGCATGTCACTGCATCAAGCCTATCATAACTCACATTATATTTGTGAGGGTGTAGGTCACATGACTCATACAATAACCAATAAAATTGTTCCTGTTAATTTACAAAGTACATTAGCCAATCAAATTTGTTCTAGGACCTTTATTAAAACTGTTTTGTGTAAAAAAAATCATTGCCATCATGAGAGCCGCCGCTTTTTGTCACCGTGAACTCCTGGTCCTCACTGAAGTGATGGACCAGAGAATCACAAATTACCTGCGCCCCATCACTAACCTCCGCAAGCGGCTGGCCTACGCGGAGGTGCGGTGCCGCCTGCGTTCGATCGGCTACCGCAGAAATATCGGCCAACTTGAAAGAAGGTGGTCCGATCTGCTGGCCCGTTTGCGTCCCCAAATAGTTCATAGTAAGTGTTTCTGTGTATGGTTATTTTTTTATTTGTGTTTTTGTATTCTCATACCTGCATGTGCATGTTTACAGTATAGCCCTGTTTGTTTTTGGATTCTCATATTTGCGTGTGCATGTTTACAGTACAGCCCTGTTTGTTTTTGTATTCTCATACCTGCGTGTGCATGTTTACAGTATAGCCCTGTTTGTTTTTGGATTCTCATACTTGCGTGTGCATGTTTACAGTATAGCCCTGTTTTTTTATTTGGACATACTTGCGTGTGCTTGTTTACAGTATAGCCCTGTTTGTGTACAAATTTTTGGGCTAAAATCAAAAGACTAAAAGGCAAATTGTAATTACTCATGTTTTTCTCCATCATTTAGGGGCAGAGCGGAGACTCACACGGCGCAGACGTGTGTCTCGACCCCTATCCCCCACTCCCACCCAAACATCCTCTGCCCGCTCCAAATTCCCCCTCCACCCCAGACCTTGCCGCCCGTCAGTCCCCTCCCTCTCCTCACATTAATATCCCTCCAACTTCCCCCTCCACTCCAACCCCCCCTCTATTTTCCTCACCCTCCACTTTATCTCACAGTATCCCTCCTCCTTCCCTCAGCCACTGGCCCACCTCAGATGAGGAGGAATTCGGGGCTCCCGGCCCAGTCAGCAACGGTATGTTTACCTTTTAAACTATGATTTTTGGTTCTGTTTCTGTTATTTTGGTTGATGTTGTCCTTTTGCCTGTGCAGTTCAAAATAGTAAAGTAGTTCCAATGTTTTTTAAATATATCTTTGTGAAACAATGTCAAGGATGTTTTCCCCTTACACATATGACACATGTTCAAACACTCACACTTGTGTATTTCTTGTTTACGGTACCAACAAATGTCTTAGTTTTTTTTTTTTTTTTTTTTTTTTTTAATGATTTTCTTTATTCTTTTTGGGACCTAATTTGTTTTAAAGCTTTTCTTTTTGCATTCCTTTTGTTTTGGACATGTTTTGGTAACTGTTTTATTTTTTTGGTATAGTCTGAAATTTTGGTTGGTTGTTATAATCTAAATGAAGGTGTCATTTTAGTAATCTGAACATTTTTTAAACCCACAGGGGAACAGAGGCGTAACGAGGCCATTGCTGCAGGATTAATCGAGATACGGGGGCATGTCATTGCCATGCTGGTGGCAATGGACCATCTTTTGGCCATCCTGCACCACTAATTTTTTTCACTTTCCCCCCCAAAAAACAATAAAAATAAAGTTTATTTTGATTTATTTAAGTCTCATTCCTTGGCTGTAAATCTTAGATTGTTGAACCTTACATAAGTCTACTATTTGTCCCTGAGTTTTTAAGTAATGTACATTTGTTTGTATAAAGCAAGTATGTAAGCTTGCACATTAAACACATAACAATACCAATAGGTTTGTAGAATTAACCTCAAAAATAGAATAATTTTTTGGGGGGCTAATGTAAAAATTAAAGCTACCTGCTTAGGCCTAGAATGGAAAACATACTGATTCACCATAATACCTTTGATGTGTGTTTTGAGCAACAAAGCAGGGTAGTAAAGTTTACAAATTATGAAATTACAGTATTAGGCATTAAGCAACTTTGCATTTTTTGAAACAGGTTACACTTGTTTGTAATTTACGATGGAAATGGTTGGGTAAAGTTTTTAAAAAATTTAATGCACACAAATAATAAACACCAAGTGAATTGACACAATAAATTCAAACATTGAAAACACACACAAAAGTCCAAACAACACCAAAACCCCCAAAATATAAAATCAGGAACTGTTTGAAGAAGTAGCATGCCAACATGAATCCACAAATGAGGAGAAGAAATCATTGTTCCCGAAGTTATATCCAATGTGTCCACATAAAGTCATTTGTGTTGATCAGGTAGTAGGCATGGATTTTTATGGTCATTTTAGGGAAAAAAAAAAAAAGTTAAAAGTGTACATTAAAATATTACATGTCTACATTGTGTCAATTAAATAAATTAATGGAAATAATTACCTAAAAAATAGTGCAACAACTTGATCGCGTATGGCCCCCCCACATACTGACCTCCGACCAACCTCGGGGGGGCCATCCTCAGGCAAGGCATCCTCTGGCTGCATTGGGACACCACTCCTTAAGGCGATGTTGTGAAATATCCCACACAGGACCACAATTTTGGAAACCATAGCCTGCAAATACATGAGGTCGCCACCAGAGCGGTGGAGGCATCTGAATCGGCCTTTTAAAAGGCCTATACAGCGATCCACCACCTGCCTGTTGGCTGTAAGTGCGGAATTATACTGACTTTGTGGCCCTGGTGTGGGAACCAAATAAGGAGTGAGCAGCCAGGGCGTGCAAGGGTAACCACTGTCTCCTGTGAAAAAATATAAAAAAACATCAGGACCATTGTGTACCAAGCTTTGCATTGGTTTCAACAGAAGGTGTCAACTTACCCAGAAGCCATGCATCACTAGCTTGTAGGTTGTTTCATTTGTGCCAAATCCCTGATTGCCAGATGACAAAGGAATCATGTGCACTGCCTGGGAATTTGGCATTCAGGGACAAGATCTGGAGGGAGGCATCACATACCACCATTACATTCATCAAGTGAAAGTGCTTTCGGTTCCTAAATATAGCCTCCAGCCTTGCTGGAGGCTGAAGTGGTATGTGAGTGCCATCCACAACCCCTATGATGTGTGGGAAGCCAGCAATTTGGTCAAAATTAGCCTTCACCACATTAAGGGAACCCATATCCAATGGCATTTTAATAAAATGATGGAGGTGTTTAAAAAGTGCCTCCGTCACTGCCCTCAGGATCCTTGAAAAGGAGGATATTCCTGCCACTATTCCGACGGTGGTTTGAAAGGATCCTGAGGCACAAAAATGTAACACCAACATTAATTGCGTAAGTGGTGGTATTGCTGTAGGACTGTCAATTTGCCGTTCAAGATCACTCTCTATTAATGAGAGAGTGTCTATGATGATTTGTGGCGGAAGACGGTATCGCCTTAACACCTCATCATCTGGCATTCTAAAAAGGGTGACACGTGTTCTATATATCTGGGGCCTTGCATGCCTACGAGGCCTACGCCTGGGACAAAGTTGAGGTTGGTCGGGTTCTGGAACCATGGCCAATATAATACGACCAACATCAACCTGAAATGTTAAGCCAGGTAGTTATTGTTTTAGACAAATGTGTTCAGAAAAATATACTTATCTTTTCAAAGCAAACCAAAGATTCTTACAGGCCAGGGTCGTGTCATGTGAAAAGAAACCTACATTACAAAAGTCGAAAATATTTTTAAGATTCATTTAATAAACTAGGAATTAAGCCAAATCTAGTTGTGGAAAATTTAGAGAAGGGAACACACATAAGTTCGCAAAATAGTACGCTACATATAGAGTTAAGACATGATTTTACACTGAAAAGAACACACATTAGTTCGCAAAATAGTACGCTACATATAGAGTTAAGACATGATTTTACACTGAAAAGAACACACATTAGTTCGCAAAATAGTACCCTACACATAGAGTTAAGACATGATTTTACACTGAAAAGAACACACATTAGTTCGCAAAATAGTACGCTACATATAAAGTTAAGACATGATTTTTCACTGAAAAGAACACACATTACTTAACGAAACATATGCTAAGACCAACACATCGAATTTGTTAATTCTTAAAACCAAAAACACTTACCAAAAACAGACAAATATCCCAAAGTTAGAAAGGTCACTTGGTCACTGCCAAAATAACTGAAAAAAAAAAAAACATTAAAAAAATAAAATGTAAACTATTTATTATTAAATTTTTAGGGGAATTGTGGAAATACTTACTCAAAAATATAACTAAAAATAGTAAAAAAAACCCGCAAAAATGCTAGTGTAAAGAAACAAAGTAAGAAAAAACCAAACGTCAAAAAAATACAAACGACTCCTTCCAGAAACCAGCAAAGCACGAACAAACCACTACACCGAAAAACCTCCAACAATCCAAAAATGCCACCTCGAATGGAGTCACACCAAGCCATAAATAGGCTTTATTTTCCCGCTCAAATTAAGGACGGACAATAGGAGCACCCAAGGAATGATGCGGCCGAATAATGCTGACGCATGCCTAAAAACGTCACTGACGACCTAAATCGGTCTGCTACATTGCGAAAACACAATGAGTACAGAGCAGCAAAGTACTAGCCAAGAGGCGCCATGTAAGTATTTTCAAAATTATGTGAAAATGCCTATGTTTAACATTACATTTGGAAACATTTAACTTTTTAATATTTTCTGCCATTTAAAAAAAAGGTGTGGAGGATGCCATGGAAGAGGCTACTGGGTCTAGTAGGCAAACTAGGGCCAAAAAGAAAAGACAGCCACAATTCACAAGGAAGGAGATGGAGGTTTTGGTCCAAATGTGCAATGACAACCTAGCACAGGCACCAAGGAATATGGGTGCAACCCAGAGATGGAAACTGTGGAACGACATAGCCAGTGCTGTCAATGGTGTGGGTGAGTTTGAACGTTCAACCCGGGAGGTAAAACGCCGGTATGTCAAAACTACATTTGATTCAAAAATGGTTACAGGTCCAAATACTGCAGTAATAATGCCTACTTTTTAACCAACAGATGGAGCGACTTCAAATATTGGCTTAAACAAAAAATGGCTGATAGGGCTAGGCATGCAGGGGGAACAGGTGGGGGTCCCACCCCTGTGTCACTTGAGCTCACAGATTTGGAGGAGCTGGCCCAGGGGTGTGTGCAGGATGAGGAGGTGTTTGGCGTGTCGAACATGGATACCGACATGCCAGACTTTGCGGCTCCTCATGTTGCCCCAGGTAAATGTTGTAATGTTAACAACTCAGAAATGTGTTTAGTAAAAATATCTAGATTATAATTTTACTATTTTCTCTTTTTTCTCACAGAGACACAGGTGGATGAGTCTGCTCCAGAGGTGAGCTTTGGCCGCAGAATTTCTTCTGGCTCTGCAGGAGAGGAAGCAGTAGATCCAGCTGGGGACCCTGTGGCAGACAGTCCAGGGCATTCCCCCTTTCACAAACTGGTTAAAAGGTAATCCCTAAAACAAACTTACAAACAATACAACGGAAATAGAAACATTTAATATTTTGTTAAAAAAACAAGGGTTAAAAACAATTTATGAGTTTTAATTAACAATTATCCAAAAACAAAAAACGAATTGGTTTCTTGGTCAAAAAATAAAAATGATAAAAACCAAACATGCGTACAATATTGTTTGCCTAAAAAATAAACACTTACAAATATGTAAAAAGCACACAAAAAACACAAACATTTGTTAGCTAATTGATTGTATGCCCCAGAAATTAGCAGCTGAGTAGTTCACCTGCGTTCGGTTTTTAGCTACTAAAAAAGGTCTATTTGCTAAACACCTTACAAGCTGTTTAGCAATTAAAACTTAATTGTTTTTGTTGCCTCACTTGATTAATCGCAACACCATCGATGAGTCCAGGGAAGTACGAAGAGACCATCATCACTGCGGTAGACTATACCAGACCACAAGCTGAGCGAGCAGTCTTAGTGGAAATTGGATCACACAGTGACGTGTACAAAATAGCGTCCACATTGGACGTTCGCACAAGATAATACATGTACACCCAAAAAACGCCTTGCCACGCCTGTGTTTTCTCATCTCCACCCCCGTCACCACCCATAAACGGAACATTCTGTCAATCAAATGACATAGGTCACTTCCTGTTCGCTGTGTATACGAGCGAACGAAAAATGACCGCAATGATCCGGCCGCACATGTGCAATGAGAACCAGACGCATGCGTGGTTTAAAACAATCGAATGCGTACGAGTGAACGGCGGATAGCGTCCGGCTCTGAATGAGGTCCTGAGATCGACAATACATACATCGACCACAGGTCCTGATTTAGGCGTGCTCGCTGGCAAGCGATTGCTCATTGCTGGCGATGTTTGCAAATGT
Source organism: Taudactylus pleione (assembly GCA_031769625.1). Classification (NCBI taxonomy): domain Eukaryota; kingdom Metazoa; phylum Chordata; class Amphibia; order Anura; family Myobatrachidae; genus Taudactylus; species Taudactylus pleione. The sequence continues at coordinate 131,209 of JAUIMM010000353.1, read as the reverse complement.
GCGCATGCCTATAGCTCGCAGTGCTCATGCGCAAACTAGTATGAGAGATCGAGATACGCTCGCTCCCCCTGCAAAGACAGCCCAGAGAAATGAGTAACAGGAGAGGCTGTTTGTGGGTGGTAACAGGTGCAGGGCAGTAGTAATGGGGGAGTGTAGTTGAGGACACAGGCGTGCCTGAGTGTTTAAATGCCGTTTCAGAGGCGTGCATAATTAACAGCCAGCATCACAGGACATGTCACTTGCTAGAAATATATACCGAAGTGCTCGCAGTGCTTGCGGAAGGGTGTAGTCAACCTCAAGCGCAGCAATCGCATCCGATGGTGCTTGATGTACCAATGGTTTCATGCACTTCCTGGAGATGACGTACGCAAGTGGGCGTCTTTATACAGGCTGGTGGTCGTCTACACACAAAAAGTGATCGCTCACCAAAACAAAGTGGGAGTGCTTATGGCTTGCCCTGCGAGCCACTGCCTTGACGTCACTTAGCCGAATTTCCATACGCTCGGAGCGAGCGATCACATCTATTGAATGGGTCTGAATGAGTTCCACAGTATGACTTCAACTTTTTCGACAGGAACAATTGCTCTACAAACCATAGATCGACCAGACCCCTATATTGAGCACCAGTAGATCGACACGGACATGAGATCGACACAACTTAAGATCGAAACAAAGCATATCGACGATATGCAGATCGATAACAACCAAGATAGGCAGAATAACAGATTGAAGCCAAATAGGTAGACAATGAATAGATCGACATATCAAAGATCGACAAGTTCAAGATCGATGCCAACTAGGTCGACAGTTAATAGATCGACAGATAAAAGATCAACTAGTCCAAGATCGATGCCAACTAGGTCGACAGTTAATAGATCGACAGATAAAAGATCAACTAGTCCAAGATCGAAGCCAAATAAGTCGACAGTTAATAGATCGACAGATAAAAGATCGACTAGTCCAAGATCGATGCCAACTAGGTCGACAGTTAATAGATCGACAGATAAAAGATCGACTAGTCCAAGATCGATGCCAACTAGGTCGACAGTTAATAGATCGACAGATAAAAGATCGACTAGTCCAAGATCGATGCCAACTAGGTCGACAGTTAATAGATCGACAGATAAAAGATCGACTAGTCCAAGATCGATGCCAACTAGGTCGACAGTTAATAGATCGACAGATAAAAGATCGACTAGTCCAAGATCGATGCCAACTAGGTCGACAGTTAATAGAGCGACTGATAAAAGATCGACGCGTTACTTCTAGACAATACAAAAAGGTACACATATCCTACACGCTGCCCGCTAATAGCGCATCTCCCGATGCTACTTTCAACCATGGAACTACAGGTCCCAGCGAGCCCCTTCATCCCTGCAAGCGCTCCTGGCCATGCAAGCCACCTACATCCCCCCTGCAGCCCTTGTCCCTCATTGCTGGGCACCCCCATGTGCTACAGTGCACCCCTTCATCAACCCCCCCCCTGTGCTCCCCGCTATCCTGGACACCTGGACATGGGCAAATCTGTCTAGCTTAAGACGCTACCCACTAATAGCGCATCCCCGGACTCGACTGTCAACCGTGGAACTACAGGTCCCAGAAATCCCTACAAGAGCTCCTGGCAATGCTATCCCCAATGTACACCATGCAGGCGTCACCCAGGGCGGGGAGGGACGCAGAAAAGGGGGCGTGACCCGAACCCCATGGTTCCGTTCTTCTTACCAGTGGGGGAAGTCAGGTGTGCAGGAGGGGAGGTGCGGACTGCCTTGTAGTTGCAGTGCCGGCTCCCTCTCAATGTCAGGAGCCGAGTGCTGCACTTAATACTACAGTGCTGCACCCAGCTCCTGTCACTGAGGGGGAGTCTTGCACCATTTAATGGTCGAACAAGACGCGTCCGATCTAATACTCCACTCCCGGACATAGACGGGCCACAGTGCCAAAATGGAAGAAAACATTTTAAAAAAATACTAAATATTCTCAGCTGTGTTCTAGTGTTGGAGGCTCTTATCCTGGGACCCCCTGCTGTAAAGAAGATTCTGGGTGGCTTTAAAATGACTTAGAGCTTAATGTTTGGTGCCCTAACTGGCCTACTCAGATGTGGTGCCCATTTATCTTATAGCTAGTGTTGAAAAAGACTTGATTACCCCCTTCTAGAGGCAGTTGGGGAGAGAATAACAGACAGGGGGGTAGCGGACAACCTGGGTGCACATTAGACATTTTTTTTACGATTTGGCCGATTCCGACGGATTGTAGCAACAATTTGTTCAAATCGTCAAGTGTGAGCTCTGCTGCCGCCGTGTAGTCCGTCGCATCCTCTGGACGCCCCTACTTGCAGATCAATCTGACAATCTCGTTAACCATATCCCGCCAATCGTGTAGTGTGTACCAGATGACCTTGCGATATGTTAACATTATATAGCTAACGATCTAACCACCAAACGATGCAAGATATATAGTTGGGTTGTTTGGAAGATTGCTCAGTGTGTATGCACTATATCGTTTGTCAGGGAGTTCAAAGAAAATCTGGATGACCATCGTATCATTTGCTGATCGTCTAATGTGTAATCACCTATAAAGTACCAACCAATCAGCTCCTAACTGTCATTTTTAAAACACAGCCTTTAAAGTGTAAGTTTGGAGCTGATTGGTTGGTACTTTATCTCCTTCCACTTTATCTGCCTTCAGCCTAGTGCTTGGGACCCAGAAGACAGTGGGGGAAACTCGTGAATAACAGCCTAGTGTTTGGACTGGTGGAGATCTGAAAAAGGGGGATAATTAAAATGTCTGGGCCTAATTCAGACCCGCTCGCGAGCGCTGAGCGCTCGCAAGCAGGTCGATGGTGCCCTAGTGCGCATGCGCACGATGGAGGGAGCTCTGTCGTGCACATGCGCGAGACCCGCATAGCGACAGCCAAGCTGTCGCTATGGGTCTTGCACCAAAGGGGGCGTGCTGTCGATGGTGAGGACAGCACGCCCCCTTTGGTGGGCGTGCCGGGGGCGTTGCTGCCCAGACGGAGGTGTTCCCATGGGAACGCCTACCATCTGGGGCCGGTCCCACTGACATCACTAGTGATGTCAGTGGGAGTGCTTTTGGCTCTGATAGAGCCAAAAGCACTCCTGGGCTTGTGGCAGTGAGACCCTACCGCAGGGTCTCGTCGCAAGCCCGATGGTCGCGATGGTCTTGACCATCGCGACCATCTTTTTGGCCGCTCGCATAAGCTGTGGGTGGTCACCCACAGCTATGCGAGCGGCCAGGAGGTCGCTCCAATTTTAGGTAGGAGGGCCCTGATTCAGAGCGAGCACACTGGTCAGAGCGTCCGGCTCTGAATCAGGCCCTTAGTCTCTATCTGATACTGTTGGTGTTTGGAGGGGAATTAAGAACCCTTGAAGTAGCATTAAACGTCTTATTTTTACCTAAGACAATGGCAGCTGATCTAATTTCCTGCACCTTAATCATAAGGCAAATATTTCCTTAACAGAGATGATTATGGCGTTGGCAACATTTTACCCACTCACACTCTTTTTTTAGAAAAACACTCATTAAGCTGTACGTAGCAGGATAATGAGGGCAACAAGCTGCTGTTATCTGCAAACTAACAGTCAAGCTATGGTGAACAGCGAGCGGTAATGATGATGAAGAATGTGCTGCTCAGATTAGTATTGATGATGGGAGTGGAGACGTTATGACTGATGAGGATGAAGCACAAGATGATGACGTTGTAGCTGATGAGGAATTAATAGCTGCGGCACACAGTGCGTTGAAACAGACAAATGTGCAAAATGTGCAGCTTATTATTTAATGGTAACCCCTGCTGGGACCACACAACTATCATATAAGGGGGACATGTTAAGGCACCAGATGTGATTCATAGACCAAGAAATGAAATCGTGTCATGGAACAAAATGGTTCACAGTGTTCAGAACAATCTGATGGTGATGAAGGTAACAGGAACATTTACCAAACTGTCCTAAACTGTCAGGAAAAGATCAATAAACAGTAATACATAAATTTGCAAATGGCGGACGTACAGATGTGTCCACTCCTCATACATCTAGCCTGAATAAGCCATACGGCGTGAGACGCCCGGCATGACTAACCCGCTCCGGTCAGTTTTTGCATCTTATTGGCATTGCCCTGACACAGTGAGAGACCACTTACACACTACTACAGACGTTGGGCTGCTACTTTAACCGCACAGGAATTTGTTTTAGAAAGTGGCAGATGAAGCACAACAGGGCGAAGGAGCCACGGACGCTGTATCGTTGCACTTCGTATAGAGAGTAAAGGGTAAATTTACTAAAGTGAGAGTTTTTAGCAGTGAGTTTTAAAAGTGATGTTGCCCATAGCAACCAATCAGATTCTAGCCAATATCTTCTAGAATGTGCTAGTTAAATGTTAAGTAGATTCTGAGTGGTTGCTATGGGCAACATCACTTTTAAAACTCACTTCTAAAAACTCTCACTTTAGTACATTTACACCTAAATTCGAATCTGGTTTGGTTCTCCAGAAATCCGAATCCACGCGAATTTCGTGAATCTGGGTAAATCCAGGTCGCGGTTCTGATCTTTTTGCGGTTTGGAATTCGGATTTTAAATCCGAAATTTTGGGTTTTGGATTGCATGAATTACGTGATATTAGCTGTTTTTAAAACTTTTTAGATATTTTTTATTTAAAAATCCAGATCCAAAACACTTGAGGGTGGTTTGCAAAACCAAATCCAGGTCCAAAACCTTGAAGGAGATACAGATCCAAAACCAAAACACGGGGGTCAACACACATCCCTAATCTGGACACAGTCGCATACTACAGTACATGTGAACTGCATATATAGTATATGTGCAAACATTTGTGTTTGTTTTATATTTTGCGCATAGCATTTTCACATTTGCTTTTAATTTGGGCATTTATACACAAGTATCACCGGCGATGACCCCCAGATGTCTACAGCGACGCTCTATCATTGACAAAACAGTCGGTTTTAAATCTTTCTTTTCTGTCTGTAAAATAGAGCAACCAGTGAGCCCCAGATAAATACCTGGTATAACCTGCAAAAGATTCACCCTAAATCCAATTACAGAACCAATGTAAGAAAGCAATCAAATTAGTTGGCGTTTTACAAATCGATTGGATCCAAATTATTGGGGGAGAGTAGTATCATACATGCCTACTCTCCCGATTTGGCCGGGAGCCTCCCGAAAATCGGGTGCCACTCCCGGCCCCCCGGAAAAGTAGGCAGTTCTCCCGACTTCTTCAGTCCCTCCGCAATGTAGCGCTAAACCCCCGCTGCGGAGGGGCGTGTCATCATAACCCCGCCCCCTGCCTTGCAATGCCGGAAATATCGGCATTGTTTAGCGGGGGCGGAGCCTAAATGAAGTGATCACGTGGCTCCAGCCCCGCCCCTAAACACTGGTAATGTGTCCGGCCACGCCCCCTCTATACAGGCTCCGCCCCCCTGTTAAACCAACCTGGCTGCTTCCTCCCGGAGGAAGCAGCCAGGATGTAGGCAAGTATGGTAGTATTAGGATTATTATTATGATTCTTCTTATTTATTTATTGATAAAACAGCATAAAATTCTGCAGAGCCGTACAATGGGGCAGCATACAGAACATGGGCCAAATACAGAACATTCAAGAACTATAAATGCATTAATACAAATAAAGTTATTATAATACACACGACGTTCGGAAAATGGACCGAAATAACCATAATGCATAGCACCTTATGTAAATACAATCCGTTAATCAGCATGTATTTAATACAGTATGCTATCTTCTATAGCTGTGCAGGCCCAGATTTTTGAACACACCTGAATTTAGGGGTTCCGAGTAGAACCGGGTCAAGGTTGGGATTCACTTTTGTGACCCAGTTCGAACAGTCCTGGTTCGGTTCTGTTACCGGTTCGGAACTCGTTTTAAAAACCAAACTCATGTTTTGGATTCGGACATATTAGCTCCATTTTTATTCTAATCCAAAACCAAAACAGTTGATGGTGGTTTTGCAAAACTAAACGAAAATGAACCCAGATCCAAAACCAAAACACAGGCTTCGGCACACATCTCTACTGTCTTCTGAACTGAAAGTATTTTATTTCCTGTAATGTAGTGTCGGTTACATGCTCTAAATAATATGAGACACTGACATTCTGAGCAGCAGTGGGTTAAAGTCTCAGTTCATCGTGACACCGCCTGCAGGACTCTGGCGCTCCGTCTTTCCCTTTATTCAGATCCCCATGGGAGAACATGATCTTAAAAATCAGATCAATCAGAATTACAGATCACTGCAGTACTGACAGTGAACTCCCTTATTCTGGGATGGCATTTAACAACTAATTAGGGAATACTTTGTTACTGTCTGACTATTACTAATCAATATGTCTCATGTCAGTCTCCTCTCTCCCTCTCCCTCTGTTTTTAGTTTTGCCTTCCCTTTCATCTGCCTGGATCTAGATGAGCTCCCGCCATTCACTTTCTCTACAGCGTCTTTTGTCATTCTTCTCACACAGCCAGATGTCAAGTCTCACTCATTCCAAGTAATACTCATCCCTCTTATCCCTGACTCTCTTATTCTGGATCACGGTAATCTCCAAATCCACTGCCAAATAGAGTTCTGTGGCTTCTCTAGCAGGAGACCCTCACTCTATATTCCTGACAGCATTGTAGTTTTATGCAGCAACACTGTCAGGCTCCAGTCAGTCAGAAGGCAATTAACGTTCTGCAACAATTGCATCTACAAAGCTTGTGCGTCATAGGCGAATATATGAATGGGTAAATAAGTGACATCACCATATGGAGAGTCTCTTGTAAATTATAGACATGTAATCTAGGCTTAGTGATGTCATCAGCAGTTACAATCACTGCAGAATATTCAGTATTTTTTATGAAAAATAATACACCGGGCTTATCTCCCAACGAATCTGATTTTGGCAGGACTGTCCCAATTTTAGGGGGCTGCCCTGCTGACCCAACATGGCCAGGTGCACCCTCCAAATGTTGGGAATTATGCCTAGGAGTTACATTTTCCCCGATTGAGGGGATATAGAAATCTTCAGACCATTTAGTATGGGTGCTAGGTTTTGTTACATCATTTCATTATCTTCATTATATTTAAAATAATGAATTACTGTATTGTGATTAATTTCTGTAATATGTCCGTTGGGAACTACTCCCTAGATTCACCATACCCAGGGGCGGATCTAGACTCTTGCTTTAGGGGGGGCGGTGTGTGTCTGTGTAAGTATGTACAGTATGTATGCATGTATATATATAATATATACAGTATATTACAGTGGTCGAACTGGAATTTAGAAGTGGGGGTATAGAAAACTGAATAGAATGGCCGGGGGTCTGGGGTACACCTAGAACCACAAAAAACTTTATGGATTTTGATGTGAAATCAATTTTAGGTATAAAAAAAACATATTGTATGCTATAAAGTAATGAAACTTGTGTTGCCTACCTCTCCTGTGTCCATCACCACTTTCCCATATATTTTTTATTCCACCTTTCCTTAATGTCTCTCATCACCCCTTTTCATCTTATTTTTTTCTTCCCTTACTTACCCCCTTACCCCCTGCACCTCTCACTTGTGTTTAACCGTGCACTTTTCACTCCTTCCTTCCCTCTCTCACACTTTGCACCTCTCACTATTTCCTTTCATCTATCAACCCTGAACCTCTTACTCTCTCTATCCCTTTCTTGCCTCTGGACCTCTCACTCCCTACCCTCTCTTTCTGCATCTCTCACTCACTGCTTCCCTTTCTCATCCCCTGTACCTCTTACTCCCTTCTCTCTCTCACTCCCTGCATCCATCTCTCACCCCTGGGGGAGCCAGAGACAATCATCGGGGGAGGCTGAGGAACATATAGGGATGGCAGACATGAGGATGACAGAGGCACCCATGGAGGTGGCAGGTAGAGAGGCATGCATCTTGTTCTATGCATGTGTCTTCTATTTATTTTTGTGGGCACTGCATGTAAGAGCTACTTCCCTGTGTGGGCACTGACCATGCTACTGTGCCACTGCCCTGCATGGGAACTTCAAGAATCTGCTACTGGGCCACTACAGTGTGGGCACTGCATGTGTCATTTTACTTTATGGGCACTGGCTTTGCTACCATGCCATTACTCTGTGTGGTACTGCACATTTTATATGGTGTCACTGCCTTGCATGGCCACTGCACTTCATGGGCAATGGGTGCGCTACTGTGCCACTGCTCTGCATTGGCACTACTTAAGTGCTAGTGATCTATCTGGGAGCTGCATGTGTGTCATTGTGACACTTCTGTGTATGGGCATTTACATGTCTAATATGTGCCACTTTTCTTTGTGGGCACTGCTTGCATGCCACTGCTATGTTTGGGCAGCAAGGCTCCAGTCTAAATGAGGTGTTACAGTATTTTCAGTGGAAAAGAACATGGTGTCCTGTCTGATTACTGAAGTATTGTATGTCTATTGGTGCTGTGCTTTACATTAGGTCCATTCTTATAAGGAACCTAGATTTTTTTTTAAAGGGTTCCGGGTCAGCTCAAGTGGAAATAACTGCCATTGTCGGACATCAGGACACTTCCACTCCACAAATGCAGCTACTGGCAGCCTATAAAGCAGGCACAGCCATTCACAGCGCAGGGCAGCCCGCATGCAGACATGGCCACTCACAGCCATGGGGAAAGGGGGTTAATTCACAGCAACCTACTTGTCTTGTCCCTGTCACCTGCCGGCTGCCGTAGAGTAGCTAAAAGATTAGAAGAAAAAAATGTTTGCAGCGTCGTGTGGTTCGTCATGTACCCACTCACCGGGCTCCGAGCTGCATGCAGAATGCGGAGCACAGATCCATCGTTAGAGGTAGGAGGCTGCCTGTACTGTGTACAAGGTTCGCTGTGTGTTAAGGGGGGCGATCGCGCTGATGGCCCCCCCCCTGGATCCGCCACTGACCATACCCCCATATTATCTTGATCTACTGGGGTGAGAGTGGCAGCTTTTCTTCACTAAAAGTCTATGGGTGAGATTTATCAAACCTTCTACAAAGAAAAAGTGGAGGCAACACCAATAGCAACCAATCAAATTCTAGCTTTCATTTTATAGCATGCACTAGATAAATGCTAGCTGCAATCTGATTGATTGCTATAGGCAACACTTCCACTTGTCATCGTTAGAATGTTTGATAAATCTCAACATACAGTATATCATATATCCCTCCTTAATGTGGCACATGGTTAGATAGACGCATGCAGGACCTGACCAATAGGGTGCCTCGGTCTGATTCAGATGATGGACATAACGCATATGTTTACGCAGTTGAGCGATTATCGGTGATCTGCGCATGCCTCTGACTCTGAGTCAAGTTTCATTACCGGTGTGGCTCATGATGAGGATTTATTCGCAAAAGTGATTGGCCGGTTTGGAGGCGTGTCTCAGCTACGTCTTTGTACGCAGTCACTTGGATTTGTGAAGCCACCAATGGGTGTCTCAATACAAAGATGGGTGACGCGACATTTGCATATTGTTGCACATTCGCTGCTGTGAAATTAGCGTATATCTCTGAATCAGGCCCCATGTTCATTACACACATACTCTGGCCCGGCGACAGGGGAGAATTAAGGGTACACTTGACCCGGGCCCCGAAGATCTGAGGGGAAAAATGGGTGTGCGTTGTTTAATTGAAATTTATAAACTGATGGGCGAGGTGACTGGCACTGTGCAAGTGGTCAAAATTAAAACACTGTATCAAGCGGCAGCTGCGCTCCTCTCCTGGCCTCCCTTCCTGGTCACCTGTCATATCACTAGGGGTGTGCACCGGCCACTTTTCGTGTTTTGTGTTTTGGTTTTGGATCTGGATCTTTCTTCGTGTTTTGGATCTGGATTGGTTTTGCCAAAACCACCCTTCCGTGTTTTGGGTTCTGGGTTTTGTGTTTTGGATCTTTTTGAAAAAAAGCATAAAAACAGCTAAAATCACAGAATTTGTAGGTTTTTCTGCTCCTATGCTATTATTAACCTCAATAACCTTAATTTCCACTCATTTACAGTCTATTCTGAATACCTCACACCTCACAATAGTGTTTTTATGTCCAAAAGGTTGCACCGAGGTAGCTGGATGACTATGCTAAGCGACACGAGTGGGCGGCACAAACACGTGACCCATCTAGGCGTGAAACTGCAGTGGCAGACAGGATGGCATTGAAAAACTAGGCCCCAAACTGTACATAATGCAAAGAAAAAAAGAGGTGCAAGATGGAATTGTCCTTGGGCCCTCCCACCCACTCTTATGTTGTATAAACAGGACATGCACACTTTAACAAACCAATCATTTCAGCGCCAGGGTCTGCCACACAACTGTGGCTGAAATGATTGGTTCGTTTGGGGCCCCACAAAACAAGCTGGCAATTTATCTGTCCCTGCACAAACTGGCTCTACGGAGGCAAGATGTCATCCTCATCCTCCTCATCCACCGATTCCTCACCCTCTTCAGTGTGTACATCCTCATCCTCACAGAGTATTAATTCGTCCCTGCTGGAACCACAGGTCCCTCTGTACGTTCTGGAGGCTGGTCTCCCTGGAAGAGTTGATAATTCATTTTATGAACATCATCTTCTCCACATTTTGAGGAAGCAACCTCCTACGCCTTTCGCTGACAAGGTTCCTGGCTGCACTAAACACTCTTTCGGAGTACACACTGGAGGGGGGGCAACTCAGGTAAAATAGAGCCAATTTGTACAGGGACCTCCAAATTGCTTCTTTTTCCTGCCAGTACAGGTACGGACTGTCTGACATGCCTACTTGGATGCTGTCACCGATGTAATCCTTTAACAGACAGACGCACGCTTGTCGCTGCTGCTTTGAGGATTCAAGTGCGGCTACAGCCCACACAATTCACAAAGACAGAAAAAAAAAAAGAATATTTTTATTGTTTGTGGAGCACACTTTGAGGGTTACACCACCCTTTAACAGACAGACGCACGCTTGTCGCTGCTGCATTGAGGATGCAAGTGCGGCTACAGCCCACACAATTCACAAAGACAGAAAAAAGAAGAAGAATATTTTTATTGTTTGTGTAGCACACTTTGAGGGTGTCACCACCCTTTAACAGACAGACGCACGCTTGTCGCTGCTGCTTTAAGGATGCAGGTGCGGCTACAGCCCACACATTTCACAAAGACCGAAAAAAAAAGAACAGTATTTTAATTGTTTGTGTAGCACACTTTGAGGGTGTCACCACCCTTTAACAGACAGATGTACGCTTGTCGCTGCTGCTTTAAGGATGCAGGTGCGGCTACAGCCCACACAATTCACAAAGACAGAAAAAAGAAGAATATTTTTATTGTTTGTGTAGCACACTTTGAGGGTGTCACCACCCTTTAACAGACAGACGCACGCTTGTCGCTGCTGCTTTGAGGATGCAAGTGCGGCTACATCGCACACAAGTCACAAACACATTAAAAAAATAGTTTTTTATTTTTTGGAGCACTTTGAGAGTTACACCACCCTTTAACAGACAGACGCACGCTTGTCGCTGCTGCTTTAAGGATGCAGGTGCGGCTACAGCCCACACATTTCACAAAGACCGAAAAAAAAAGAACAATATTTTAATTGTTTGTGTAGAACACTTTGAGGTGTCACCACCCTTTAACAGACAGACGCACGCTTGTCGCTTCTGCTTTAAGGATGCAGGTGCGGCTACAGCCCACACAATTCACATAGACAGAAAAAAGAAGAAGAATATTTTTATTGTTTGTGTAGCACACTTTGAGGGTGTCACCACCCTTTAACAGACAGACGCACGCTTGTTGCTGCTGCTTTAAGGATGCAGGTGCGGCTACAGCCCACACATTTCACAAAGACCGAAAAAAAAAGAACAATATTTTAATTGTTTGTGTAGCACACTTTGACGGTGTCACCACCCTTTAACAGACAGACGCACGCTTGTCGCTGCTGCTTTAAGGATGCAGGTGCGGCTACAGCCCACACATTTCACAAAGACCGAAAAAAATAGAACAATATTTTAATTGTTTGTGTAGCACACTTTGAGGGTGTCACCACCCTTTAACAGACAAACGCACGCTTGTCGCTGCTTCTTTGAGGATGCAAGTGCGGCTACATCGCACACAAGTCACAAACACATTAAAAAAATAGTTTTTTATTTTTTGGAGCACTTTGAGAGTTACACCACCCTTTAACAGACAGACGCACGCTTGTCGCTGCTGCTTTAAGGATGCAGGTGCGGCTACAGCCCACACATTTCACAAAGACCGAAAAAAAAAGAACAATATTTTAATTGTTTGTGTAGCACACTGTGAGGGTGTCACCACCCTTTAACAGACAGACGCACGCTTGTCGCTGCTGCTTTAAGGATGCAGGTGCGGCTACAGCCCACACATTTCACAAAGACCGAAAAAAAAAGAACAATATTTTAATTGTTTGTGTAGCACACTTTGAGGGTGTCACCACCCTTTAACAGACAGATGCACGCTTGTCGCTGCTGCTTTAAGGATGCAGGTGCGGCTACAGCCCACACAATTCACAAAGACAGAAAAAAGAAGAATATTTTTATTGTTTGTGTAGCACACTTTGAGGGTGTCACCACCCTTTAACAGACAGACGCACGCTTGTCGCTGCTTCTTTGAGGATGCAAGTGCGGCTACATCGCACACAAGTCACAAACACATTAAAAAAATAGTTTTTTATTTTTTGGAGCACTTTGAGAGTTACACCACCTTTTAACAGACAGACGCACGCTTGTCGCTGCTGCTTTAAGGATGCAGGTGCGGCCACAGCCCACACATTTCACAAAGACCGAAAAAAAAAGAACAATATTTTAATTGTTTGTGTAGCACACTGTGAGGGTGTCACCACCCTTTAACAGACAGACGCATGCTTGTCGCTGCTGCTTTAAGGATGCAGGTGCGGCTACAGCCCACACATTTCACAAAGACCGAAAAAAAAAGAACAATATTTTAATTGTTTGTGTAGCACACTTTGAGGGTGTCACCACCCTTTAACAGACAGACGCACGCTTGTCGCTGCTGCTTTAAGGATGCAGGTGCGGCTACAGCCCACACAATTCACAAAGACAGAAAAAAGAAGAATATTTTTATTGTTTGTGTAGCACACTTTGAGGGTGTCACCACCCTTTAACAGACAGACACACGCTTGTCGCTGCTGCTTTGAGGATGCAAGTGCGGCTACATCGCACACAAGTCACAAACACATTAAAAAAATAGTTTTTTATTTTTTGGAGCACTTTGAGAGTTACACCACCCTTTAACAGACAGACGCACGCTTGTCGCTGCTGCTTTAAGGATGCAGGTGCGGCTACAGCCCACACATTTCACAAAGACCAAAAAAAAAGAACAATATTTTAATTGTTTGTGTAGCACACTGTGAGGGTGTCACCACCCTTTAACAGACAGACGCACGCTTGTCGCTGCTGCTTTAAGGATGCAGGTGCGGCTACAGCCCACACAATTCACAAAGACAGAAAAAAAAAGAACAATATTTTAATTGTTTGTGTAGCACACTTTGAGGGTGTCACCACCCTTTAACAGACAGACGCACGCTTGTCGCTGCTGCTTTGAGGATGCAGGTGGAATCTAGACGGGATTTGGAACCGAGGACACACTACCTCCTTCAATTGTCTAAATCCCACTGCACTAATGTCGGATACCGGACGCACGTCTAACACCAACATAGCAGTCAAGGCCTCAGTTATACGTTTTGCTTCAGGATGACTGCTGTCGTACTTCATCCTCATCGCTAGGGACTGTTGGAGGGTCAATTGTTTAGTAAAAGTAGTGATGTTCCTACTTCCTCTCTGGGATGATGAACAACTCCCAGCAGCAGCAACAGCACTAGGAGGAAGTGGTTCTTGATCTTTCCCTATTTTATTTTTATCGGAGAAAGTTTGGTCCTCCATTTATGTTATATTGATATATATACGTGCGGCTAAAGCGCACACAAACACAGAAAATATTTTTTTATTTTTGCTGGAGAGTAGTGCACTTTGTGGGTTACACCACCCTTTAAGAAATGAGCCAGCCGGCTCTTTACTTATGGGACACAGGCGCACGCTTGGCGCTGCTCCTTTGTTGATGCACGTGCAGCCACAGTGCACACAAGTCACAAACACAGAAAATATATATTTTTTTGGTTTGGAGTGTACTTTGGGGGTTACAGAACCCTTTAACGGTCAAGCCAGCCGGCCCTTTACTTATGACACAGGCGCACGCTTGGCACTACTTTGTTGATGCACGTGCAGCTACTGCGCACACAATTCACAAACACAGAAAATAATTTTATTTTTGGTTTGGACTGGAGTGTACTTTCGGGGGTTACAGCACCCTTTAATGGTCTAGCCAGCCGGCCCTTTACTTATGACACAGGCGCACGCTTGGCACTACTTTGTTGATGCACGTGCGGCTACTGCGCTCACAATTCACAAACACAGAAAATAATTTTTTTTTTGGTTTGGACTGGAGTGTACTTTGGGGGTTACAGCACCCTTTAACGGTCAAGCCAGCCGGCCCTTTACTTATGACACAGGCGCACGCTTGGCACTACTTTGTTGATGCACATGCGGCTACTGCGCACACAATTCACAAACACAGAAAATTATTTTTATTTTGGTTTGGACTGGAGTGTACTTTCGGGGGTTACAGCACCCTTAACGGTCAAGCCAGCCGGCCCTTTACTTATGACACAGGCGCACGCTTGGCACTACTTTGTTGATGCACGTGCGGCTACTGCGCACACAATTCACAAACACAGAAAATAATTTTTTTTTGGTTTGGACTGGAGTGTACTTTCGGGGGTTACAGCACCCTTAACGGTCAAGCCAGCCGGCCCTTTACTTATGACACAGGCACACGCTTGGCACTACTTTGTTGATGCACGTGCGGCTACTGCGCACACAATTCACAAACACAGAAAATAATTTTTTTTTTCGGTTTGGACTGGAGTGTACTTTCGGGGGTTACAGCACCCTTAACGGTCAAGCCAGCCGGCCCTTTACTTATGACACAGGCGCACGCTTGGCACTACTTTGTTGATGCACGTGCGGCTACTGCGCACACAATTCACAAACACAGAAAATATATTATTTTTTTAGCACTTGGGGGGAGCACCCCTGATGGACAGAGCACCCCCTGGACAACACTACAGCACCCCTTTAGGACTGGGACACTGCACAGGACTTTGGAGTGGACACAGCCCCTATGGACAACTGACTGCACAACACAGTCCAGCCAGCCCCTATGGACTTTGAAGTAGTGGACACAGCCCCTATTAACAACAGCAGCACAGCACAACACAGCCAGCCCCTATGGACTTTGAAGTAGTGGACAACAGCAGCACTACACTACACTACACTACACAGCCCTAACTCCCACCCTCCCTCTTCACTGTCCACAGCCGAGTGAGAAAATGGCGCCGACGCGGGTACCTTATATAGGATCCAAAACCCGCGAGACTCGGAAGGTGGGATGATGACGTTTTGCCTCGATTTCAGATCCGAGTCAGGCGGGAAAAGTCGAGCCTGATTCGGATCGGACTCGGATCGGGGGGGCTCGGGGGGGTTCGGATTTCAGAAATCTGAACCCGCTCACCCCTACATATCACATGGTCCGGTTGCATATTAATGACGTTGTAACGTCATCATTACATTGCCGCTGGGTCCTTTGCCGCTTATTCCTCTGAGCAGACAGTCTGATTTGCATACAGAACCTCCGACCAGCTTCAACAAGGTACGAGAGAGTCTGTCTCTCTCTCTCTCTCTCTCTCTCTCTCTCTCTCTCTCTCTCTCTCTATCTCTCTCTCTCTCTCTCTCTCTGCCCCCTCCACCCCTCCCCATGATCTCTCCCCTCACTCAGCAGGTATATTGTTCTGGCTACTATACTGAAGGCCATAAAATCACATATACATGGCTTTGTATGGATCTCCGGTCCTCTGTGTCGCTGCTGTGACGGTACACGTACAATGGTCATTGCACAATCATCATGTCACTCTAGGCAGCACTGAAGAAAAACATATAACCTTTCTTGTGCTGTATAAAGACACTAGAAAGCATTTAACTCCCAGTTCTTATATTCCTATTATTCAGAATGGGCTCCCATACAACAGGCTCGCAGTCTCCTAGGTAACAATGTTTTATATTGGTGGCTGATAGATTATACAGTATGTATCTTTATTGTGTTTTGGGGATAAATGTATTTGACAGAGAAAAAGTTGCTTGTCGGTGGGGCGCCAGAGGTATAAGTGTACCGGGCCCCCAGATTTCTGTTGCCGGCCCTGCACATACTATCCTGTGCAACTACTGGGAACCGTAGCACAACTGAGGCATGAGGTTCCTAGTGTATAGTAGAGGGAGATGTACTAAGCCTTGGAGAGTGATAAAGTGGAGAGTGATAAAGTACCAACCAATCAGCTCCTAATTGTCACTTTACAGGCTGTTTGAAAAATGACAGTTAGGTACTTTGAAGCACATGTACTAAGATGTGAAAAGTGATAAAGTGGAGAGTGATAAACTACCAGCCACTCCAGTGTTAAGTTTCCCCTGCTGCGAGACCATTACTTAATCACGTGACCGATGTTTTCAATGAAACATCAAATGATTCCCATCCCTAGTGCCCGGGGTTCAGATGCTGCAAGTGCAGCATCCCTCTCTAATGGCCCTGGGCTCTTCCCTGTGGGGGATACTAATAATGTTAGTTGCCCTGCCTCCATTAGCAGGAGAGGCAGGTGCCATATTGGGGGTCAGCAGGGGGCGGAGCTCATGCACTCAGCATAACCAGGGTGATCCCTGTAACTGCCGATACTGATACTGCAGCACAATCTAGTTTGCCTCGTACATTAACCCTGCCATTGCCTGTGGCTGCTGCTGCCTCTGGGCAATCTTCTATAGCTTCCCTACATGCACAATTAGCTGATCCATCTGTGTCCCCAGCACTGGACTCTGCTGCTCTGATGAGGTTTATATCCAACATGGCCACTGTGTTTGTCCCTGTGTTGGCGGCTATGGTCCCTACTGCTACCCAACCCCCCGTCACCAATCCTGTTGCTCCTCTGGCCACTAGCCTTTACAACAGTTTGTGTCTGTGGCCAGTTCACCTGTTTTAGCGGTCTCTTCTACTGACATGTTAGTTGGGTCTGGGTCTTCAGGGTTAGTGTCAGGGACTTCGCCTGCTGGATTTGCGGCAGGGGCTCCATCTGCTGCTGAGGGTTGATGCCTCCTTTTGGCCCTGGATGGTTCTTTTACCTATTTTTCAGCTCCGGGTGATCCATCATGGGAAGCTGACGAGGAGGCGTCCGCAGGAGGTTTGCAGTCGGGTTTATCCGACGATCCTCCAGCTGAGGTTTCTGGTGGAGCTTTATCAGGCTCTCATTCTAGCATTAGCGAGGTCAGTTCTTCTACAGTGCATGAGTCTAGTGACTCCAGTCTTTCGCAGAGGGTGCATAAGGCGCGCCAGCATGCGGTGAAGTTTGCTAAGCTGGAGGCCGATAAGTGGGATCTGTGGACGCGGCACCTTTGCTCGACCACCTGTGATGGCGGGGGTTGTCCGCTGTGCTAACACATGTTGTGCTGTGTGGGCTGCAACCTAGCAATAGGGACAAGGGCCCTCATTCAGAGCCGCTCGCAATTAGCGCTCGCTCGTTCATAAAAAGGGGGTGGCTATTCAAATGAACCGTTCGCTCTTTGCGGTCTGTTGCCGCCTCCATGTCTGAACGAGCGAGCAAAACATACGCTCGTTTATTTGATAAAAACGCCCCCTGGCCGCTCGCATCATACGTCACGTCCGCTATTTATTAGATTAATCGAGTACATCGAACAGCGTATGAACTGCTCGCTATTCTTGTGGTTGGTTTTTTCAACCACAATATTGCAGGCAGTTCTGACTATAAAATAACCCAGTGACGTGGTGAATGACGCTGCTGTATTAATTATGCACACCCATAAAACGCCCGCTTTGACCTTTAAGCACGTCTGCGTTCTGATCTCCACTCCCCCTTTTCAAGCACCTTCCCCTGTTACCACCCACATACGCCTCATTCTGTCACTCAAATTAGCAGGCACTCGCTATATAGCGAACAAACGATTTTCGGCCGCACTGACTGGTTCGCGCATGCGTACTAAAAACCGTACGCATGCGCAGATGTGCAAATATCGCTCAGAACGAGCGTACTGCCGCTTACGAGTGGCTCTGAATGAGGGCCAAGATTCATAAGGGACGATACGTTGATGTGTTCCCCTCATGAAGAAAATTAGGAAAGATTTGCGAGCTCGAATCGCAAAGGCGCTCTAGGCCTAGACGACTTCCAGTCCAATTCCAATTGGCAGCTGGAGATATTTGTTTTTTCCGCACACTATTTGGAGACTCGTCCCAATGAGCACTCGAATAACATCAAGTATTTTCACCTTATCCATAGCATGTATAGGTCGGGTAGAGACGTGGCATGTTTACGATGAAGAGTTTTGTCGTAAGTAGGACAGGCTCACTATTATTGACTTTGGGTGCAAAGACGTGGAGGTGTGGCTCGAGGTCACTCAAGGTCCTCCTGTCATGGCTAACCAGCATTGCAAATTAGGCGCAGGTTGCCCCCTGCATCCTTTCCCAGCAGTAAGGGTAAGTGCTTAAAATTTAACTCTGCACCTTTTGGGCAGCGGTATCATTTTCGACACCTCTGCATCAAATGTGGAGAAGGCCATCCTGCATCTGGCTGCTCAAAACCCCTTGCTGCCCCAGCATCCCGGAAACCAACTGTATCCAGGGCTGCTAGCTAAAGCTTTTTTCCCAGTTAAGTTGGATGCCATGGTCCAGTGGAGAGTTGAAGCCTAATTTTTGAACGATGGTTTTGAGTTTGTTTTTCATTTGTCAGTAGATTCTGTGGTGACAGTTGGTTCTCCAAGGAAACTCTGGCTAGCGAGAGAGCTACCGCTCATCGTTACGGACAAAGGACCTCATTCAGAGTCGGTCGAAGCGGCCGCACGGTCGTACGGGAAAAGGGGCCGGATATTCAAATGATTCCCTCGCAAGTTGCGTCCCTAAGTTCGGATCGGTAGTTGGCCGACCAAGGGGAGGAAGATGTCGGAAGACAAAAAATACGCCCCCTTCTCGTACACATTGCACGTCATCTCCGGGCATATAAGGATTAATCGAGACCATCGGGAACCATCGGAACTGGTCGTAGAGCTTAAGGTTGACCATACCCTCTCTTAAGCTCTACGATCATGTCAGTGTAAAAACCTCCCATGTCACATGTGCCATGATGCTACTTTGTTAATTATGCACTCCCATAAAACGCCGTTCGCATAATGAGGCACGCCTGCGTTCGGATCTCCACTCCCCCGTTTTCAAGCACCTTCCCCTGTTACCACCCACAAACGCCTCCATCTGTCACTCAAACTACCGACCTGGCTGTGTTCAAGGAGAGAGAAATTTCTGATCGTAGCGGCTAGTTTGCGCACGCGCATTGCGAACTTTACGCATGCGCAGTATAGCGAACATCGGTGGCGTACGACCGTGCGGCCGCTTCGACCGACTCTGAATGAGGTCCAAAGTTCTTAAGGAAGTGTGGCTAGGTTGCATGATTGGACCCTTCTCTGCTCCATCTCTTGCAGAATTGGTGCTTTTGCCATAGTCCCTAAGAAGACGCCAGCCTCTTTTAGGCTCAGGGGGTCATTCAGACCTGTTCACGAGCAAAGGACGCTCGCAAACGGGTTGATGTTGCCCCACTGCGCATGCGCACGACGGAGGGAGCTCCGTCGTGCGAATGCGCGAGACCCGGACTGCGACAGCCAAGCTGTTGCTCCGGGTCTCGCACCAAAGGGGGCGTGCTGTCGATGGTGAGTGACAGCACGCCCCCTTTGGTGGGCGTGCCGGGGGCGTGGCGGCCAGACAGAGGCATTCCCATGGGAACGCCTACCGTCTGAAGCCGGCCCCACTGACATCACTAGTGATGTCAGTGGGAGTGATTTCGGCTCTGATAGAGCCAAAATCACTCCAGGGCTTGCGGCAGCGAGACCCTACCGCAGGGTCTCCGTCGCAAGCCCGATGGTCGCGATGGTCTTGACCATCGCGACCATCATCATGGACGCTCGCATAAGCTGTGGGTGGTAACCCACAGCTATGCGAGCGTCCATGAGGACGCTCATAAAACAGGTAGGAGGGCCCTGATTCAGAGCGAGCGCTCTGGTCAGAGCGTCCGGCTCTGAATCAGGCCCTCAGTCAGCACCTATCTTACCCATCCGGAAGATCGGTTAATGATGCCAACCCGCAAGAACTTTGCTCAGTGGCTTATTAATCTGTTGAACAATTGCTAGAGCCTGTCCGGGCCCAAGGTCCTGGTGCTTTGATGGGTAAGGTAGATGTTGAATCGACTTTTCATTTGATGCACTTGGATCCTGACTCGTTCAGGTACATGGGTTTTTGCTTGGATGACGATACTACATATACAAGTGTTTGCCTATGGGGTGTTCCTTGTTCTATGCTTTTTTAGAAAAATTCAGCTCTTTTTTGCATTGGTGCATTGAGTCTGGCTATGGGGATCACAGTATTGTGCATTATTTAGATGATTTTCTTTGTGTTGGTCCTGCTGAATTCCCTCGTTGCAGTTACTTGCTGCATTCCATTCAGGCACTTTTTTCGGGGTTCTAATTGTCAAAACTTTAGGCCCTGTAATTCGGTTTTCTTACTTGGGTATCGAAATCGATACCTTGGATGGTTGCTGTTGCCTGCCGACGGACATGATCCTAAAGTTGAAAGATACCATTAAAGTTTGCTTGGCCGCAGGGAAAGTAACGCTGCATCAGGCTCAGTCTCTTTTGGGCTTACTTAACTTCACCTGCTGAGTTATTTTCATGGGTAGGGTTTTCTCCGGTAAATTCGAGGGGGCCACTGCAGGCATTCGTAGGTCACACCATTTTATTTGGCTCTCTGCCGAAATCAAAAGGGACCTCTCTATTTGGCTCTCTTTTCTGGCTGACTTTAATGGTGTGCTCCTGTGGTTGCCCCCTATGGTCCCCAGCTCCCAATTGCAGTTATTCCCTGATGCTGCAGGCACCTCTGAGTTTGGATGTTACCTGGATGGGCCTGGTGCACCACCCCTTGGCCTGTGGAGTGGTTTCCCAGAAGCCTTACTAGAGATCTACTGCTGCTGGAACTGTTTTCCATTATGGTGGTGCTGGAACTATGGGGTTGCAAGTTGCGCGATAGGAGCATTATCTTTAGATGTAATAACCTGGGGGGGGGTGCACGCTATTAATGGGCAACGGGCCTCCTCGCTGCCGCCGTTGCATTTGCTTACTCAGATAGTGTTGCGCTGCTTGCAGTTTAATTTTGTTTTTAGGGCGCTCCATGTTCCGGGTTCTGAAATCGCGATTGCCGATGCGCTTTCCTGCTTTCAGTGGGACAGGTTTTGTTTTCTTGCACCAGAGGCTTGTTTGGTTGGTGAGCTTTGCCCTCCTTATGTTTGGCAGTTCAGAGAGCTGGCATGGAGGGCCTAGCTGAACAGTCCCTCGCTCCTGCAACACTGTGATCCTATCAGAATGCTTTGACTGAATGGAAAATTTACCTCCCACACCGCAAACATAGAGGTGAGAGCATGCATCGCTCGATGTTATCTTTTCTATGTCTCCGGCCGGTCTCAGGCTGTTGTCTCCCTGATGTTTAAAAGAGCGCCTTGACCTAAGAGTTTTTTCATTATTAAGGCTCTTAAAGTTTGGGCTCGCGCCACCCCTCGTCCGGTTGATAAGAGACGTCCAAACTATATGCCGCTTTGCTTTGGATACTGCCAGCGCTCCCTGTTATGGTAGTTTCTGATTTTGAAGGTCACCCTTTTTGGTTAGCGTTTTCCATGGCGTTTCATGGCGCCTTTTGAATGTCAGAGCTAGTTGTTCCAACTAAATTAGTGTTTCCCGCCATGCGCCGCTCAGACGTTTGTATCAGGGAAAATTGCAGTGTTGTGCAAAATTAGGCTTTCTAAACCTAACCATATGGGTCATAGCTATTGGTTCTCCCTGACGGCTTGCGCCCATGTGTGTATTTGTCAAGTTTCCCTGGCCAAAGTTTATTTAGCGTACCGACCGACCGTGGGTGGTGCATGGCTAATACATGCTGATGGTACATCACTTACTAAATATCAGTTTTGTTTTTAGGTGCTGCTTGCTCCACATTGGTCTCTCCCCGAGTGAATACGGCACTCATTAATTCAGAATAGGTGCCACCATGTCCGCTGCGTCTGCTGGTTTGTCGGTTCCACAGATCATGGCTCTTGGTTGGTGGAAGTCGGCTTGTTACAAACACTACGTCAGGCCGGTTGCCACTGGTTTAGGTTTTTGTTACACTTTTTGTCTGCATTGTGGTCCCTGCCTTTTTTTATCCCTGGTGCTTCCCTCTTGTTCCCTGCTGTTGGTTTATTACTAAAATTAAATTACTAAATTAAAGTACTGTTTATTTTACTTGACTAAAGTTAAAATACTGTTAATTTTAATATGATTTTAAAATGAATATAGCTTACCTTAATAATATTACTTTAATGCAATATTAATGTTCTTTCTAAATTCTCCTCAGCCCTCCGTTATAGGCTTGATGTTCGATGTTAAGGATGTATGGTTTGTAGGTCATTCATTTGTCTTTTGGGAAGCTCGCTCTGTTGCGGCCAGCGAATGGCTGCAATGTCCATTGTCAGCTAGGATTCGTTGGTTTGGTTTCAGGGAGCTTCATTGGGAGTTCCTCTAACCTAGATTGCGAGGCAGTTTGGTGTCTCCAAAGTGCTGGTAATCCATCTAGGTGGGAATGACCTTGGCTCTAGGATAGCTCTTGACCTACACCTTAACATTGTGCCAGATCTCCTCATAATGGGTGCTTGGTCTTTTTGTACTGTCCTGTGGCCTTGCATCACTCCTAGGCAAAATTGGCGTGGTGCCCTTGGTCCGAGGGCTTTGGAAGAAGCTAGAAAAAATATTAATGCTGCAGTGACTAAATTCGTGTTGGCTCATGATGGTTTTATGGTGCAGCATCCCTTGATCCGTTTTTGTGATAAACATCTTTATAGGCCCGATGGGGTGCATTTGATGGATGAGGGTCTGATCTTGTTTGTGGATAGTTTCTTCACTAGCATAGGTGAGGTGGTCTAGGATTTGTATGGTGGCGGGCTGCATTTCTGTTCGGAAGAATCTGGCATTGGTGTGAAAGTACGGCTTATCATCAGCCCGGGTGTAGTTGGTGCATTGGGTGCACTCACCTTCTAGTAATTGTGGAGAATTCTGTACCACCTTTATGGGGGCAGTATGGCCATCTTTGGATGGGATTGGGAGAGTTTTGTATCCACTGGGTGGATACCGTGCAGTGGGTCTCATTCAAACCCACTCGCGAGCACAGGACGCTCGCAAGCGGGTCGATGGTACCCAAATGCGCATGCGCACGACGGAGGCTGCTCCATCGTGCGCATGCTCGGGGTCTCGCACCAAAGGGGGCGTGCTGTCGATGGTGAGTGACAGCACGCCCCCTTTGGTGGGCGTGCCTGCCCACACGGAGGCGTTCCCATGGGAACGCCTACCGTCTGGGTCCGGCCCCACTGACATCACTAGTGATGTCAGTGGGAGTGATTTTGGCTCTGATAGAGCCAAAATCACTCCAGGGCTTGCGGCAGCGAGACCCTACCGCAGGGTCTCATCGCAAGCCCGATGATCGCGATGATCTTGACCATCGCGACCATCATCATGGACGCTCGCATAAGCTGTGGGTGGTAACCAGGAGGACGCACCAAAAAAAACAAAAACGCCCTGATTCAGAGCGGGCGCTCGTTCAGAGCGTCCGGCTCTGAATCAGGCCCTGTGTTTGGTTGTTTAGAGTGCACTATTGGGCTGCACTGTTAGGGGCCGTTCTTTCTTGCCACCATACAATCATTTAAAAGTAAATTTCTTTAAATAAATTGCTGACCTTTCTAATTCCGATTTACTGTCTCCGTGTGCTAATTTCTTAGATAACTTTGGTTATGTATGATGAGCACACACCCAGGACACATCTCAGCCATTACTAGGTTTAAAATAACGGAGGATTCGGATGAACCGAGAGTAGCTTAGACCAGGAGGCTGGGGGCTGGCTCAGGTAGTGATCACATGCAGTCAGTTAAGCTATCAGACAGCTAGGGGTGTGGTTTTGCAAAGTTTACTTAAACTCTGTATTGCAGGATTTAGGCCTCTTTCCTGAAGAAAATTTTCCCGTCCACCCTTCCCTAGTGCTTAGTTTTTTGCTACAGTAGCTATTGTTTTTGTAGTGAAAGTACGGCTTATCATCAGCCGGGGTGCAGTTAGTGCATTGGGTGCACTCACCTTCTAGTAATTATGGAGAAATACTGTACCACCTTTATGGGGACAGTATGGCCATCTTCGGATGGGATTGGGAGAGTTGAAGGTTTGTGCTTAGTACCCTAGAGATTGGTTTTTGCATCCACTGGGCGGATACCGCCTGCAATGTTTGTTTAGTTTGCATTGTTGGGCTGCACTGTGTAGGGGCCGTCCTTTCCTGCCATGCTACAATCTTTTAAAACTAAATTTATTTAGATAAATAGCTGACCTTTTTAATTTCATTTTACTGTCTCCGTGTGTTTATTTCTTAGATAAATTTGGTTATGTACAGGTATGATGACACACCTCAGCCATTACTAGTTTTAATGCGTGGAAGACATCAGGCTTCCACATTAAACTGTAGAAGGCAGATTCTAGTCACAGACTATGGGGCTGCAAACAGAATCTGCCTGCCGTCACTGGCAGGAAAGGCTTTCAATTTGTCATTGGCGGGATTAGGGCCTCATATGCATAATTACTTATTGCTGCATATCACAATCTTTTTTGTGGCTCCGATAAGGACCTGTCCTATCAAAGAGGTCTGTAGTAAAGTGAAATTGATCACTATAACTTTACTGGTGGCAGGCCCGTACAGAGCAATCACGGGCCCGATTTATAGGTAGGCATTAAAACCACTATACCCCGAGGAGGGACACATTCTTCCCCCTGCACAGCTGGCCCAGCTGACTGCTTGCTCTCACTAACAAGTGATGCCCGGGCGGGTCACTTAGTGTGTACCCAGCCTAACAAATTGCATACAAGTCAGACCATTTTATGAGAGAGCAACCCTTTTAAGACCACAGAAGCAGGATGTGTTCACAGAGCATTAGTAGTTCTAGGTTAAGCTGTGACTACTGACATGGGTGTACTACTGTATATCTATGACTGAAGTATGTGCAATGCACACAGGCCGTGGGTCAACAGGGGCCTACACTGCACACCACTGCCCCCATTCATGGAGTTCTAGGCTCCACTTAGGATGATAATAATAAAAAAATAATAATTTGAACTTCCACAAATGGTGGATGGCAGGCTTAATCTGAGTGTGAGCCTGCAGGTGTGTGGTTGCCAAGAGACTGGGGCAAGTGTGTCCCCCCCCTAATATGGTTGTGGCAAGGAGGGGGTGGGCTGACATACTTTTGCAGGCCCAGCGTCCCCAGGTGGAAGCCTACCCTGGTATCAATTGAGCTGCGGGTCTTCCTTTTGTGATTCAACAAGCCCGAGCTGGCAAATCCTTGTCCTGGTTACCCTAAAATCAGAGGGGACCCCATGAAATTTTTAACCCCGATTTAGGGGTACCCGGCTTTAGGCTGTAAGCGTTAGTACTAGTTAGAAGTTATGAGAGAACCCCACACATTTTTTTTTCCCATTTATAGAATTTTATTTTTTTGAAATAGAGTAGGTGGAGCTTGCTTCTTGGCAAGTACCTGCTGTATACCCCTTAATATAAATTTGGTTTGGCGTCAGGAGATAATTTGATGCATGTACTGACTGGAGAAAGGATTTGTGACCATTGGAGACAGAATATCGGGCACATCTGATGATAATTCTGTCAGTATATGGAGTCAGCGTCATGAGTGTTTAGTTGGCCAGACAATAGTTCAGTTGTATGATGTGATGAAAACATTGGTAGAGTATGGCCAACTTTAGTATGTTCATATATAGCAATAATATTCAATATACAGTGTAGCTCAATGTTTAGAAACAACAAATTTCGGCAAGCAATATGAAAAGAGGGGGAAGTATATTCATATGAAAAGGATATATTTTCCATTTAAAAATCATTGAATAAAACTTTTGCTGGCACTATTACTTTTAATATGTTTTGTGTTGTAATAAAAATCTGTCAATTTGTAGCTTTGAGAACTGCAGGCTAAGAACTCAGACTCCAAAGCACTTTAATGTAATAGCAGAAATATACATGACATGGCAGGGGTTATTGATGAAACTGTACAGGCAGCAAAATATGCATAAAACAAACAGAAGCACATTAATATAAAGAACCACTGACTTAAATGTATTTTTCTTTTATTTAAAAGATAAGTATTTTTTTGTTATTACTTAGGGCTTTATTTACTAAATGGCGGTTTTGTCAACAACTGACTTTCTGCGCTTTGCTTTCTTTTTTTGCAGTGGGATTTAAAGCAGCACTTTAAAAAAAAAAAAAAAAAAAAGCAATGCAAAAACAGCCATTTAGTAAATAAACCCTTATCGTTCTAGAACAGTAATGTGTTTGGATCCACAGTGACAAATCAAGGAGAGGTACATTGACACTTGAGCTGTTTCCAACTACACCTATCATCTGCATTTGATATATGGTTGAGCAGTCTGGGAGCTGCAACTACTGAGGCATAAATGTTACCCACACATATAGATGTATTAAATCTCCAAAATTCTATTTATTCCCAACCCATTCACTGAAACTCCAAAAAAAAGTCTTATTTGGAATTTGATACATCAGTCAATTATAAATCCCCTCCTCTTGCTTTTAAAATGTATTTATTTTTGAAGAGTAAAAGCGGCTGCAACTAGGTGTGTCTAAGTTGAAACAGCATTTAAATATTGACAACAATGTGTGGGCGATTAAATTGTTGCTTGGGAGGTGATAATTAATGAGCGCCCAATGTTGCAATTCAATTGTTCTGGGCGCTCATTAATTATCACCCTCTTCACGCCTTATTAGACTGGATTTAGCAGTGTAAAACGGTCAAACCTGTCTAAAGTCCTAGATAGGATGAGCAGGAAAGTCGGCGCCGCCGGCTATCCTGCTCATACTGCCTCTGGTGTACAGTATAGGGGCGTATCTATAATGGGTGCAGGGTCTGCGGGGAACACGGGCCCCTGGGTCCAAGGGGGCCCCGCAACGCATACCCTGCACCCATAATATTATTTACCTCTCCGGAGTCCCACGTCGGCGCGGGGGTCCGGCACTGTAAAACGACTGGAAAATGTCCGTGGCGGCCATTTTCCAGTCAGTTGCGCATGCGTAGTATAGGGAAAATGGCCGCCGCGGCCATTTTCCCGGTGACCTGTGCATTCATTATAGACTCTGGGCACACTCTAGTTCCCAGAGTCTATAACTCCGGCGCTGGCCGCGCAGTGCTTAGTGCTCTGCCGGCCGCCAGATGGAGATTAGGGGGCCCATGTCGGAGACTGCACATGGGCCCCCTCCTCTCTAGAAGCGCCCCTGGTACAGTATATATACACTGTATAAAGAAGTCTGATTCCTCCTGCTCTGATGGATTTATAAGAGGCTGGGTTATGTAATGCCGACAGTCAGGATCCCACGGTCAGAATCCCGATGCCGGGATCCTGACAGGATTAACATACCGACACTTGTTGGTTGGCATGCTAACCCTCTCCCTACCCTAACCCCCCTCTTTGGTGCCTGACCCTAACCTCCCTCCTAGTGCCTGAACCTAACCTCGCCCTGCCCGGTGCCTAGCCCTCCCCCCTTAGTGCCTAACGCTAACCCTCCCCCTAGTGCCTAACCCTAAACGTAACCCCCCCAACCTACCAATACTTACCTTCGGCATGCCGGCGGTCGGTATTCTGGAGCCGAGATCCCAACTGCTGTAGGTATTCCAGCGCTGGGCTATAGTCCGTCAGCATGTCCCAACCTTCCAATACTTACCTTCGGCATGCTGGCTGTCAGTATTCTGGAGCCGAGATCCCGACTGCTGTCGGGATTCCAGCGCTGGGATATAGTCCGCCAGCATGCCATGTGGAGGCATGCTGTCTACAGCCCATTTATAAGAAGGGCTGCTCTTGTTGGGGCCAAAGATGGGACTGCCCTTGACTGAGGAATCTGTTTTTCCAGTAGCAGCTCTTTAAGACCAAGAAGGATTCTCCTTCCAGTCTCTCTACCTTTCCTCCCGTGCATTGGCTGTAAATTTCCGTCATCCGAGCAGCAGAAGCCCATTTTTAAAAAAAAGCAGCAGCTCTGGTGGGGGTGGAATCTTGAGAGAGGGGTGTCGGGGTAATCGCCCCTCCCTTATTCTGGCTCTGCAAGTGCCGGAAGAGTAGTGGAGGAGCAGGAAATTGGCTCCCAGGCATGTTCTGGTTGCACTCTGTAGCTTTCCCTGCAGTGGGGACATAGACATATTTATAATGGGTGCACCTTACCTCGCTCTGGCAAGCAGGTACCTTCTCCTCTGCGGTGCCATCTTCCCAGTGAGCCTTTGCTTCTTCCCGCATGTCACTGGGAAGATGGTGTTGCAGAGTAAGAGAGACCCGCTTGCCAAAGCAAGGTAAAATGCCTGGTTGGAGGAGGTGTTGGGGGGGGGCTGCTCAGGTGAGCTGGTCCGCTGCATATGACCCCCTCGAGCATTAATACACCCCTGAGTGGGCCACCCCACAGTGTGGCAATGTCCCATCAGGGTAGAATCCATTCTGTCCAAATATTGATAGGACAGTTCTGATTTATTTCAAGGTTCTCTCCCACCGGGCTTCATTTCCTCCTCGGAGTTATGCCCCATTCACTGCTGCTCTGCATGCCAGGGGCAGTGGCAGTGGCACACAGCACTGAATGTGTGATTGCAGAAGACTGGAGGGTTATAAGGGGCAGAATAGCACTAGACACCCCCCTCCCCTCTGTGACATGAACATGCCCTATCCATGATTTGGCCTCACCCCCGTTCCATTCCTCTCATGTGAAATGCTGTGAAACAGCGCTGTAGCATTGCCTACCTGATTTATCATTTTATTATTATTTTTTATTATTTTTACACATTTTACACCTTAGCAACAAAATACAATCTGCCATAATACACAAGTGTTTTCTGTACTTATCATTAGTGTCATTATCTAGAAACAGCCAGGTAATTCACTGCGATACTGTATCAACCAGTGTATTTGTTAAAATTTTGCACACAGAAAACAGGCACATTTATAATTTATCTTCAAGGAAATCAATACTTAGTCATTGCCAAAAAATGCTTGCACAAACTCTTCAGTCATTCGTACCGCAAGATAATGAAATACTGTACTTATGTGAGAGACAATGCAGTGTGCGCACAACAGCTCGGTATCAGTGGTAATAAACGTAATACTGAAAGGCAGCCAACTGTCACCAAAACTGCTTCCCGGGGAAACAGAAACTCTTAACAATCAAAAGATAATCTATTTTGATGGGAGCATGGCTGAAGGAGCCGTCCAATTCTTCAATTTATGGACAGAAAATTGCGGAAAGATTCCCAAATGTCCCTATAGTACTTCTACCTGAATATGATCTGGGGAATATTGGCAGAAAAATGCTTGACCAATAAATTTAAATTTGCCCTAATAATGCTTTGCCACCCATTTTCTTCTAGTGCATTATCTGTACATACAAATATCCACAAATTGCGCAGTGTGCAAGCCACATTTTAAATTGCTGTTTGGATAAATTACATTTATACGTATATAGCTTTATCAGGGTCATAACCAGGGGAGGCTCCAGAGGTGGGGCTGCAGCACAGTCCAAATTTCAATTAGGGGAGCCACACCAACTGCCACTCCAAACGCTGACAAACATCACTGGCCGGGACTCACTGGCAGTTGGTGTGGCTCCTCTATTTGAATTTTGGACTGCGCTACAGGCCCACCTCTGGGGCCGCCACTGGTCATAACCACAATGGTTACACAGGGGCTGCCATTGCCATGGGGCCAAGAGAATTAGGGGGCCCGCCTCTGGGAACCTCCTCTTCTGCACCTAGCATTATAGCTGGATTAAAGCATTGCAGATGCCCTGGACCTTCATCTGTCTGGATTGCAGGGAATCGAAAATTTGCAAGTAAAAAAAATCTTAATAAATGTGCTATAGCCTGGGTTCACTTCCTCTGTTGCCCTCTTCCCCTGCAATGCAGCAGTGGGAATGGCTTCCTCCGGATCCGCGGGGTTAGCGGGGTTGCATTCTCTGTATTCCCCATCACCCCATGCAGCTATGAGATCTCTGGTGAATATTAGTTCTTCCTTTATGTACTTTTTCAATGCATTTTCTGAATAAGGAGGGAGCGAATAGGAACATGAAGCATTTATTTCCCTCTCGGATTTCCTTTGACCAGGAAAACTTTGTGTGTATTATTATTAAAGCAACTAAAGATGGTATACTGACCAAAACACTTTCAATATGTAAATGTAAAGTATCTTCTTTGAAATGTTTGTTGTTGTTAAAATATATGATCGAAATTAATTAAGAAACAAGGACCAATTGAAAGGTCATGTAATTTATGATGTTGTTGTACATACTGTATATTGTCTTCTGGGAGTCAATGGGATGCTCTGTGTACTGCATGGCATTCACAGGCATGCTCTGTGTATTGTGTATATTGCATTATGGTCACTGGGATGCTCTGGATATTTTATGGTGGTCACTGGAATGTTCTGAGGTGATAGGTCTACAGGTGTATTGCTCAATGTGCCCATAATTTGGATTTGCAGACAGAGTAGGTTACATGGGGCTCCCAGGTGCAACCTCTCTATTAGTAACTCTATTAGTAATAAGAATTGGCTTAAGGCTTCCTGAGTGATCCATCAGTAAGTGGGTTAATATCACTCCTGTCTAGATATGGAGATGTTGCCTCCAATATTCAAATGTTGGGGTCGCAGTCATCAATGACTTGTTATTTTGGAACCCTACTGTATACACATGCGTTCCCTTTTCACTAAGGGGCATATTCAATTGTGTGCGAGAATAGCAAAAAACCCGCACCTGCAAGGTTTTTCCTGCAGGTGCGGTTTTTTTGCTATTCTATTAGGTGCGTGGTTTTTTAAAAAACATGCACCGGGAGGTTTTTTTTCACGCACCTCCTAAGCAAGCGTGATTTTTCCTAAAATCAATGATTTTAGGAAAAATCACCGGGACTTGCTCTGACACCCTCGCGGCACTCCCCCGAGGACTAATTAAGCAATTGGAAGTATTCAATTAGCTTAATTAGTCCTTAATTACTCACCTTCTGAAGCGCTGTCTTCTGCATCTTCTGCATACAGCGTCGGGAGCCGGCTCTTCTGCAGCAGGGTGAGTATGTCAGTGTGTGTGCTGTATGTAAGTGTATATGAGTGAGTGAGTGAGTGAGTGTGTGTGTGCATGAGTGTGTGTGTGCGTGACCCCCGGTGCGGTGTGTGGCCCCCCGGAATGGGCGATGGGAGAACTACATCTCTCAGCAGACCTTGCTCCTCCCATCAGCCCCCGGGACTCCCAGCAGCCCCCTCTCCAGTAAGAAGAGAGAGGGGAAGCCACTGGGAGCCGCGGAGACCCCCTGCCAGGTAGGTGGGTTTTTTTGTTTTTTTCATTTTATGCAGCGCACGGTTTTCAGAGCTGAAAACCCCATGACCACTATTTTTTAAATTGAATACCACGGGTAGCGGGAGTGTGCATACCGGCGGTATTCCGGAATTCGGCGCGAGGTGCGTGAGGTTTTTGTATATGCCCCTAAGTGTATGGGTGTATGTGTGTGTGTTTGTGCGTGCATGCATGTGTGTTTTGGATAAACTTTTCAAACATTTTCCTAGGCAGCCTACAAAGTTCTAGTGCCTCAAACCCTAAGTGGCTGAAATGCTGGCAGCCTGTGGGTGAAGCTTGAGCTTTGGCTACGTATACTGTACTGTATGTCTAGTAAAAGCAAGTTTATCACACTCAACAGAGCTGCCCATGATATAGTAATAGTAGTACACTATATATAGCAGGCTTCATAACTGATGAGGTATTCATAGTTATAATTTATAAATAATAACTACTCAAAACAAGGCAAATAACCAAAAAGAAGAAAAAAATCACAGTTGATCAGCAAAGTACAAAAAACTTTCAGTTGCTTAAGTTATTTTATTGTTTATTGTCAAGATGTTGCCAGGGTTCTAGTTGTGATTGGATTCTGCCCTAACTGTAGCTCTAACAAAGAATTTGAGCAGAGGCCTGGGGCAGATGTACTAAGCCTTGTCGAGTGATAAAGGGGAGAGAGATAGTACCAGCCAATCAGCTCCTAACATTCATGTTACAGGCTGTGCTTGAAAAGTGACAGTTAGGAGCTAATTGGTTGGTAGTTTATCTCTCTACACTTTATCTATCTCCGAAGCTTAGTACATCTGTCCCAATGTTACAATCCTTACCAACAGTAGTTTAGAGACTCTTGAATTAAAACTGGTTCTTAAAATCAGGTCTAAGCAACAAAATGTGTCTGAATCAAGCTTGAGATTAACTAAAAAACTTAACCTAAATTTTATAAAACCCTACTGTCTCAAACTTCTTCAAGTTTCAACAGATACAACTTAGCTCTTGTAATGCCAATGCTATTTTAAAAATAAAAAATAAGAACTGCAAATTTCCAACCACAACATCAGATGCTAAGGGGTATATTTACTAAGATTCGAGTTTGGTCGAGATTGTAATCTCGGGAGAGTTTAGGCAGTTTTTTCAAATCACAAATTTACTAAAAGATAAAGAGGGGTATTCGATATGAAACGTTATCTTCACTGTCGAAGTTAACGTTTCATATTGGAGTTTTTACCTGCATTAAAGTATCGGGCGTGCTCCCGCTTATACCCGTATTCAATATAAAATTAACGAAAATAAGAAACTCTGAAGTTGGATTTGCGTAAAGTTACGAATTTTTCCTTAAAAAAATTGTAAGACAGCCCCTAAAGTAGTAAAAACATGGGGGATCACTTTTGGTACCCCCGTTTTATCCTTTAATTGAAAGTCGGGGATTTAAATAGCCGCAGCAGGTGTTTTTTTCCCGACATTGAAGAAGTGATGCAGAAGAGCACTTATGTTATTTTTTTCATTTTTTAAAGTGGTCCCATCAAATTTGGGGTACATGAAAATGGGTACTAGCATATTTTGATGTCCCTAAAGTAAGTTTTTAAAAATTCTGCATTTGTGCACCTGCGGCTATAATTCTATTCTATAAAACATCTGCCGCATACTTGCAGAATAGCCCTGAACCTATTTCCCTATTGTTAAACAATTTTTTCCCATTTTTTTTTTTCACCCCAATTTTTAAATTAATTTTTTGGGGTGTCCCTATTTTTTTTGTTAAGTTTTTTTGACACAGTTCTTTTTTAAATGACAGTCCCAGGGGTGCAGGCTATTTTTTTTTAAGCCTGCACCCCTAAACCCCAATTCTGCACTTTTTTTCGACACCTATTCAATGGTGAAAAGTTATCCCCGTTTTTTATCAAAGACTTTTCAAAACTGCGATAAGTCTTTGAAATTGAATACGGTGTAAAAGTAAAGCCTGGGATAATGACGTCATACCTCCGATATTAACGCAAAAACGATGTTATCGCACCCATATTGAATACCCCTGAAACTCAGATGAGTTTGGGAGAGAATTCTCTCTAATCACTGTAAAACTCAGGTGAGATTGGAAACTCAAATAAACTCACCTTCGGCCAAACTGGAAAGTACTTTCACTGAAAAAGATACAACTCGGGAATTTACCAAGAATCAAGATTACAATCTCGGGTGTAATTGTAGCAAACTCGCAGATAAATTGAAGTTTCAAATAGACCACCCCCTGTGCTGCGAGTTTGGCAAAAACATACACACATCAGTGTGATTTGTGTATGTTTCTGTATTAAATCAGTATTGTAATGATTAATTTAAAAAATATATATATTGTTGGGTCACCCCCAAAAGCATAACCAACCCGGGCTGCTCAGCCAGTCCTGTTTTTTTAAATTATGGGGAAAAAAACGTGTAGGGTTCCCCCATAATTTAGGAACCAGCACCTGTCTGTAGGGCCAGTCCTGGTTTTAAATATAGGGAAAAAAATTGCATAGGGGTCCCCCTGTATTTAAAAACAGCAC
This sequence comes from Taudactylus pleione, assembly GCA_031769625.1. Classification (NCBI taxonomy): domain Eukaryota; kingdom Metazoa; phylum Chordata; class Amphibia; order Anura; family Myobatrachidae; genus Taudactylus; species Taudactylus pleione. The sequence goes on along the minus strand of JAUIMM010000353.1, from coordinate 97,093 downwards.
TGGACCGAAACTGACCAGGGTGTAATGCCACAGCCAGGGGACCCTATCACCGGGTCTCCCCAGCCAAAGCATTCATACTCCAAGCTGGGGATCTCAGGGGAGGTGAGGATCCCCCCCAAGAAGGGGCCCTAACTCTCCTGACACCCCATGCTTAGGCTGAAGCTCCGGGCTCTTTCACGCCCGCTGGGCTGAGTGTACGGGGGTAAGAATGGTAGAAATAGTTCAAAACTATTGTATTTTACAGAGGAACTACAGGTGCCAGCATGCATGTCCTTTGGCACTTGAGGAACTACAAGTGCCAGCAGTTGGTCAGAACCCATACCCCCACTGTAACATAAATAGTTAAATAACCACAACACTCATACACCGTGTATAGTAAAACTTTATTACATACCTACCTAACTCATTCACATACTTACCTGCTGCCAGCTGTTCTGTCTCCTTTTCTCATAGATTCCAATGAGGGTACCTGGAGGTGAGTATAGGATCTTTTTACCATCCTGGACCCTTCTGGGATGAAGATCCACTCCCAGCAGCAGCAGCAGCAGGCATAGCACTCAAGGATTCTTCTGAGGAATCCAGAATAGGGGAGGGCAGAGTTAGCCTTATCAACTACTTCTGATCATGATTGAGGATATTGTTGATGAAGGTGTTGGAGGTGAAGATGCCAGGTGCTTGGATCTAGCAGAGAGAAGGGAGCTAGCTGACGCTGGACTGCTTGTTGTTACTTTTTTTCGCCACAGTTTCTGAATTTTGCAAACACTTTTGGTGGATGCACTGTAGATGACGTAACAGGGTGGAGGTTCCTAGATGGTTAGGGACACTACCTCTACTTACTCTGGCATGACAATGGGTACAGATGGCTAGACAATTGTTGTCTGGATTTGGGTAGAAATGATTCCACACATAAGTGGATTTTTTTGTTTTATGCCAAGGCATGACAATAGTCTTTTCCTTATCATGGGCAACAACTATCTCCACTGGGGCCTAATTTATACAAACAACATCCTTATCAACAACATTCTCATCATCAGCATCCTCATCATCAACATCCTTATTAGCATTAGCTACACAAATATCCTCCTCATCCTGTTGCACTTCCACAGAAGCATCCTCAATTTCTTTGTCAGCATGTTGACTTGTGCTTCTCATCCTCACATTTGCAGAGGATGCACAAGTTGTGGAAGGAGGCTCCTCTTCGAGTACAGTTTTGGAAAGGTCAGGCTCACACATGGCACCCGCCGACACACTTAGACTCTCCTCAGGGATTTCTGACATTTCTGAGTGCACAGTTGGTTCCTGTGCCTTAACGATTTAAAAATGTTTTAAATGTCTACAGGGAGAAGGGCTTACATCAACATAAGAGGCAGAACCACCAGTCTTAAATAAGCCATTCCTTGCCACTGTGTGGTGAAAGGCATATTGCCAATTTTATGTATTTATGCAGCTAACTTCCCTTTGATGTTTTTTTCTTTACCAGTGTAAAAGATTGCTTCTTTGATTTTAGATGTCCCGTGGGCATCGGCTTTAGTAGATGATGTAGATGAGCTTGTATCCATGACTGGTGGCACTGGCATCTGCTCCAGCACTAGAATGTGGATCCTGCTCTCCTCTCAACTGATCGTTCTTCATATCAACAAACACAAATAAAGGCCCTCATTCAGAGCCGTACGCTCTGAGCAGAGCGCACGCTCTGCATGAGGGCCGGGCTCCATTTTCATGGAGCGTCCTCCTGGACGCTCGTATAGCTGTGGGTCACCACCCACAGGCTATACGAGCGTGCATTTTGATGGCCGCGATGGTCGTGACCATCACGACCATCGAAATTGCGAGCCGGAGCCTGCGGTTGAGGTTTTCAACCGCAAGCTCCGGAGTGATTTTGGCTCTATCAGAGCCAAAATCACTCCCACTGACATCACTAGTGATGTCAGTGGGCCAGCTTCTGACGGGAGGCGTTCCCATGGGAACGACCCCATCAGGGAGGCACGCCCCCGGCACGCCCACCAAAGGGGGCGTGCTGTCAATCAACATTGACAGCACGCCCCCTTTGATCGGACACAACGAGCGAAGGAAAGTCCTTCGCTCGTCGTGTCTGGCGCATGCGCACGACGGAGCTCCCTCCGTCGTGCGCATGCTCAGTGCAGACCATCGACCCACTTGCGAGCGGACAGCCGCTCGCGAGTGGGTCTGAATCAGGCCCAAAGTTGGATACAGCACACACGTCAATTTGTACCAATTTTAAATATTACACTGTGGTATCAATGACCTACAGTGTCACAAGATTTTTATGAAAAAGAAAAGAATAACACACTGCACTACCACTTACAGTGTCACAATATTTTGTCTGAATAAGAAAAGAATAACACACTGCACTAACACTTAAAGTGTCACAAGATTTTTTATGAATAAGGAGAAAAGAATAACACACTGCACTAACACTTACAGTGTGAAAAGATTACACTGTGGTATCAATGACCTACAGTGTCACAAGATTTTTATGAAAAAGAAAGAATAACACACTGCACTACCACTTACAGTGTCACAATACTTTTTAGGAATAAGAAAAGTATAAAACACTTCGCTAACACTTACAGTGACACAATATTTTTTATGAATTAGAATAACACACTGTGCTACCACTTACAGTGTCACAATACGTGGACAGTGACACAGCAGCACACCCCCCACACTTTATGTACTGCAGCCCCAGCCCGACAATACTGCACCCTTGAACAACTAAAACACAGCTCATTTGAACAACAGAGAGGAACAGAGCACGTCTGTTCTGTATACTCTCCACAGCCGGAGTGAAAATGAGGCCGATCACCGGGACCTTTATAGAATCCAAAACCTGCGAGAATCCGACAGAGGGAGGATGACGTTTTGCCTCGTTTTCGGATCCGAGTCAAGCGGGAATTGGAACCCCAAAGTGATTCCGAACTAGCGGCTTGATTCAGCAAGGATCATAATTGCAAAACTGCAAGAAGGCAGCTCGGCAATTGTGATCCTTGCAGATATGGTAATGCAGCAGGAGGCATCACGCCTCCTGTGCATTACTTATCCGAGCTGCGTTGTCCAGCGCAGCATCGTATAACCTGCGTAACATCGGCCGGCTGCGGTGACCCATGGGGTCTCGCAGCCGGCCGCCGCAGTTGAGAGGAAGCCAGGAAATATCCGTCAGCCGATGGAGATCCTGGCCTCTTCTCTCCCCTCCAACTGTAGCGACACGCCTCCATTTCAGGAAACAGAGGCCATCGCCGCCCCCTCCGCACCCACAAACGGCAGCAGACTGTCAATCACTGCCAGTCTGCAAGCGGGATCGCATACCTGTTCTGTGCAGAACAGGACATGCGTCTGCTGATTCAGGCCCTAGGACTCGGTTTGACTCGGAACGGCACATCTCTAGTGCTGATGATGGTGCCTTGTAGTAAGCCAGACGCATATGCTCCTCATGCAGAACCAGAGCTCTGCATATGGGTGGAAAAATTACATTTTTGCCAATTTTTTTTTCGTAACTTGCACTTAATTTGCTACCAACTCTGCACCTACCCCATTTTATGATACTGTGAATGTAAAAATGTTTGCTGCTTAACACAATAAAGGGACTGGATTTAATAACTACTGATATGTGACGGATCTACTTAAGAATATACTATTCATTTTTATTTATCAAATAAAAATACAATGCGGTCAAATGAATGTATAAATAACATAAAGATACAAACAAGTGGGAATACAGGAGCAGCTGAGCTGGGCACATACTGGTACACTGCATCCAGAAAGTACTGCATGATGCAGAGAAAATGGTCATGGCATTATAAAGGACCTTTTGCCCATCGAATCTGCACTCCCATCATAGGCAGACATTGTAACGCAGAGACAGCATGGACCTCTGGCCCCATTTGGAACTAATGCATCTCCTAACCACGTTAGGCAGGAATTAAATTAGCAATTTGCCAGTTAGTAGCCGTCTGAAGATTTCAAGACATACCAAGTGTGACAGGCTAAAGAGCCTCTGTCAGCTGTGATTGATCGCCAGACTAATATGTCCGGGCGGCAGAACTTTCATAACACAATAACATATCTTCCGTTACTGACACTATCATAAGCTTTTAACCTGGCAATAACTCAGCACCCCTAGTTGGAGGTGTCATCTGGCAGGCGGGACACAAAACCGTCAAGGTCCCTTGGGAATGCATCCGGAGAATCCAGAGACCTGATAATTTGTCAGAAATAAAGAACTGTCCTATTGTTCTCTTATGAACTGCATATTATACGTATACTGCCTTGTAAATTAATGTGATCACTGAGTGTGGAGGCAGTGGCAGAAGAATGCTGTTGGGAAAAAAAAAGCGACCGCGCCACTTTTTAATGTAGAATGATGCATACAAAATTAAGATGGAGGTAAAAGGGATGTCCAACTCCAGACTCAAGGGACAAATATAATATAAATAGTCCGCGATTTGTGGGAGCTTGCACGAATCTGGCAAGATAGTCACTGCCAACTTGGTTTTGCCTTTAAACTAATTGCAGCTTTAAAACCAATGACTATTTCCCCGAAATCGTGATGTCTTCCGCTAACTTTTTTTCTTTTTCTCCTTTGGGAGAGCTCCCACAGAGGAGATAGTTATCAAACTTCGATGGTTAACTACTGATGGTTTGCCATCAATGGCAGAGATCCAATGGTTTTGTGCCATCAATGGCAGAGTAGAACTTGATGCTCTTTTCCTTATTTTTTACTCGGCATGGAGCTTACCCCCTGTGCCCCGATCGGCAACTAAGCCCTGCACCCTATTTTGATTTCCCCGCAGCACTCCATGCCCCCCCAGCAGCAGTGGACATCGAGTGCTGCAAGCCATCAATGGTGTGGTGCACTATAGATGGTTTAGTGCCATCAATAGTAAACACTGATGAAACCATCAATTGCAACCACCGATGGACAGCCCACCGATGGCCAACCCTTATCATTATGCCCTGCCCCCTACCTGTGATACATCACTGCAAATCATGGGATAATGAAGAGGGGGCAGTGCCACAATGGCGCAATTCTCAGAATCATGTCCCTCATCCAATTCACTAGGAATTGGGCAGCATGTGGGCGGATTACCTACTTTTTCCATAGTCCATGAGAACTCCCCAAAATTCATGTATCCCCGGCCGGACATTCTGGGAGGGTGGCCAAGAATGGTATAGTATGAACACAAAACCTTATAGAAAAAACACTGACACATAGGGACAAGTACAGGGGGGAGTGTAGGGTAACTGGGTACAGATCAGTTAACATGTACAAATCCACCTGCTTTATGCATAAATCTGTCTGTGGGTATCCCTTCATTATTCTGAGAGACCATACCAAGCCAACATAGAAAAGGTTTTTTTTTTTCTTTACTTAATCAAATGTTCGGTGCATTTAGGAGTGGGTAATTTGCTGTCTAAGTATGTCCATGTGGAACAACTTGTTCTTGGTTTCTAGCAGTGAGATAAGTGCAGGTCTTCATATACTGAAGTCTCAGAAAGGCTTCTAATGCTAACCTTTCTGATTAATTTTGCCCGATAAATACGTCTGTGCTCGTGACTAGTGGGGAGTCTCTGAAACAGGGGACACAGAGTTCACAACGTCATTTGGTTTATTAGCAGAGATCTGGCTAAATTAAGAATGGAGTGGGATGCAAAGTTGAGAGGTGGAGAATGTATATAGAAAGTCGCTCCTACACTCTGGCAGTCCAGGACAAAGAAGGATCGCAGTAACGCTCAGTTATTTTATCATTTACAGTAGTTTGCATTTAGTGTTACTTGCATTTAGTGTGGGGCTCTTACTTGTTCGCACAGGAAATATATTTAATAGCTAGTTTGCTACATAGGGCCTGATTCAGACCCGGTCGCAAACGCTGAGCGCTCGCAACCAGGTCGATGGTGGCCCAGAGCACATGCGCGTGATGGAGCCGACTCCATCGTGCGCATGCGCGAGACCCGGGGTGCGACGGGCTTTCCATCGCTCCGGGTCTCGCACCAAAGGGGGCGTGCTGTCGATGTTGAGTGACAGCACGCCCCCTTTGGTGGGCGGGATGGGGGGGGGTGGCTGCCCAGACGGAGGCGTTCCCATGAGAACGCCTACTGTTTGGGGGTGGCCCCACTGACTTCACAAGTGATGTCAGTGGGAGAGCTTTCGGCTCTCTGGGGCTTGCGGCCACAAGACCCTACCACAAGCCAGGAGGCCGCTCCATAAAAAAAAAAGATGCCCTGATTCAGAGCAGGCGCTCTATTAGAGCGTCCGGCTCTGAATCAGGGCCATAGCGTTATACCCCCTTGCATGATACAGCCTCTGAGCCCTGCTTTTCATATGCTCGTTTTCTTAATTTTCAGTATAAGAGGCCAGAAAAGTGATAGGAAATGTTTTTCTAAAATGAACATTTTCACATACTTTTGTAAAAAATAAGTGTCAGGGCCATTCATCAAGTTCCAAAAAAAAAAGAAATTTCGGAACCGGACGGTGTTACTGAAGGCCATTCTGAGATGGCGTTCAACCCCCGATAAGCTTCACAGGCTGCGGTTTACACAGCAGCCTGTGAAGATTTACATGCCAGCCACAGCAGAGGGATCTATTAAGATCTCTCCCTGCTGTGTCTGCACTGCAGAGCCCCGGAGCTGAGAGCCACACTGCTTCTGCTGGATTCAGGAGATCCGGTACCCGTGCCTGGGGGGGACTAGGTTACACACCCATGGGAGGGTGTGAACTGAGACACTGGAGGATGCAGTTGGGGTGGTGAGGTGGTCCGGGCACTGACATGTGGCCACACTGCTTCTGCTGGATTCACTGCCGACAGAAGACACGGGAGACAGGTAAGAGAGAGCCTTGGGAGAGTATGCGAGGGAGCCTGGGGAGAGTATGCGTAGGTGGGGGCTGTCAGGAGATCCGGAGCCCATGCCCGGGGGGGGCTAGGTTACACACCCGTGGGAGGGTGTGAACTGAGACACTGAAGGATGCAGTCGGGGCAGTGAGGTGGTCCGGGCACTGAGGAGACACAGATAGGAGGTCGGGGAAGTGAAGGGGAGACATGGGGAGAAGAGGCAGCCAGTGAGAGGCTAATGCAGGGAGCAAGTGCCGGCAGGTGTAGGGAGAGCGGAGAACCGGGAACACGCTGTGGGTAGGGAAGCTCAGAGAGAGGAGACATCGGGGCAGAGGAGGGAGGCAGAGGCTGCAGGCTTGGAGAGGGGAGACACAGGGCAGAGGCTGCAGGCTGGGAACGGAGATACAGGTCAAAGGCAGCCGTCTGTGAGCGGAGACAGCTCAGATAAAGGGGGAAAGTATCACTTTTCCAAAAACCTAACTCCGCAAAAAGAGCAGTTCTTCCGAAGTGATACCTTGGTTAGGGAAGCATGATGAATGCCTCCAAAACATCTTTTAAACTCGCAGCGAGTTTAAAACATAATTATCACTAGTGATAATTATGTAACAATGATTAGGCCACTCAGGGCCTGATTCAGAGCTGAACGCTCTGACCAGAGCGCTCGCTCTGAATCAGGGCCCTCCTCCATGAAAATGGATCGGCCTCCTGGCCGCTCGAATAGCTGTGGGTGACCACCCACAGCATATGCGAGCGGCCAAAAAGATGGACGCGATGGTCTGTTGAATGACAGCATGCCCCCATTGGTGGGAGTGCCGGGGGGGTGGCTGCCCAGATGGAGGCGTTCCCATAAGAACACCTACCATCTGGGGGCGGCCCCACTGACATCAGAAGTGATGTCAGTGGGAGAGCTTTCGGTTCTGTTTGAGCCGAAAGCTCTCTGGGGCTTGCGGCTACGAGACCTTACCACAAGGGTTTCATCCTGGCCGCTCGCATTAGTTGTGGGTGGCAAAAAAAAAAAAGACGCCCTGATTCAGGGTGAGCGCTCTGTCTGAGCGTCCGGCTCTGAATTTGGGCCTGTGTCCTGGCAAAGAGCATACAGTAAAGCAATAGCCATAGCTGATTTGAAGATGTTACTAACTATCGGTGACTAGCTCTGAAAGATAAACTTTTCAGAGCTGGGTAAATTGGCCAAATCATAGTCCCCATTGAGAATAATGGGAACTGCTTTAGCGTTTCCGCATGCTTTTATCTTGAATAAATAGACCTTTTAACCCTTTACGACACTCTTAAACTTTATACTTGGTAAGTGCCCCCTGTATCCCAGTGCTCTCTGACAAATACCGTGGTGAGCGTTAGTGTTAGAGAGGTGCATAAGCTCCCATCTCAAAACTATTTAAAGTACTTGCACCAGGAGTTTGAATCCTAGGAAAATACATTTAATTTTCTTGTTACCGGGACTGATGTAGGAAAACTGTACCATATAGCCAGGTGTAGTATGAGCAAGATGCGATGGAGGGAGCGTGAGAGAGAGAGGGTGAGTGAGAAAGAGAAATGAAAATGGGAATGGAAAGATTAAAAAGATGGATAGCATAAAAGCGGGAGAGACAAATAGAGAGAAAAGAAATACACAGGCACTGAGAGGCAGAATGGAGATAAATGGCTCCAAAGAACGCGCTGCGCTGAAAAGGACTTGAAAGAAAACATTCCTTAAGAAGGCATAAAATAAGTAAGAGAGTGGATAAAAAGCAAAAGAGCAGACGAAGACAATGAGAACATAGAGAAGATGGATTGTCAGGTAAATCAATGGATGATGGAATGAATGAAGGATGGGAGCTGCCGCTGGAGAGTGGAAGTCTGTAAAGCAGCTAACATGAACACTGAGCAGGGGGGACTGCGGCAGCACAGGCCCGTACACTGTAACACATAACCTTGTACCAACTAATACATCCCATAGGCTGAGGGGGGACTGCGGCAGCACATACCGGTACACTGTGACACATAACCTTATACCAACTAATACATCCCATAGGTTGAGGGGGGACTGCGGCTGCACATGCCGGTACACTGTAACACATAACCTTATACTAACTAATACATCCCATAGGCTGAGGGGGGACTGCGGCAGCACAGGCCGGTACACTGTAACACATAACCGTATAACAACTAATACATCCCATAGGCTGAGGGGGGACTGTGGCAGCACATGCCGGTACACTGTAACACATAACCTTATATCAACTAATACATCCCATAGGCTGAGGGGGGACTGCGGCAGCACACGCCGGTACACTGTAACACATAACCGTATAACAACTAATACAACCCAAGGGCTGAGGGGGGACTGCAGCAGCACAGGCCGGTACACTGTAACACATAACCTAATAACAACTAATACATCCCATAGGCTGAGGGGGGACTGCGGCAGCACAGGCCGGTACACTGTGACACATAACCTTATAACAACTAATACATCCCATAGGCTGAGGGGGGACTGCGGCAGCAAACGCCGGTACACTATAACACATAACCTTATAACAACTAATACATTTCATAGGCTGAGGGGGGACTGCGGCAGCACACGCCAGTACACTGTACACATAACCTTATTCCAACTAATACATCCCATAGGCTGATGGGGGACTGCGGCAGCACATGCCGAAACACAGTAACACATAACCTTATAACAACTAATACATCCCATAGGCTGAGGGGGGACTGCGGAAGCACACGCCGATACACTGTAACACATAACCTTATAACAACTAATACATCCCATAGGCTGAGGGGGGACTGCGGAAGCACACACCGATACACTGTGACACATAACCTTATAACAACGAATTCATCCCATAAGCTGAGGGGGGACTGCGGCAGCACACGCCGGTACACTGTAACACATAAACTTATAATAACTAATACATCCCATAGGCTGAGGGGGGACTGCGGCAGCACACGCCGGTACACTGTAACACATAACCTTATAACAACAAATACATCCCATGGGCTGAGGGGGGACTGCGCCAGCACACGCCGGTACACTGTAACACATAACCTTATAACAACTAATTCATCCCATAAGCTGAGGGGGGACTGCGGCAGCACACGCCGGTACACTGTAACACATAACCTTATAATAACTAATACATCCCATAGGCTGAGGGGGGACTGCGGCAGCACACGCCGGTACACTGTAACACATAACCTTATAACAACTAATACATCCCATAGGCTGAGGGGGGACTGCGGCACTAATACATCCCATGGGCTGAGGGGGGACTGCGGCAGCACACGCCGATACACAGTAACACATAACCTTATAACAACTAATACATCCCATAGGCTGAGGGGGGACTGCGGCAGCACACGCCGGTACACAGTAACACATAACATTATAACAACTGATACATCCCATAGGCTGAGGGCGGACTGTGGCAGCACACGCCGATAGACTGTAACACATAACCGTATAACAAATAATACATCCCATAGGCTGAGGGGGGACTGTGGCAGCACACGCCGGTACACTGTGACACATAAGCTTATAATAAATAATACATCACATAGGCTGAGGGGGACTGCGGAAGCACACGCCGCTACACTGTGACACGTAACCTTATAACAACTAAAACATCCCATGGGCTGAGGGGGGGGTGCGGCAGCACACGCCAGTACACTGTAACACATAACCTTATAACAACTAATTCATCCCATAGGCTGAGGGGGGACTGCGGCAGCACACGCCGGTACACTGAAACACATAACCTTATAACAACTAATAGATCCCATAGGCTGAGGGGGGACTGTGGAAGCACATGCAGGTACACTGTAACACATAACCTTATAACAACTAATACATCCCATAGGCTGAAGGGGGGACTGCGGCAGCACACGGCAGTACACTGTAACACATAACCTTATAACAACTAATTCATCCCATAAGCTGAGGGGGGACTGCGGCAGCACACACCGGTACACTGTAACACATAACCTTATAACAACTAATACATCCCATGGGCTGAGGGGGGACTGCAGCAGCACACGCCGGTACACTATAACACATAACCTTATAACAACTAATACATCCCATAGGCTGAGGGGGGACTGTGGCAGCACACGCCGGTACACTGTGACACATAACCTTATAACAACTAATACATCCCATAGGCTGAGGGGGGACTGTGGCAGCACACGCCGGAACACTATAACACATAACCTTATAACAACTAATACAACCCATAGGCTGAGGGGGGACTGTGGCAGAACATGCCGGTACACTGTAACACATAACCTTATAACAACTAATACATCCCATAGGCTGAGGGGGGACTGCGGCAGCACACGACGGTACACTGTAACACATAATCTTATTGCAACTAATACATCCCATAAGCTGATGGGGGACTGCGGCAGCACACGCCGGTACACTATAAAACATAACCTTATAACAACTAATACAACCCATGAGCTGAGGGGGGACTGCGGCTGCACATGCCGGTACACTGTAACACATAACCTTATAACAACTAATACATCCCATAGGCTGAGGGGGGACTGCGGCAGCACACGCCGGTACACAGTAACACATAACCTTATACCAACTAATACATCCCATAGGCTGAGGGGGACTGTGGCAGCATATTCTGGTACACTGTAACACATAACCGTATAACAACTAATACATCCCATAACCTGAGGGGGGACTGCGGCAGCACACGCCGGTACACTGTAACACATAACCGCATAACAACTAATACAACCCAAGGGCTGAGGGGGGACTGCAGCAGCACAGGCCGGTACACTGTAACACATAACCTTATAACAACTAATACATCCCATAGGCTGAGGGGGGACTGTGGCAGCACAGGCCGGTACACTGTGACACATAACTTTATAACAACTAATACATCCCATAGGCTGAGGGGGGACTGCGGCAGCACACGCCGGTACACTGTAACACATAACCTTATAATAACTAATACATCCCATAGGCTGAGGGGGGAATGCGGCAGCACACGCCGGTACACTGTAACACATAACCTTATAACAACTAATACATCCCATGGGCTGAGGGGGGACTGCGCCAGCACACGCCGGTACACTGTAACACATAACCTTATAACAACTAATACATTTCATAGGCTGAGGGGGGACTGCGGCAGCACACGCCAGTACACTGTACACATAACCTTATTCCAACTAATACATCCCATAGGCTGAGGGGGGACTGCGGCAGCACATGCCGAAACACAGTAACACATAACTTTATAATAACTAATACATCCCATAGGCTGAGGGGGGACTGCGGAAGCACACGCCGATAAACTGTAACACATAACCTTATAACAACTAATACATCCCATAGGCTGAGGGGGGACTGCGGAAGCACACGCCGATACACTGTGACACATAACCTTATAACAACTAATTCATCCCATAAGCTGAGGGGGGACTGCGGCAGCACACGCCGGTAAACTGTAACACATAACCTTATAATAACTAATACATCCCATAGGCTGAGGGGGGAATGCGGCAGCACACGCCGGTACACTGTAACACATAACCTTATAACAACTAATACATCCCATGGGCTGAGGGGGGACTGCGCCAGCACACGCCGGTACACTGTAACACATAACCTTATAACAACTAATTCATCCCATAAGCTGAGGGGGGACTGCGGCAGCACATGCCGGTACACTGTAACACATAACGTTATAATAACTAATACATCCCATAGGCTGAGGGGGGACTGCGGCAGCACACGCCGGTACACTGTAACACATAACCTTATAACAACTAATACAACCCATGGGCTGAGGGGGGACTGCGCCAGCACACGCCGGTACACTGTAACACATAACCTTATAACAACTAATACATCCCATAGGCTGAGGGGGGACTGCAGCACTAATACATCCCATGGGCTGAGGGGGGACTGCGGCAGCACACGCCGATACACAGTAACACATAACCTTATAACAACTAATACATCCCATAGGCTGAGGGGGGACTGCGGCAGCACACGCCGGTACACAGTAACACATAACATTATAACAACTGATACATCCCATAGGCTGAGGGCGGACTGTGGCAGCACACGCCGATAGACTGTAACACATAACCTTATAACAAATAATACATCCCATAGGCTGAGGGGGGACTGTGGCAGCACACGCCGGTACACTGTGACACATAACCTTATAACAACTAAAACATCCCATGGGCTGAAGGGGGAGTTCGGCAGCACACGCCAGTACACTGTAACACATAACCTTATAACAACTAATTCATCCCATAAGCTGAGGATGGACTGCGGCAGCACACGCCGGTACACTGAAACACATAACCTTATAACAACTAATAGATCCCATAGGCTGAGGGGGGACTGTGGAAGCACACGCAGGTACACTGTAACACATAACCTTATAACAACTAATACATCCCATAAGCTGAGGGGGGACTGCGGCAGCACACACCGGTACACTGTAACACATAACCTTATAACAACTAATACATCCCATGGGCTGAGGGGGGACTGCAGCAGCACACGCCGGTACACTATAACACATAACCTTATAACAACTTATACATCCCATAGGCTGAGGGGGGACTGTGGCAGCACACGCCGGTACACTGTAACACATAACCTTATAACAACTAATACATCCCATAGGCTGAGGGGGGACTGCGGCAGCACACGACGGTACACTGTAACACATAACCTTATAACAACTAATACATCCCATAGGCTGAGGGGGACTGCGGAAGCACAAGCCGGTACACTGTGACACATAACCTTATAACAACTAATACATCCCATAGGCTGAGGGGGGGCTGCGGCAGCACACGCCGGTACACTGTAACACATAACCTTATAATTACTAATACATCCCATGGGCTGAGGGGGGACTGCGGAAGCACAAGCCGGTACACTGTAACACATAACCTTATACCAACTAATACATCCCACAGGCTGAGGGGGGACTGCGGCAGCACACGCAGTTACACTGTAACACATAACCTTATAACAACTAATACATCCCATGGGCTGAGGGGGGACTGCAGAAGCACAAACCGGTACACTGTAACACATAACCTTTTTACAACTAATACATCCCATAAGCTGAGGGGGGACTGCGGCAGCACACGCCGGTACACTGTAACACATAACCTTATAACAACTAATACAACCCATGGGCTGAGGTGGGGACTGCAGCAGCACACGCCGGTACACTGTAACACTTAACTTTATAACAACTAATTCATCCCATAAGCTTAGGGGGGATTGCGGCAGCACACGCCGGTACACTGTAACACATAACCTTATAACAACTAATTCATCCCATAAGCTGAGGGGGGACTGCGGTAGCACACGCCGGTACACTGTAACACATAACCTTATAATAACGAAAACATCCCATAGGCTGCGGGGGGACTGCGGTAGCACATGACGGTACACTGTAACACATAACCTTATAACAACTAATACATCCCATGGGCTGAGGGGGGACTGCGGCAGCACACGCCGGTATACTGTAACACATAACCTTATAACAACTAATTCATCCCATAAGCTGAGGGGGGACTGCGGCAGCACACGCCGTTACACTGTAACACATAACCTTATAACAACTAATACATCCCATGGGCTATGGGGAGACTGCGGCAGCACACGCCGGTACACTATAACACATAACCTTATAACAACTAATACATCCCATAGGCTGAGGGGGGACTGCGGCACTAATTCATCCCATGGGCTGAGGGGGGACTGCGGCAGCACACGCCGGTACACAGTAACACTTAACATTATAACAACTAATACATCCCATAGGCTGAGGGGGGACTGTGGCAGCACACGCCGATACACTGTAACACATAATCTTATAACAAATAATACATCCCATAGGCTGAGGGGGGACTGTGGCAGCACACGCCGGTACACTGTAACACTTAACATTATAACAACTAATACATCCCATAGGCTGAGGGGGGACTGTGGCAGCACACGCCGATACACTGTAACACATAATCTTATAACAAATAATACATCCCATAGGCTGAGGGGGGACTGTGGCAGCACACGCCGGTACACTGTGACACATAACCTTATAATAAATAATACATCCCATAGGCTGAGGGGGGACTGCGGCAGCACACGCCGGTACACCGTGAAACAGAACCTTATAACAACTAATACATCCCATAGGCTGAGGGGGACTGCGGAAGCACACGCCGCTACACTGTGACACATAACCTTATAACAACTAAAACATCCCATGGGCTGAGGGGGTACTGCGGCAGCACACGCCGGTACACTGTAACACATAACCTTATAACAACTAATTCATCCCATAGGCTGAGGGGGGACTGCGGCAGCACACGCCGGTACACTGTAACACATAACCATATAACAACTAATACATCCCATAGGCTGAGGGGGGGACTGCGGCAGCACACGGCGGTACACTGTAACACATAACCTTATAACAACTATTTCATCCCATAAGCTGAGGGGGGACTGCGGCAGCACACGCCGATACACTGTAACACATAATCTTATAACAACTAATACATCCCATGGGCTGAGGGGGGACTTCGGCAGCACACGCCGGTACACTATAACACATAACCTTATAACAACTAATACATCCCATAGGCTGAGAGGGGTCTGTGGAAGCACACGCCGGTACACTGTGACACATAACCTTATAACAACTAATACATCCCATAGGCTGAGGGGGGACTGCGGCAGAACATGCCGGTACAGTGTAACACATAACCTTATAACTACTAATACATCCCATAGGCTGAGGGAACTGCGGCAGCACACGCAGTTACACTGTAACAAATAACCTTATAACAACTAATACATCCCATGGGCTGAGGGGGGACTGCGGAAGCACAAACCGGTACACTGTAACACATAACCTTTTTATAACTAATACATCCCATAAGCTGAGGGGGGACTGCGGCAGCACACGCCGGTACACTGTAACACATAACCTTATAACAACTAATACATCCCATATGCTGAGTGGGGACTGCGGCAGCACAAGCCGGTACACTGTAACACATAACCTTATTACAAATAATACATCCCATAAGCTGAGGGGGGATTTCGGCAGCACACGCCGGTACACTATAAAACATAACCTTATAACAACTAATACAACCCATGGGCTGAGGGGGGACTGCGGCTGCACATGCCGGTACACTGTAACACATAACCTTATAACAACTAATACATCCCATAGGCTGAGGGGGGACTGCGGCAGCACACGCCGGTACACAGTAACACTTAACATTATAACAACTAATACATCCCATAGGCTGAGGGGGGACTGTGGCAGCACATGCCGATACACTGTAACACATAACCTTATTACAACTAATACATCCCATAAGCTGAGGGGGGACTGCGGCAGCACATGCCGGTACACTATAAAACATAACCTTTTTACAACTAATACATCCCATAAGCTGAGGGGGGACTGCGGCAGCACACGCCGATACATAGTAACACATAACCTTATAACAACTAATACATCCCATAGGCTGAGGGGGGACTGCGGCAGCACACGCCGGTACACAGTAACACTTAACATTATAACAACTAATACATCCCATAGGCTGAAGGGGGACTGTGGCAGCACACGCCGATACACTGTAACACATAATCTTATAACAAATAATACATCCCATAGGCTGAGGGGGGACTGTGACAGCACACGCCGGTACACTGTGACACATAACCTTATAATAAATAATACATCCCATAGGCTGAGGGGGGACTGCGGCAGCACACGCCGGTACACCGTGAAACAAAACCTTATAACAACTAATACATCCCATAGGCTGAGGGGGACTGCGGAAGCACAAGCCGGTACACTGTGACACATAACCTTATAACAACTAATACATCCCATAGGCTGAGGGGGGGCTGCGGCAGCACACGCCGGTACACTGTAACACATAACCTTATAATTACTAATACATCCCATGGGCTGAGGGGGGACTGCGGAAGCACAAGCCGGTACACTGTAACACATAACCTTATACCAACTAATACATCCCACAGGCTGAGGGGGGACTGCGGCAGCACACGCAGTTACACTGTAACACATAACCTTATAACAACTAATACATCCCATGGGCTGAGGGGGGACTGCAGAAGCACAAACCGGTACACTGTAACACATAACCTTTTTACAACTAATACATCCCATAAGCTGAGGGGGGACTGCGGCAGCACACGCCGGTACACTGTAACACATAACCTTATAACAACTAATACAACCCATGGGCTGAGGTGGGGACTGCAGCAGCACACGCCGGTACACTGTAACACTTAACTTTATAACAACTAATTCATCCCATAAGCTTAGGGGGGATTGCGGCAGCACACGCCGGTACACTGTAACACATAACCTTATAACAACTAATTCATCCCATAAGCTGAGGGGGGACTGCGGTAGCACACGCCGGTACACTGTAACACATAACCTTATAATAACGAAAACATCCCATAGGCTGCGGGGGGACTGCGGTAGCACATGACGGTACACTGTAACACATAACCTTATAACAACTAATACATCCCATGGGCTGAGGGGGGACTGCGGCAGCACACGCCGGTATACTGTAACACATAACCTTATAACAACTAATTCATCCCATAAGCTGAGGGGGGACTGCGGCAGCACACGCCGTTACACTGTAACACATAACCTTATAACAACTAATACATCCCATGGGCTATGGGGAGACTGCGGCAGCACACGCCGGTACACTATAACACATAACCTTATAACAACTAATACATCCCATAGGCTGAGGGGGGACTGCGGCACTAATTCATCCCATGGGCTGAGGGGGGACTGCGGCAGCACACGCCGGTACACAGTAACACTTAACATTATAACAACTAATACATCCCATAGGCTGAGGGGGGACTGTGGCAGCACACGCCGATACACTGTAACACATAATCTTATAACAAATAATACATCCCATAGGCTGAGGGGGGACTGTGGCAGTACACGCCGGTACACTGTAACACTTAACATTATAACAACTAATACATCCCATAGGCTGAGGGGGGACTGTGGCAGCACACGCCGATACACTGTAACACATAATCTTATAACAAATAATACATCCCATAGGCTGAGGGGGGACTGTGGCAGCACACGCCGGTACACTGTGACACATAACCTTATAATAAATAATACATCCCATAGGCTGAGGGGGGACTGCGGCAGCACACGCCGGTACACAGTGAAACAGAACCTTATAACAACTAATACATCCCATAGGCTGAGGGGGACTGCGGAAGCACACGCCGCTACACTGTGACACATAACCTTATAACAACTAAAACATCCCATGGGCTGAGGGGGTACTGCGGCAGCACACGCCGGTACACTGTAACACATAACCTTATAACAACTAATTCATCCCATAGGCTGAGGGGGGACTGCGGCAGCACACGCCGGTACACTGTAACACATAACCATATAACAACTAATACATCCCATAGGCTGAGGGGGGGACTGCGGCAGCACACGGCGGTACACTGTAACACATAACCTTATAACAACTATTTCATCCCATAAGCTGAGGGGGGACTGCGGCAGCACACGCCGATACACTGTAACACATAATCTTATAACAACTAATACATCCCATGGGCTGAGGGGGGACTTCGGCAGCACACGCCGGTACACTATAACACATAACCTTATAACAACTAATACATCCCATAGGCTGAGAGGGGTCTGTGGAAGCACACGCCGGTACACTGTGACACATAACCTTATAACAACTAATACATCCCATAGGCTGAGGGGGGACTGCGGCAGAACATGCCGGTACAGTGTAACACATAACCTTATAACTACTAATACATCCCATAGGCTGAGGGAACTGCGGCAGCACACGCAGTTACACTGTAACAAATAACCTTATAACAACTAATACATCCCATGGGCTGAGGGGGGACTGCGGAAGCACAAACCGGTACACTGTAACACATAACCTTTTTATAACTAATACATCCCATAAGCTGAGGGGGGACTGCGGCAGCACACGCCGGTACACTGTAACACATAACCTTATAACAACTAATACATCCCATATGCTGAGTGGGGACTGCGGCAGCACAAGCCGGTACACTGTAACACATAACCTTATTACAAATAATACATCCCATAAGCTGAGGGGGGATTTCGGCAGCACACGCCGGTACACTATAAAACATAACCTTATAACAACTAATACAACCCATGGGCTGAGGGGGGACTGCGGCTGCACATGCCGGTACACTGTAACACATAACCTTATAACAACTAATACATCCCATAGGCTGAGGGGGGACTGCGGCAGCACACGCCGGTACACAGTAACACTTAACATTATAACAACTAATACATCCCATAGGCTGAGGGGGGACTGTGGCAGCACATGCCGATACACTGTAACACATAACCTTATTACAACTAATACATCCCATAAGCTGAGGGGGGACTGCGGCAGCACATGCCGGTACACTATAAAACATAACCTTTTTACAACTAATACATCCCATAAGCTGAGGGGGGACTGCGGCAGCACACGCCGATACATAGTAACACATAACCTTATAACAACTAATACATCCCATAGGCTGAGGGGGGACTGCGGCAGCACACGCCGGTACACAGTAACACTTAACATTATAACAACTAATACATCCCATAGGCTGAAGGGGGACTGTGGCAGCACACGCCGATACACTGTAACACATAATCTTATAACAAATAATACATCCCATAGGCTGAGGGGGGACTGTGACAGCACACGCCGGTACACTGTGACACATAACCTTATAATAAATAATACATCCCATAGGCTGAGGGGGGACTGCGGCAGCACACGCCGGTACACCGTGAAACAAAACCTTATAACAACTAATACATCCCATAGGCTGAGGGGGACTGCGGAAGCACACGCCGCTACACTGTGACACATAACCTTATAACAACTAAAACATCCCATGGGCAGAGGGGGGACTGCGGCAGCACACGCCGGTACACTGTAACACATAACCTTATAACAACTAATTCATCCCATAGGCTGAGGGGGGACTGCGGAAGCACACGCCGGTACACTGTAACACATAACCATATAACAACTAATACATCCCATAGGCTGAGGGGGGGACTGCTGCAGCACACGGCGGTACACTGTAACACATAACCTTATAACAACTAATTCATCCCATAAGCTGAGGGGGGACTGCGGTAGCACACGCCGGTACACTGTAACACATAATCTTATAACAACTAATACATCCCATGGGCTGAGGGGGGACTTCGGCAGCACACGCCGGTACACTATAACACATAACCTTATAACAACTAATACATCCCATAGGCTGAGGGGGGTCTGTGGCAGCACACGCCGGTACACTGTGACACATAACCTTATAACAACTAATACATCCCATAGGCTGAGGGGGGACTGTGGCAGCACACGCCGGTACACTATAACACATAACCTTATAACAACTAATACAACCCATAGGCTGAGGGGGGGACTGCGGCAGAACATGCCGGTACAGTGTAACACATAACCTTATAACTACTAATACATCCCATGGGCTGAGGGGGGACTGCGGAAGCACAAGCCGGTACACTGTAACACATAACCTTATACCAACTAATACATCCCACAGGCTGAGGGAACTGCGGCAGCACACGCAGTTACACTGTAACACATAACCTTATAACAACTAATACATCCCATGGGCTGAGGGGGGACTGCGGAAGCACAAACCGGTACACTGTAACACATAACCTTTTTATAACTAATACATCCCATAAGCTGAGGGGGGACTGCGGCAGCACACGCCGGTACACTGTAACACATAACCTTATAACAACTAATACATCCCATATGCTGAGGGGGGACTGCGGCAGCACAAGCCGGTACACTGTAACATATAACCTTATTACAACTAATACATCCCATAAGCTGAGGGGGGACTGCGGCAGCACACGCTGGTACACTATAAAACATAATCTTATAACAACTAATACAACCCATGGGCTGAGGGGGGACTGCGGCTGCACATGCCGGTACACTGTAACACATAACCTTATAACAACTAATACATCCCATAGGCTGAGGGGGGACTGCGGCAGCACACGCAGGTACACTGTAACACATAACCTTATAACAACTAATTCATCCCATAAGCTGAGGGGGGACTGCGGTAGCACACGCCGGTACACTGTAACACATAACCTTATAATAACTAATACATCCCATAGGCTGCGGGGGGACTGCGGCAGCACACGCCGGTACACTGTAACACATAACCTTATAACAACTAATACATCCCATGGGCTGAGGGGGGACTGCGGCAGCACACGAAGGTATACTGTAACACATAACCTTATAACAGCTAATTCATCCCATAAGCTGAGGGGGGACTGCAGCAGCACACGCCGTTACACTGTAACACATAACCTTATAACAACTAATACATCCCATGGGCTGAGGGGGGACTGCGGCAGCACACGCCGGTACACTATAACACATAACCTTATAACAACTAATACATCCCATAGGCTGAGGGGGGGCAGCGGCAGCACACGCCGGTACACTGTAACACATAAACTTATAATTAATACATCCCATGGGCTGAGGGGGGACTGCGGAAGCACAAGCAGGTACACTGTAACACATAACCTTATACCAACTAATACATCCCACAGGCTGAGGGGGGACTGCGGCAGCACACGCAGTTACACTGTAACACATAACCTTATAACAACTAATACATCCCATGGGCTGAGGGGGGACTGCAGAAGCACAAACCGGTACACTGTAACACATAACCTTTTTACAACTAATACATCCCATAAGCTGAGGGGGGACTGCGGCAGCACACGCCGGTACACTGTAACACATAACCTTATAACAACTAATACAACCCATGGGCTGAGGGGGGACTGCGGCAGCACACGCCGGTACACTGTAACACTTAACCTTATAACAACTAATTCATCCCATAAGCTTAGGGGGGATTGCGGCAGCACACGCCGGTACACTGTAACACATAACCCTATAACAACTAATTCATCCCATAAGCTGAGGGGGGACTGCGGTAGCACACGCCGGTACACTGTAACACATAACCTTATAATAACTAATACATCCCATAGGCTGCGGGGGGACTGCGGCAGCACACTCCAGTACACTGTAACACATAACCTTATAACAACTAATACATCCCATGGGCTGAGGGGGGACTGCGGAAGCACACGCCGGTATACTGTAACACATAACCTTATACCAACTAATACATCCCATAGGCTGAGGGGGACTGTGGCAGCATATTCTGGTACACTGTAACACATAACCGTATAACAACTAATACATCCCATAACCTGAGGGGGGACTGCGGCAGCACACGCCGGTACACTGTAACACATAACCGTATAACAACTAATACAACCCAAGGGCTGAGGGGGGACTGCAGCAGCACAGGCCGGTACACTGTAACACATAACCTTATAACAACTAATACATCCCATAGGCTGAGGGGGGACTGTGGCAGCACAGGCCGGTACACTGTGACACATAACCTTATAACAACTAATACATCGCATAGGCTGAGGGGGGACTGCGGCAGCACACGCCGGTACACTGTAACACATAACCTTATAACAACTAATACATTTCATAGGCTGAGGGGGGACTGCGCCAGCACACGCCAGTACACTGTACACATAACCTTATTCCAACTAATACATCCCATAGGCTGAGGGGGAACTGCGGCAGCACATGCCGAAACACAGTAACACATAACTTTATAATAACTAATACATCCCATAGGCTGAGGGGGGACTGCGGAAGCACACGCCGATACACTGTAACACATAACCTTATAACAACTAATACATCCCATAGGCTGAGGGGGGACTGCGGAAGCACACGCCGATACACTGTGACACATAACCTTATAACAACTAATTCATCCCATAAGCTGAGGGGGGACTGCGGCAGCACACGCCGGTACACTGTAACACATAACCTTATAATAACTAATACATCCCATAGGCTGAGGGGGGACTGCGGCAGCACACGCCGGTACACTGTAACACATAACCTTATAACAACTAATACATCCCATGGGCTGAGGGGGGACTGCGCCAGCACACGCCGGTACACTGTAACACATAACCTTATAACAACTAATTCATCCCATAAGCTGAGGGGGGACTGCGGCAGCACACGCCGGTACACTGTAACACATAACGTTATAATAACTAATACATCCCATAGGCTGAGGGGGGACTGCGGCAGCACACGCCGGTACACTGTAACACATAACCTTATAACAACTAATACAACCCATGGGCTGAGGGGGGACTGCGCCAGCACACGCCGGTACACTGTAACACATAACCTTATAACAACTAATACATCCCATAGGCTGAGGGGGGGACTGCGGCAGCACACGGCGGTACACTGTAACTTATAACCTTATAACAACTATTTCATCCCATAAGCTGAGGGGGGACTGCGGCAGCACACGCCGATACACTGTAACACATAATCTTATAACAACTAATACATCCCATGGGCTGAGGGGGGACTTCGGCAGCACACGCCGGTACACTATAACACATAACCTTATAACAACTAATACATCCCATAGGCTGAGAGG
Source organism: Taudactylus pleione (assembly GCA_031769625.1). Lineage (NCBI taxonomy): Eukaryota > Metazoa > Chordata > Amphibia > Anura > Myobatrachidae > Taudactylus > Taudactylus pleione. The sequence goes on along the minus strand of JAUIMM010000353.1, from coordinate 73,525 downwards.
GGTCTGTGGAAGCACACGCCGGTACACTGTGACACATAACCTTATAACAACTAATACATCCCATAGGCTGAGGGGGGACTGCGGCAGAACATGCCGGTACAGTGTAACACATAACCTTATAACTACTAATACATCCCACAGGCTGAGGGAACTGCGGCAGCACACGCAGTTACACTGTAACACATAACCTTATAACAACTAATACATCCCATGGGCTGAGGGGGGACTGCGGAAGCACAAACCGGTACACTGTAACACATAACCTTTTTATAACTAATACATCCCATAAGGTGAGGGGGGACTGCGGCAGCACACGCCGGTACACTGTAACACATAACCTTATAACAACTAATACATCCCATATGCTGAGTGGGGACTGCGGCAGCACAAGCCGGTACACTGTAACACATAACCTTATTACAACTAATACATCCCATAAGCTGAGGGGGGATTTCGGCAGCACACGCCGGTACACTATAAAACATAACCTTATAACAACTAATACAACCCATGGGCTGAGGGGGGACTGCGGCTGCACATGCCGGTACACTGTAACACATAACATTATAACAACTAATACATCCCATAGGCTGAGGGGGGACTGCGGCAGCACACGCCGGTACACAGTAACACTTAACATTATAACAACTAATACATCCCATAGGCTGAGGGGGGACTGTGGCAGCACACGCCGATACACTGTAACACATAACCTTATTACAACTAATACATCCCATAAGCTGAGGGGGGACTGCGGCAGCACACGCCGGTACACTATAAAACATAACCTTTTTACAACTAATACATCCCATAAGCTAAGGGGGGACTGTGGCAGCACACGCCGATACACAGTAACACATAACCTTATAACAACTAATACATCCCATAGGCTGAGGGGGGACTGCAGCAGCACACGCCGGTACACAGTAACACTTAACATTATAACAACTAATACATCCCATAGGCTGAGGGGGGACTGTGGCAGCACACGCCGATACACTGTAACACATAATCTTATAACAAATAATACATCCCATAGGCTGAGGGGGGACTGTGGCAGCACACGCCGGTACACTGTGACACATAACCTTATAATAAATAATACATCCCATAGGCTGAGGGGGGACTGCGGCAGCACACGCCGGTACACCGTGAAACAGAACCTTATAACAACTAATACATCCCATAGGCTGAGGGGGACTGCGGAAGCACACGCCGCTACACTGTGACACATAACCTTATAACAACTAAAACATCCCATGGGCAGAGGGGGGACTGCGGCAGCACACGCCGGTACACTGTAACACATAACCTTATAACAACTAATTCATCCCATAGGCTGAGGGGGGACTGCGGAAGCACACGCCGGTACACTGTAACACATAACCATATAACAACTAATACATCCCATAGGCTGAGGGGGGGACTGCGGCAGCACACGGCGGTACACTGTAACACATAACCTTATAACAACTAATTCATCCCATAAGCTGAGGGGGGACTGCGGTAGCACACGCCGGTACACTGTAACACATAATCTTATAACAACTAATACATCCCATGGGCTGAGGGGGGACTTCGGCAGCACACGCCGGTACACTATAACACATAACCTTATAACAACTAATACATCCCATAGGCTGAGGGGGGTCTGTGGCAGCACACGCCGGTACACTGTGACACATAACCTTATAACAACTAATACATCCCATAGGCTGAGGGGGGACTGTGGCAGCACACGCCGGTACACTATAACACATAACCTTATAACAACTAATACATCCCATAGGCTGAGGGGGGTCTGTGGCAGCACACGCCGGTACACTGTGACACATAACCTTATAACAACTAATACATCCCATAGGCTGAGGGGGGACTGTGGCAGCACACGCCTGTACACTATAACACATAACCTTATAACAACTAATACAACCCATAGGCTGAGGGGGGACTGCGGCAGAACATGCCGGTACAGTGTAACACATAACCTTATAACTACTAATACATCCCATGGGCTGAGGGGGGACTGCGGAAGCACAAGCCGGTACACTGTAACACATAACCTTATACCAACTAATACATCCCACAGGCTGAGGGAACTGCGGCAGCACACGCAGTTACACTGTAACACATAACCTTATAACAATTAATACATCCCATGGGCTGAGGGGGGACTGCGGAAGCACAAACCGGTACACTGTAACACATAACCTTTTTATAACTAATACATCCCATAAGCTGAGGGGGGACTGCGGCAGCACACGCCGGTACACTGTAACACATAACCTTATAACAACTAATACATCCCATATGCTGAGGGGGGACTGCGGCAGCACAAGCCGGTACACTGTAACACATAACCTTATTACAACTAATACATCCCATAAGCTGAGGGGGGACTGCGGCAGCACACGCCGGTACACTATAAAACATAACCTTATAACAACTAATACAACCCATGGGCTGAGGGGGGACTGCGGCTGCACATGCCGGTACACTGTAACACATAACCTTATAACAACTAATACATCCCATAGGCTGAGGGGGGACTGCGGCAGCACACGCCGGTACACAGTAACACATAACCTTATAACAACTAATTCATCCCATAAGCTGAGGGGGGACTGCGGTAGCACACGCCGGTACACTGTAACACATAACCTTATAATAACTAATACATCCCATAGGCTGCGGGGGGACTGCGGCAGCACACGCCGGTACACTGTAACACATAACCTTATAACAACTAATACATCCCATGGGCTGAGGGGGGACTGCGGCAGCACACGAAGGTATACTGTAACACATAACCTTATAACAACTAATTCATCCCATAAGCTGAGGGGGGACTGCAGCAGCACAAGCCGTTACACTGTAACACATAACCTTATAACAACTAATACATCCCATGGGCTGAGGGGGGACTGCGGCAGCACACGCCGGTACACTATAACACATAACCTTATAACAACTAATACATCCCATAGGCTGAGGGGGGGCAGCGGCAGCACACGCCGGTACACTGTAACACATAACCTTATAATTAATACATCCCATGGGCTGAGGGGGGACTGCGGAAGCACAAGCAGGTACACTGTAACACATAACCTTATACCAACTAATACATCCCACAGGCTGAGGGGGGACTGCGGCAGCACACGCAGTTACACTGTAACACATAACCTTATAACAACTAATACATCCCATGGGCTGAGGGGGGACTGCAGAAGCACAAACCGGTACACTGTAACACATAACCTTTTTACAACTAATACATCCCATAAGCTGAGGGGGGACTGCGGCAGCACACGCCGGTACACTGTAACACATAACCTTATAACAACTAATACAACCCATGAGCTGAGGGGGGGACTGCGGCAGCACACGCCGGTACACTGTAACACTTAACCTTATAACAACTAATTCATCCCATAAGCTTAGGGGGGATTGCGGCAGCACACGCCGGTACACTGTAACACATAACCCTATAACAACTAATTCATCCCATAAGCTGAGGGGGGACTGCGGTAGCACACGCCGGTACACTGTAACACATAACCTTATAATAACTAATACATCCCATAGGCTGCGGGGGGACTGCGGCAGCACACTCCAGTACACTGTAACACATAACCTTATAACAACTAATACATCCCATGGGCTGAGGGGGGACTGCGGCAGCACACGCCGGTATACTGTAACACATAACCTTATACCAACTAATACATCCCATAGGCTGAGGGGGACTGTGGCAGCATATTCTGGTACACTGTAACACATAACCGTATAACAACTAATACATCCCATAACCTGAGGGGGGACTGCGGCAGCACACGCCGGTACACTGTAACACATAACCGTATAACAACTAATACAACCCAAGGGCTGAGGGGGGACTGCAGCAGCACAGGCCGGTACACTGTAACACATAACCTTATAACAACTAATACATCCCATAGGCTGAGGGGGGACTGTGGCAGCACAGGCCGGTACACTGTGACACATAACCTTATAACAACTAATACATCCCATAGGCTGAGGGGGGACTGCGGCAGCACACGCCGGTACACTGTAACACATAACCTTATAACAACTAATACATTTCATAGGCTGAGGGGGGACTGCGGTAGCACACGCCAGTACACTGTACACATAACCTTATTCCAACTAATACATCCCATAGGCTGAGGGGGGACTGCGGCAGCAAATGCCGAAACACAGTAACACATAACTTTATAATAACTAATACATCCCATAGGCTGAGGGGGGACTGCGGAAGCACACGCCGATACACTGTAACACATAACCTTATAACAACTAATACATCCCATAGGCTGAGGGGGGACTGCGGAAGCACACGCCGATACACTGTGACACATAACCTTATAACAACTAATTCATCCCATAAGCTGAGGGGGGACTGCGGCAGCACACGCCGGTACACTGTAACACATAACCTTATAATAACTAATACATCCCATAGGCTGAGGGGGGACTGCGGCAGCACACGCCGGTACACTGTAACACATAACCTTATAACAACTAATACATCCCATGGGCTGAGGGGGGACTGCGCCAGCACACGCCGGTACACTGTAACACATAACCTTATAACAACTAATTCATCCCATAAGCTGAGGGGGGACTGCGGCAGCACACGCCGGTACACTGTAACACATAACGTTATAATAACTAATACATCCCATAGGCTGAGGGGGGACTGCGGCAGCACACGCCGGTACACTGTAACACATAACCTTATAACAACTAATACAACCCATGGGCTGAGGGGGGACTGCGCCAGCACACGCCGGTACACTGTAACACATAACCTTATAACAACTAATACATCCCATAGGCTGAGGGGGGACTGCGGCACTAATACATCCCATGGGCTGAGGGGGGACTGCGGCAGCACACGCCGATACACAGTAACACATAACCTTATAACAACTAATACATCCCATAGGCTGAGGGGGGACTGCGGCAGCACACGCCGGTACACAGTAACACATAACATTATAACAACTGATACATCCCATAGGCTGAGGGCGGACTGTGGCAGCACACGCCGATAGACTGTAACACATAACCTTATAACAAATAATACATCCCATAGGCTGAGGGGGGACTGTGGCAGCACACGCCGGTACACTGTGACACATAACCTTATAACAACTAAAACATCCCATGGGCTGAAGGGGGAGTTCGGCAGCACACGCCAGTACACTGTAACACATAACCTTATAACAACTAATTCATCCCATAGGCTGAGGGGGGACTGCGGCAGCACACGCCGGTACACTGAAACACATAACCTTATAACAACTAATAGATCCCATAGGCTGAGGGGGGACTGTGGAAGCACACGCAGGTACACTGTAACACATAACCTTATAACAACTAATACATCCCATAAGCTGAGGGGGGACTGCGGCAGCACACACCGGTACACTGTAACACATAACCTTATAACAACTAATACATCCCATGGGCTGAGGGGGGACTGCAGCAGCACACACCGGTACACTATAACACATAACCTTATAACAACTTATACATCCCATAGGCTGAGGGGGGACTGTGGCAGCACACGCCGGTACACTGTGACACATAACCTTATAACAACTAATACATCCCATAGGCTGAGGGGGGACTGTGGCAGCACACGCCGGTACACTATAACACATAACCTTATAACAACTAATACAACCCATAGGCTGAGGGGGGACTGCGGCAGAACATGCCGGTACACTGTAACACATAACCTTATAACAACTAATACATCCCATAGGCTGAGGGGGGACTGCGGCAGCACACGACGGTACACTGTAACACATAACCTTATAACAACTAATACATCCCATAGGCTGAGGGGGACTGCGGAAGCACAAGCCGGTACACTGTGACACATAACCTTATAACAACTAATACATCCCATAGGCTGAGGGGGGGCTGCGGCAGCACACGCCGGTACACTGTAACACATAACCTTATAATTACTAATACATCCCATGGGCTGAGGGGGGACTGCAGAAGCACAAGCCGGTACACTGTAACACATAACCTTATACCAACTAATACATCCCACAGGCTGAGGGGGGACTGCGGCAGCACACGCAGTTACACTGTAACACATAACCTTATAACAACTAATACATCCCATGGGCTGAGGGGGGACTGCGGCAGCACACGCCGGTACACTGTAACACATAACCTTATAACAACTAATACAACCCATGGGCTGAGGTGGGGACTGCGGCAGCACACGCCGGTACACTGTAACTCTTAACCTTATAACAACTAATTCATCCCATAAGCTTAGGGGGGATTGCGGCAGCACACGCCGGTACACTGTAACACATAACCTTATAACAACTAATTCATCCCAAAGGCTGAGGGGGGACTGCGGTAGCACACGCCGGTACACTGTAACACATAACCTTATAATAACGAATACATCCCATAGGCTACGGGGGGACTGCGGTAGCACATGCCGGTACACTGTAACACATAACCTTATAACAACTAATACATCCCATGGGCTGAGGGGGGACTGCGGCAGCACACGCCGGTATACTGTAACACATAACCTTATAACAACTAATTCATCCCATAAGCTGAGGGGGGACTGCGGCAGCACACGCCGTTACACTGTAACACATAACCTTATAACAACTAATACATCCCATAGGCTGAGGGGGGACTGCAGCACTAATTCATCCCATGGGCTGAGGGGGGACTGCGGCAGCACACGCCGGTACACAGTAACACTTAACATTATAACAACTAATACATCCCATAGGCTGAGGGGGGACTGTGGCAGCACACGCCGATACACTGTAACACATAATCTTATAACAAATAATACATCCCATAGGCTGAGGGGGGACTGTGGCAGCACACGCCAGTACACTGTAACACTTAACATTATAACAACTAATACATCCCATAGGCTGAGGGGGGACTGTGGCAGCACACGCCGATACACTGTAACACATAATCTTATAACAAATAATACATCCCATAGGCTGAGGGGGGACTGTGGCAGCACACGCCGGTACACTGTGACACATAACCTTATAATAAATAATACATCCCATAGGCTGAGGGGGGACTGCGGCAGCACACGCCGGTACACTGTAACACATAACCTTTTTATAACTAATACATCCCATAAGCTGAGGGGGGACTGCGGCAGCACACGCCGGTACACTGTAACACATAACCTTATAACAACTAATACATCCCATATGCTGAGTGGGGACTGCGGCAGCACAAGCCGGTACACTGTAAAACATAACCTTATTACAACTAATACATCCCATAAGCTGAGGGGGGATTTCGGCAGCACACGCCGGTACACTATAAAACATAACCTTATAACAACTAATACAACCCATGGGCTGAGGGGGGACTGCGGCTGCACATGCCGGTACACTGTAACACATAACCTTATAACAACTAATACATCCCATAGGCTGAGGGGGGACTGCGGCAGCACACGCCGGTACACAGTAACACTTAACATTATAACAAATAATACATCCCATAGGCTGAGGGGGGACTGTGGCAGCACACGCCGATACACTGTAACACATAACCTTATTACAACTAATACATCCCATAAGCTGAGGGGGGACTGCGGCAGCACACGCCGGTACACTATAAAACATAACCTTTTTACAACTAATACATCCCATAGGCTGAGGGGGGACTGCGGCAGCACACGCCGGTACACAGTAACACTTAACATTATAACAACTAATACATCCCATAGGCTGAGGGGGGACTGTGGCAGCACACGCCGATACACTGTAACACATAATCTTATAACAAATAATACATCCCATAGGCTGAGGGGGGACTGTGGCAGCACACGCCGGTACACTGTGACACATAACCTTATAATAAATAATACATCCCATAGGCTGAGGGGGGACTGCGGCAGCACACGCCGGTACACCGTGAAACAGAACCTTATAACAACTAATACATCCCATAGGCTGAGGGGGACTGCGGAAGCACACGCCGCTACACTGTGACACATAACCTTATAACAACTAAAACATCCCATGGGCAGAGGGGGGACTGCGGCAGCACACGCCGGTACACTGTAACACATAACCTTATAACAACTAATTCATCCCATAGGCTGAGGGGGGACTGCGGAAGCACACGCCGGTACACTGTAACACATAACCATATAACAACTAATACATCCCATAGGCTGAGGGGGGGACTGCGGCAGCACACGGCGGTACACTGTAACACATAACCTTATAACAACTAATTCATCCCATAAGCTGAGGGGGGACTGCGGTAGCACACGCCGGTACACTGTAACACATAATCTTATAACAACTAATACATCCCATGGGCTGAGGGGGGACTTCGGCAGCACACGCCGGTACACTATAACACATAACCTTATAACAACTAATACATCCCATAGGCTGAGGGGGGTCTGTGGCAGCACACGCCGGTACACTGTGACACATAACCTTATAACAACTAATACATCCCATAGGCTGAGGGGGGACTGTGGCAGCACACGCCGGTACACTATAACACATAACCTTATAACAACTAATACAACCCATAGGCTGAGGGGGGACTGCGGCAGAACATGCTGGTACAGTGTAACACATAACCTTATAACTACTAATACATCCCATGGGCTGAGGGGGGACTGCGGAAGCACAAGCCGGTACACTGTAACACATAACCTTATACCAACTAATACATCCCACAGGCTGAGGGAACTGCGGCAGCACACGCAGTTACACTGTAACACATAACCTTATAACAACTAATACATCCCATGGGCTGAGGGGGGACTGCGGAAGCACAAACCGGTACACTGTAACACATTACCTTTTTATAACTAATACATCCCATAAGCTGAGGGGGGACTGCGGCAGCACACGCCGGTACACTGTAACACATAACCTTATAACAACTAATACATCCCATATGCTGAGGGGGGACTGCGGCAGCACAAGCCGGTACACTGTAACACATAACCTTATTACAACTAATACATCCCATAAGCTGAGGGGGGACTGCGGCAGCACACGCCGGTACACTATAAAACATAACCTTATAACAACTAATACAACCCATGGGCTGAGGGGGGACTGCGGCTGCACATGCCGGTACACTGTAACACATAACCTTATAACAACTAATACATCCCATAGGCTGAGGGGGGACTGCGGCAGCACACGCCGGTACACAGTAACACATAACCTTATAACAACTAATTAATCCCATAAGCTGAGGGGGGACTGCGGTAGCACACGCCGGTACACTGTAACACATAACCTTATAATAACTAATACATCCCATAGGCTGCGGGGGGACTGCGGCAGCACACGCCGGTACACTGTAACACATAACCTTATAACAACTAATACATCCCATGGGCTGAAGGGGGACTGCGGCAGCACACGAAGGTATACTGTAACACATAACCTTATAACAACTAATTCATCCCATAAGCTGAGGGGGGACTGCAGCAGCACACGCCGTTACACTGTAACACATAACCTTATAACAACTAATACATCCCATGGGCTGAGGGGGGACTGCGGCAGCACACGCCGGTACACTATAACACATAACCTTATAACAACTAATACATCCCATAGGCTGAGGGGGGGCAGCGGCAGCACACGCCGGTACACTGTAACACATAACCTTATAATTAATACATCCCATGGGCTGAGGGGGGACTGCGGAAGCACAAGCAGGTACACTGTAACACATAACCTTATACCAACTAATACATCCCACAGGCTGAGGGGGGACTGCGGCAGCACACGCAGTTACACTGTAACACATAACCTTATAACAACTAATACATCCCATGGGCTGAGGGGGGACTGCAGAAGCACAAACTGGTACACTGTAACACATAACCTTTTTACAACTAATACATCCCATAAGCTGAGGGGGGACTGCGGCAGCACACGCCGGTACACTGTAACACATAACCTTATAACAACTAATACAACCCATGGGCTGAGGGGGGGACTGCGGCAGCACACGCCGGTACACTGTAACACTTAACCTTATAACAACTAATTCATCCCATAAGCTTAGGGGGGATTGCGGCAGCACACGCCGGTACACTGTAACACATAACCCTATAACAACTAATTCATCCCATAAGCTGAGGGGGGACTGCGGTAGCACACGCCGGTACACTGTAACACATAACCTTATAATAACTAATACATCCCATAGGCTGCGGGGGGACTGCAGCAGCACACTCCAGTACACTGTAACACATAACCTTATAACAACTAATACATCCCATGGGCTGAGGGGGGACTGCGGCAGCACACGCCGGTATACTGTAACACATAACCTTATAACAACTAATTCATCCCATAAGCTGAGGGGGGACTGCGGCAGCACACGCCGTTACACTGTAACACATAACCTTATAACAACTAATACATCCCATGGGCTGAGGGGGGACTGCGGCAGCACACGCCGGTACACTATAACACATAACCTTATAACAACTAATACATACCATAGGCTGAGGGGGACTGCGGCACTAATTCATCCCATGGGCTGAGGGGGGACTGCGGCAGCACACGCCGATACACAGTAACACATAACCTTATAACAACTAATACATCCCATAGGCTGAGGGGGGACTGCGGCAGCACACGCCGGTACACAGTAACACTTAACATTATAACAACTAATACATCCCATAGGCTGAGGGGGGACTGTGGCAGCACACGCCGATACACTGTAACACATAATCTTATAACAAATAATACATCCCATAGGCTGAGGGGGGACTGTGGCAGCACACGCCGCTACACTGTGACACATAACCTTATAATAAATAATACATCCCATAGGCTGAGGGGGGACTGCGACAGCACACGCCGGTACACCGTGAAACAGAACCTTATAACAACTAATACATCCTATAGGCTGAGGGGGACTGCGGAAGCACACGCCGCTACACTGTGACACATAACCTTATAACAACAAAAACATCCCATGGGCTGAGGGGGGACTGCGGCAGCACACGCCGGTACACTGTAACACATAACCTTATAACAACTAATTCATCCCATAGGCTGAGGGGGGACTGCGGCAGCACACGCCGGTACACTGTAACACATAACCATATAACAACTAATACATCCCATAGGCTGAGGGGGGGACTGCGGCAGCACACGGCGGTACACTGTAACACATAACCTTATAACAACTAATTCATCCCATAAGCTGAGGGGGGACTGCGGCAGCACACGCCGGTACACTGTAACACATAATCTTATAACAACTAATACATCCCATGGGCTGAGGGGGGACTTCGGCAGCACACGCCGGTACACTATAACACATAACCTTATAACAACTAATACATCCCATAGGCTGAGGGGGGACTGCGGCAGCACACGCCGGTATACTGTAACACATAACCTTATAACAACTAATTCATCCCATAAGCTGAGGGGGGACTGCGGCAGCACACGCCGTTACACTGTAACACATAACCTTATAACAACTAATACATCCCATGGGCTGAGGGGGGACTGCGGCAGCACACGCCGGTACACTATAACACATAACCTTATAACAACTAATACATACCATAGGCTGAGGGGGACTGCGGCACTAATTCATCCCATGGGCTGAGGGGGGACTGCGGCAGCACACGCCGATACACAGTAACACATAACCTTATAACAACTAATACATCCCATAGGCTGAGGGGGGACTGCGGCAGCACACGCCGGTACACAGTAACACTTAACATTATAACAACTAATACATCCCATAGGCTGAGGGGGGACTGTGGCAGCACACGCCGATACACTGTAACACATAATCTTATAACAAATAATACATCCCATAGGCTGAGGGGGGACTGTGGCAGCACACGCCGCTACACTGTGACACATAACCTTATAATAAATAATACATCCCATAGGCTGAGGGGGGACTGCGACAGCACACGCCGGTACACCGTGAAACAGAACCTTATAACAACTAATACATCCTATAGGCTGAGGGGGACTGCGGAAGCACACGCCGCTACACTGTGACACATAACCTTATAACAACAAAAACATCCCATGGGCTGAGGGGGGACTGCGGCAGCACACGCCGGTACACTGTAACACATAACCTTATAACAACTAATTCATCCCATAGGCTGAGGGGGGACTGCGGCAGCACACGCCGGTACACTGTAACACATAACCATATAACAACTAATACATCCCATAGGCTGAGGGGGGGACTGCGGCAGCACACGGCGGTACACTGTAACACATAACCTTATAACAACTAATTCATCCCATAAGCTGAGGGGGGACTGCGGCAGCACACGCCGGTACACTGTAACACATAATCTTATAACAACTAATACATCCCATGGGCTGAGGGGGGACTTCGGCAGCACACGCCGGTACACTATAACACATAACCTTATAACAACTAATACATCCCATAGGCTGAGGGGGGTCTGTGGCAGCACACGCCGGTACACTGTGACACATAACCTTATAACAACTAATACATCTCATAGGCTGAGGGGGGACTGTGGCAGCACACGCCGGTACACTATAACACATAACCTTATACCAACTAATACATCCCACAGGCTGAGGGGGGACTGCGGCAGCACACGCAGTTACACTGTAACACATAACCTTATAACAACTAATACAACCCATAGGCTGAGGGGGGACTGCGGCAGAACATGCCGGTACAGTGTAACACATAACCTTATAACTACTAATACATCCCATGGGCTGAGGGGGGACTGCGGAAGCACAAGCCGGTACACTGTAACACATAACCTTATACCAACTAATACATCCCACAGGCTGAGGGGGGACTGCGGCAGCACACGCAGTTACACTGTAACACATAACCTTATAACAACTAATACATCCCATGGGCTAAGGGGGGACTGCGGAAGCACAAACCGGTACACTGTAACACATAACCTTTTTATAACTAATACATCCCATAAGCTGAGGGGGGACTGCGGCAGCACACGCCGGTACACTGTAACACATAACCTTATAACAACTAATACATCCCATAAGCTGAGGGGGGGACTGCGGCAGCACACGCCGGTACACTATAAAACATAACCTTATAACAACTATTACAACCCATGGGCTGAGGGGGGACTGCGGCTGCACATGCCAGTACACTGTAACACATAACCTTATAACAACTAATACATCCCATAGGCTGAGGGGGGACTGCGGCAGCACATGCCGGTACACAGTAACACATAACCTTATACCAACTAATACATCCCATAGGCTGAGGGGGACTGTGGCAGCATATTCTGGTACACTGTAACACATAACCGTATAACAACTAATACATCCCATAGGCTGAGGGGGGACTGCGGAAGCACACGCCGGTACACCATGAAACTTACAGTAACCTTATAACAACTAATACATCCCATAGGCTGAGGGGGGACTGCGGCAGCACACGCAGTTACACTGTAACACATAACCTTATAACAACTAATACATCCCATGGGCTGAGGGGGGACTGCGGCAGCACATGCCGGTACACTGTAACACATAACCTTATAACAACTAATTCATCCCATAAGCTTAGGGGGGATTGCGGCAGCACACGCAGGTACACTGTAACACATAACCCTATAACAACTAATTCATCCCATAAGCTGAGGGGGGACTGCGGTAGCACACGCCGGTACACTGTAACACATAACCTTATAATAACTAATACATCCCATAGGCTGCGGGGGGACTGCGGCAGCACACTCCAGTACACTGTAACACATAACCTTATAACAACTAATACATCCCATGGGCTGAGGGGGGACTGCGGCAGCACACGCCGGTATACTGTAACACATAACCTTATAACAACTAATTCATCCCATAAGCTGAGGGGGGACTGCGGCAGCACACGCCGTTACACTGTAACACATAACCTTATAACAACTAATACATCCCATGGGCTGAGGGGGGACTGCGGCAGCACACGCCGGTACACTATAACACATAACCTTATAACAACTAATACATACCATAGGCTGAGGGGGGACTGCGGCACTAATTCATCCCATGGGCTGAGGGGGGACTGCGGCAGCACACGCCGATACACAGTAACACATAACCTTATAACAACTAATACATCCCATAGGCTGAGGGGGGACTGCGGCAGCACACGCCGGTACACAGTAACACTTAACATTATAACAACTAATACATCCCATAGGCTGAGGGGGGGACTGTGGCAGCACACGCCGATACACTGTAACACATAATCTTATAACAAATAATACATCCCATAGGCTGAGGGGGGACTGCGACAGCACACGCCGGTACACCGTGAAACAGAACCTTATAACAACTAATACATCCCATAGGCTGAGGGGGACTGCGGAAGCACACGCCGCTACACTGTGACACATAACCTTATAACAACAAAAACATCCCATGGGCTGAGGGGGGGACTGCGGCAGCACACGCCGGTACACTGTAACACATAACCTTATAACAACTAATTCATCCCATAGGCTGAGGGGGGACTGCGGCAGCACACGCCGGTACACTGTAACACATAACCATATAACAACTAATACATCCCATAGGCTGAGGGGGGGACTGCGGCAGCACACGGCGGTACACTGTAACACATAACCTTATAACAACTAATTCATCCCATAAGCTGAGGGGGGACTGCGGCAGCACACGCCGGTACACTGTAACACATAATCTTATAACAACTAATACATCCCATGGGCTGAGGGGGGACTTCGGCAGCACACGCCGGTACACTATAACACATAACCTTATAACAACTAATACATCCCATAGGCTGAGGGGGGTCTGTGGCAGCACACGCCGATACACTGTGACACATAACCTTATAACAACTAATACATCTCATAGGCTGAGGGGGGACTGTGGCAGCACACGCCGGTACACTATAACACATAACCTTATACCAACTAATACATCCCACAGGCTGAGGGGGGGACTGCGGCAGCACACGCAGTTACACTGTAACACATAACCTTATAACAACTAATACATCCCATGGGCTGAGGGGGGACTGCGGAAGCACAAACCGGTACACTGTAACACATAACCTTTTTATAACTAATACATCCCATAAGCTGAGGGGGGACTGCGGCAGCACACGCCGGTACACTGTAACACATAACCTTATAACAACTAATACATCCCATATGCTGAGGGGGGACTGCGGCAGCACAAGCCGGTACACTGTAACACATAACCTTATTACAACTAATACATCCCATAAGCTGAGGGGGGACTGCGGCAGCACACGCCGGTACACTATAAAACATAACCTTATAACAACTAATACAACCCATGGGCTGAGGGGGGACTGCGGCTGCACATGCCGGTACACTGTAACACATAACCTTATAACAACTAATACATCCCATAGGCTGAGGGGGGACTGCGGCAGCACACGCCGGTACACAGTAACACATAACCTTATAACAACTAATTCATCCCATAAGCTGAGGGGGGACTGCGGTAGCACACGCCGGTACACTGTAACACATAACCTTATAATAACTAATACATCCCATAGGCTGCGGAGGGACTGCGGCAGCACACGCCGGTACACTGTAACACATAACCTTATAACAACTAATACATCCCATGGGCTGAGGGGGGACAGCGGCAGCACACGCCGGTATACTGTAACACATAACCTTATAACAACTAATTCATCCCATAAGCTGAGGGGGGACTGCGGCAGCAGACGCCGTTACACTGTAACACATAACCTTATAACAACTAATACATCCCATGGGCTGAGGGGGGACTGCGGCAGCACACGCCGGTACACTATAACACATAACCTTATAACAACTAATACATCGCATAGGCTGAGGGGGGACTGCGGCACTAATTAATCCCATGGGCTGAGGGGGGACTGCGGCAGCACACGCCGATACACAGTAACACATAACCTTATAACAACTAATACATCCCATAGGCTGAGGGGGGACTGCGGCAGCACACGCCGGTACACAGTAACTCTTAACATTATAACAACTAATACATCCCATAGGCTGAGGGGGGACTGTGGAAGCACACGCCGATACACTGTAACACATAATCTTATAACAAATAATACATCCCATAGGCTGAGGGGGGACTGTGGCAGCACACGCCGGTACACTGTGACACATAACCTTATAATAAATAATACATCCCATAGGCTGAGGGGGGACTGCGGCAGCACACGCCGGTACACCGTGAAACAGAACCTTATAACAACTAATACATCCCATAGGCTGAGGGGGACTGCGGAAGCACACGCCGCTACACTGTGACACATAACCTTATAACAACTAAAACATCCCATGGGCTGAGGGGGGGACTGCGGCAGCACACGCCGGTACACTGTAACACATAACCTTATAACAACTAATTCATCCCATAGGCTGAGGGGGGACTGCGGCAGCACACGCCGGTACACAGTAACACTTAACATTATAACAACTAATACATCCCATAGGCTGAGGGGGGACTGTGGCAGCACACGCCGATACACTGTAACACATAATCTTATAACAAATAATACATCCCATAGGCTGAGGGGGGACTGTGGCAGCACACGCCGGTACACTGTGACACATAACCTTATAATAAATAATACATCCCATAGGCTGAGGGGGGACTGCGGCAGCACACGCCGGTACACTGTAACACATAATCTTATAACAACTAATACATCCCATTGGCTGAGGGGGGACTTCGGCAGCACACGCCGGTACACTATAACACATAACCTTATAACAACTAATACATCCCATAGGCTGAGGGCGGTCTGTGGCAGCACACGCCGGTACACTGTGACACATAACCTTATAACAACTAATACATCCCATAGGCTGAGGGGGGACTGTGGCAGCACACGCCGGTACACTATAACACATAACCTTATAACAACTAATACAACCCATAGGCTGAGGGGGGGACTGCGGCAGAACATGCCGGTACAGTGTAACACATAACCTTATAACTACTAATACATCCCATGGGCTGAGGGGGGACTGCGGAAGCACAAGCCGGTACACTGTAACACATAACCTTATACCAACTAATACATCCCACAGGCTGAGGGGGGACTGCAGCAGCACACGCAGTTACACTGTAACACATAACCTTATAACAACTAATACATCCCATGGGCTAAGGGGGGACTGCGGAAGCACAAACCGGTACACTGTAACACATAACCTTTTTATAACTAATACATCCCATAAGCTGAGGGGGGACTGCGGCAGCACACGCCGGTACACTGTAACACATAACCTTATAACAACTAATACATCCCATAAGCTGAGGGGGGACTGCGGCAGCACACGCCGGTACACTATAAAACATAACCTTATAACAACTATTACAACCCATGGGCTGAGGGGGGACTGCGGCTGCACATGCCAGTACACTGTAACACATAACCTTATAACAACTAATACATCCCATAGGCTGAGGGGGGACTGCGGCAGCACATGCCGGTACACAGTAACACATAACCTTATACCAACTAATACATCCCATAGGCTGAGGGGGGACTGTGGCAGCATATTCTGGTACACTGTAACACATAACCGTATAACAACTAATACATCCCATAGGCTGAGGGGGGACTGCGGAAGCACACACCAGTACACCATGAAACTTACAGTAACCTTATAACAACTAATACATCCCATAGGCTGAGGGGGGACTGCGGCAGCACACGCAGTTACACTGTAACACATAACCTTATAACAACTAATACATCCCATGGGCTGAGGGGGGACTGCGGCAGCACATGCCGGTACACTGTAACACATAACCTTATAACAACTAATACATCCCATAGGCTGAGGGGGACTGCGGAAGCACAAGCCAGTACACTGTGACACATAACCTTATAACAACTAATACATCCCATAGGCTGAGGGAGGACTGCGGCAGCACAGGCCGGTACACAGTAACACATAACCTTATAACAACTAATACATCCCATAGGCTGAGGGGGGGCTGCGGAAGCACATGCCGGTACACTGTAACACATAACCTTATAACAACTAATACATCCCATAGGCTGAGGGGGGACTTCGGCAGCACAGGCCGGTACACTGTGACACATAACCTTATAACAACTAATACATCCCATAAGCTGAGGGGGGACTGCGGCAGCACACGATGGTACACTATAACACATAACCTTATAACAACTAATACAATCCATGGGCTGAGGGGGGGACTGCGGCAGCACACGCCGGTACACTGTAACACATAACCTTATAACAACTAATTCATCCCACAGGCTGAGGGGGGACTGCGGCAGCACACGCAGTTACACTGTAACACATAACCTTATAACAACTAATACATCCCATGGGCTGAGGGGGGGACTGCGGAAGCACAAACCGGTACACTGTAACACATAACCTTTTTATAACTAATACATCCCATAAGCTGAGGGGGGGACTGCGGCAGCACACGCCGGTACACTATAACACATAACCTTATAACAACTAATACATCCCATAAGCTGAGGGGGGACTGCGGCAGCACACGCCGGTACACTATAAAACATAACCTTATAACAACTAATACAACCCATGGGCTGAGGGGGGACTGCGGCTGCACATGCCAGTTCACTGTAACACATAACCTTATAACAACTAATACATCCCATAGGCTGAGGGGGGACTGCGGCAGCACACGCCGGTACACAGTAACACATAACCTTATACCAACTAATACATCCCATAGGCTGAGGGGGACTGTGGCAGCATATTCTGGTACACTGTAACACATAACCGTATAACAACTAATACATCCCATAGGCTGAGGGGGGGACTGCGGAAGCACACGCCGGTACACCATGAAACTTACAGTAACCTTATAACAACTAATACATCCCATAGGCTGAGGGGGGACTGCGGCAGCACACGCAGTTACACTGTAACACATAACCTTATAACAACTAATACATCCCATGGGCTGAGGGGGGACTGCGGCAGCACATGCCGGTACACTGTAACACATAACCTTATAACAACTAATACATCCCATAGGCTGAGGGGGACTGCGGAAGCACAAGCCAGTACACTGTGACACATAACCTTATAACAACTAATACATCCCATAGGCTGAGGGAGGACTGCGGCAGCACAGGCCGGTACACAGTAACACATAACCTTATAACAACTAATACATCCCATAGGCTGAGGGGGGGCTGCGGAAGCACATGCCGGTACACTGTAACACATAACCTTATAACAACTAATACATCCCATAGGCTGAGGGGGGACTTCGGCAGCACAGGCCGGTACACTGTGACACATAACCTTATAACAACTAATACATCCCATAAGCTGAAGGGGGACTGCGGCAGCACACGATGGTACACTATAACACATAACCTTATAACAACTAATACAATCCATGGGCTGAGGGGGGGACTGCGGCAGCACACGCCGGTACACTGTAACACATAACCTTATAACAACTAATTCATCCCACAGGCTGCGGGGGGACTGCGGCAGCACACGCAGTTACACTGTAACACATAACCTTATAACAACTAATACATCCCATGGGCTGAGGGGGGACTGCGGAAGCACAAACCGGTACACTGTAACACATAACCTTTTTATAACTAATACATCCCATAAGCTGAGGGGGGACTGCGGCAGCACACGCCGGTACACTGTAACCCATAACCTTATAACAACTAATACAACCCATGGGCTGAGGGGGGACTGCGGCTGCACATGCCAGTTCACTGTAACACATAACCTTATAACAACTAATACATCCCATAGGCTGAGGGGGGACTGCGGCAGCACACGCCGGTACACAGTAACACATAACCTTATACCAACTAATACATCCCATAGGCTGAGGGGGACTGTGGCAGCATATTCTGGTACACTGTAACACATAACCGTATAACAACTAATACATCCCATAGGCTGAGGGGGGACTGCGGAAGCACACGCCGGTACACCATGAAACTTACAGTAACCTTATAACAACTAATACATCCCATAGGCTGAGGGGGGACTGCGGCAGCACACGCAGTTACACTGTAACACATAACCTTATAACAACTAATACATCCCATGGGCTGAGGGGGGACTGCGGCAGCACATGCCGGTACACTGTAACACATAACCTTATAACAACTAATACATCCCATAGGCTGAGGGGGACTGCGGAAGCACAAGCCAGTACACTGTGACACATAACCTTATAACAACTAATACATCCCATAGGCTGAGGGAGGACTGCGGCAGCACAGGCCGGTACACAGTAACACATAACCTTATAACAACTAATACATCCCATAGGCTGAGGGGGGGCTGCGGAAGCACATGCCGGTACACTGTAACACATAACCTTATAACAACTAATACATCCCATAGGCTGAGGGGGACTTCGGCAGCACAGGCCGGTACACTGTGACACATAACCTTATAACAACTAATACATCCCATAAGCTGAGGGGGGACTGCGGCAGCACACGATGGTACACTATAACACATAACCTTATAACAACTAATACAATCCATGGGCTGAGGGGGGGACTGCGGCAGCACACGCCGGTACACTGTAACACATAACCTTATAACAACTAATTCATTCCATAAGCTGAGGGGGGACTGCGACAGCACACGCCGGTACACTGTAACACATAACCTTATAACAACTAATTCATCCCATAAACTGAAGGGGGACTGCGGCAGCACATGCCGGTACACTGTAACACATAACCTTATAACAACTAATACATCCCATAGGCTGAGGGGGACTGCGGAAGCACAAGCCAGTACACTGTGACACATAACCTTATAACAACTAATACATCCCATAGGCTGAGGGAGGACTGCGGCAGCACAGGCCGGTACACAGTAACACATAACCTTATAACAACTAATACATCCCATACGCTGAGGGGGGGCTGCGGCAGCACACGCCGGTACACTGTGACACATAACCTTATAACAACTAATACATCCTATAAGCTGAGGGGGGACTGCGGCAGCACAGGCCGGTACACTGTAACACATAACCTTATAACAACTAATACATCCCATAGGCTGAGGGGGGACTGCGGCAGCACACGACGGTACACTATAACACATAACCTTATAATAACTAATACAACCCATGGGCTGAGGGGGGGACTGCGGCAGCACACGCCGGTACACTGTAACACATAACCTTATAACAACTAATTCATCCCATAAGCTGAGGGGGGACTGCGGCAGCACACGCCGGTACACTGTAACACATAACCTTATAACAACTAATTCATCCCATAGGCTGAGGGGGGACTGCGGCAGCACACGCCGGTACACTGTAACACATAACCATATAACAACTAATACATCCCATAGGCTGAGGGGGGGACTGCGGCAGCACACGGCGGTACACTGTAACACATAACCTTATAACAACTAATTCATCCCATAAGCTGAGGGGGGACTGCGGCAGCACACGCCGGTACACTGTAACACATAATCTTATAACAACTAATACATCCCATGGGCTGAAGGGGGACTTCGGCAGCACACGCCGGCACACTATAACACATAACCTTATAACAACTAATACATCCCATAGGCTGAGGGGGGTCTGTGGCAGCACACGCCGGTACACTGTGACACATAACCTTATAACAACTAATACATCCCATAGGCTGAGGGGGGACTGTGGCAGCACACGCCGGTACACTATAACACATAACCTTATAACAACTAATACAACCCAGAGGCTGAGGGGGGACTGCGGCAGAACATGCCGGTACAGTGTAACACATAACCTTATAACTACTAATACATCCCATGTGCTGAGGGGGGACTGCGGAAGCACAAGCCGGTAAACTGTAACACATAACCTTATACCAACTAATACATCCCACAGGCTGAGGGGGGACTGCGGCAGCACACGCAGTTACACTGTAACACATAACCTTATAACAACTAATACATCCCATGGGCTGAGGGGGGACTGCGGAAGCACAAACCGGTACACTGTAACACATAACCTTTTTATAACTAATACATCCCATAAGCTAAGGGGGGACTGCGGCAGCACACGCCGGTACACTGTAACACATAACCTTATAACAACTAATACATCCCATAAGCTGAGGGGGGACTGCGGCAGCACACGCCGGTACACTATAAAACATAACCTTATAACAACTAATACAACCCATGGGCTGAGGGGGGACTGCGGCTGCACATGCCGGTACACTGTAACACATAACCTTATAACAACTAATACATCCCATAGGCTGAGGGGGGACTGCGGCAGCACACGCCGGTACACAGTAACACATAACCTTATACCAACTAATACATCCCATAGGCTGAGGGGGACTGTGGCAGCATATTCTGGTACACTGTAACACACAACCGTATAACAACTAATACATCCCATAGGCTGAGGGGGGACTGCGGAAGCACACGCCGGTACACCATGAAACTTACAGTAACCTTATAACAACTAATACATCCCATAGGCTGAGGGGGGACTGCGGCAGCACACGCAGTTACACTGTAACACATAACCTTATAACAACTAATACATCCCATGGGCTGAGGGGGGACTGCGGCAGCACATGCCGGTACACTGTAACACATAACCTTATAACAACTAATACATCCCATAGGCTGAGGGGGACTGCGGAAGCACAAGCCAGTACACTGTGACACATAACCTTATAACAACTAATACATCCCTTAGGCTGAGGGAGGACTGCGGCAGCACAGGCCGTTACACAGTAACACATAACCTTATAACAACTAATACATCCCATAGGCTGAGGGGGGGCTGCGGAAGCACATGCCGGTACACTGTAACACATAACCTTATAACAACTAATACATCCCATAGGCTGAGGGGGGACTTCGGCAGCACAGGCCGGTACACTGTGACACATAACCTTATAACAACTAATACATCCCATAGGCTGAGGGAGGACTGCGGCAGCACAGGCCGGTACACAGTAACACATAACCTTATAACAACTAATACATCCCATAGGCTGAGGGGGGACTGCGGCAGCACACGACGGTACACTATAACACATAACCTTATAATAACTAATACAACCCATGGGCTGAGGGGGGGACTGCGGCAGCACACGCCGGTACACTGTAACACATAACCTTATAACAACTAATTCATCCCATAAGCTGAGGGGGGACTGCGGCAGCACACGCCGGTACACTGTAACACATAACCTTATAACAACTAATTCATCCCATAGGCTGAGGGGGGACTGCGGCAGCACACGCCGGTACACTGTAACACATAACCATATAACAACTAATACATCCCATAGGCTGAGGGGGGGACTGCGGCAGCACACGGCGGTACACTGTAACACATAACCTTATAACAACTAATTCATCCCATAAGCTGAGGGGGGACTGCGGCAGCACACGCCGGTACACTGTAACACATAATCTTATAACAACTAATACATCCCATGGGCTGAGGGGGGACTTCGGCAGCACACGCCGGCACACTATAACACATAACCTTATAACATCTAATACATCCCATAGGCTGAGGGGGGTCTGTGGCAGCACACGCCGGTACACTGTGACACATAACCTTATAACAACTAATACATCCCATAGGCTGAGGGGGGACTGTGGCAGCACACGACGGTACACTATAACACATAACCTTATAACAACTAATACAACCCATAGGCTGAGGGGGGACTGCGGCAGAACATGCCGGTACAGTGTAACACATAACCTTATAACTACTAATACATCCCATGTGCTGAGGGGGGACTGCGGAAGCACAAGCCGGTACACTGTAACACATAACCTTATACCAACTAATACATCCCACAGGCTGAGGGGGGACTGCGGCAGCACACGCAGTTACACTGTAACACATAACCTTATAACAACTAATACATCCCATGGGCTGAGGGGGGACTGCGGAAGCACAAACCGGTACACTGTAACACATAACCTTTTTATAACTAATACATCCCATAAGCTAAGGGGGGACTGCGGCAGCACACGCCGGTACACTGTAACACAT
Organism: Taudactylus pleione; assembly: GCA_031769625.1. Classification (NCBI taxonomy): domain Eukaryota; kingdom Metazoa; phylum Chordata; class Amphibia; order Anura; family Myobatrachidae; genus Taudactylus; species Taudactylus pleione. The sequence continues at coordinate 49,406 of JAUIMM010000353.1, read as the reverse complement.
AACCTTATAACAACTAATACATCCCATAAGCTGAGGGGGGACTGCGGCAGCACACGCCGGTACACTATAAAACATAACCTTATAACAACTAATACAACCCATGGGCTGAGGGGGGACTGCGGCTGCACATGCCGGTACACTGTAACACATAACCTTATAACAACTAATACATCCCATAGGCTGAGGGGGGACTGCGGCAGCACACGCCGGTACACAGTAACACATAACCTTATACCAACTAATACATCCCATAGGCTGAGGGGGACTGTGGCAGCATATTCTGGTACACTGTAACACATAACCGTATAACAACTAATACATCCCATAAGCTGAGGGGGGACTGCGACAGCACACGCCGGTACACTGTAACACATAACCTTATAACAACTAATTCATCCCATAAACTGAAGGGGGACTGCGGCAGCACATGCCGGTACACTGTAACACATAACCTTATAACAACTAATACATCCCATAGGCTGAGGGGGGACTGCGGCAGCACACGACGGTACACTATAACACATAACCTTATAATAACTAATACAACCCATGGGCTGAGGGGGGGACTGCGGCAGCACACGCCGGTACACTGTAACACATAACCTTATAACAACTAATTCATCCCATAAGCTGAGGGGGGACTGCGGCAGCACACGCCGGTACACTGTAACACATAACCTTATAACAACTAATTCATCCCATAGGCTGAGGGGGGACTGCGGCAGCACACGCCGGTACACTGTAACACATAACCATATAACAACTAATGCATCCCATAGGCTGAGGGGGGGACTGCGGCAGCACACGGCGGTACACTGTAACACATAACCTTATAACAACTAATTCATCCCATAAGCTGAGGGGGGACTGCGGCAGCACACGCCGGTACACTGTAACACATAATCTTATAACAACTAATACATCCCATGGGCTGAGGGGGGACTTCGGCAGCACACGCCGGCACACTATAACACATAACCTTATAACAACTAATACATCCCATAGGCTGAGGGGGGTCTGTGGCAGCACACGCCGGTACACTGTGACACATAACCTTATAACAACTAATACATCCCATAGGCTGAGGGGGGACTGTGGCAGCACACGCCGGTACACTATAACACATAACCTTATAACAACTAATACAACCCATAGGCTGAGGGGGGACTGCGGCAGAACATGCCGGTACAGTGTAACACATAACCTTATAACTACTAATACATCCCATGTGCTGAGGGGGGACTGCGGAAGCACAAGCCGGTAAACTGTAACACATAACCTTATACCAACTAATACATCCCACAGGCTGAGGGGGGACTGCGGCAGCACACGCAGTTACACTGTAACACATAACCTTATAACAACTAATACATCCCATGGGCTGAGGGGGGACTGCGGAAGCACAAACCGGTACACTGTAACACATAACCTTTTTATAACTAATACATCCCATAAGCTAAGGGGGGACTGCGGCAGCACACGCCGGTACACTGTAACACATAACCTTATAACAACTAATACATCCCATAAGCTGAGGGGGGACTGCGGCAGCACACGCCGGTACACTATAAAACATAACCTTATAACAACTAATACAACCCATGGGCTGAGGGGGGACTGCGGCTGCACATGCCGGTACACTGTAACACATAACCTTATAACAACTAATACATCCCATAGGCTGAGGGGGGACTGCGGCAGCACACGCCGGTACACAGTAACACATAACCTTATACCAACTAATACATCCCATAGGCTGAGGGGGACTGTGGCAGCATATTCTGGTACACTGTAACACATAACCGTATAACAACTAATACATCCCATAGGCTGAGGGGGGACTGCGGAAGCACACGCCGGTACACCATGAAACTTACAGTAACCTTATAACAACTAATACATCCCATAGGCTGAGGGGGGACTGCGGCAGCACACGCAGTTACACTGTAACACATAACCTTATAACAACTAATACATCCCATGGGCTGAGGGGGGACTGCGGCAGCACATGCCGGTACACTGTAACACATAACCTTATAACAACTAATACATCCCATAGGCTGAGGGGGACTGCGGAATCACAAGCCAGTACACTGTGACACATAACCTTATAACAACTAATACATCCCTTAGGCTGAGGGAGGACTGCGGCAGCACAGGCCGTTACACAGTAACACATAACCTTATAACAACTAATACATCCCATAGGCTGAGGGGGGGCTGCGGAAGCACATGCCGGTACACTGTAACACATAACCTTATAACAACTAATACATCCCATAGGCTGAGGGGGGACTTCGGCAGCACAGGCCGGTACACTGTGACACATAACCTTATAACAACTAATACATCCCATAGGCTGAGGGAGGACTGCGGCAGCACAGGCCGGTACACAGTAACACATAACCTTATAACAACTAATACATCCCATAGGCTGAGGGGGGACTGCGGCAGCACACGACGGTACACTATAACACATAACCTTATAATAACTAATACAACCCATGGGCTGAGGGGGGGACTGCGGCAGCACACGCCGGTACACTGTAACACATAACCTTATAACAACTAATTCATCCCATAAGCTGAGGGGGGACTGCGGCAGCACACGCCGGTACACTGTAACACATAACCTTATAACAACTAATTCATCCCATAGGCTGAGGGGGGACTGCGGCAGCACACGCCGGTACACTGTAACACATAACCATATAACAACTAATACATCCCATAGGCTGAGGGGGGGACTGCGGCAGCACACGGCGGTACACTGTAACACATAACCTTATAACAACTAATTCATCCCATAAGCTGAGGGGGGACTGCGGCAGCACACGCCGGTACACTGTAACACATAATCTTATAACAACTAATACATCCCATGGGCTGAGGGGGGACTTCGGCAGCACACGCCGGCACACTATAACACATAACCTTATAACAACTAATACATCCCATAGGCTGAGGGGGGTCTGTGGCAGCACACGCCGGTACACTGTGACACATAACCTTATAACAACTAATACATCCCATAGGCTGAGGGGGGACTGTGGCAGCACACGCCGGTACACTATAACACATAACCTTATAACAACTAATACAACCCATAGGCTGAGGGGGGACTGCGGCAGAACATGCCGGTACAGTGTAACACATAACCTTATAACTACTAATACATCCCATGTGCTGAGGGGGGACTGCGGAAGCACAAGCCGGTACACTGTAACACATAACCTTATACCAACTAATACATCCCACAGGCTGAGGGGGGACTGCGGCAGCACACGCAGTTACACTGTAACACATAACCTTATAACAACTAATACATCCCATGGGCTGAGGGGGGACTGCGGAAGCACAAACCGGTACACTGTAACACATAACCTTTTTATAACTAATACATCCCATAAGCTAAGGGGGGACTGCGGCAGCACACGCCGGTACACTGTAACACATAACCTTATAACAACTAATACATCCCATAGGCTGAGGGGGGACTGCGGCAGCACACGCCGGTACACAGTAACACATAACCTTATACCAACTAATACATCCCATAGGCTGAGGGGGACTGTGGCAGCATATTCTGGTACACTGTAACACATAACCGTATAACAACTAATACATCCCATAGGCTGAGGGGGGACTGCGGAAGCACACGCCGGTACACCATGAAACTTACAGTAACCTTATAACAACTAATACATCCCATAGGCTGAGGGGGGACTGCGGCAGCACACGCAGTTACACTGTAACACATAACCTTATAACAACTAATACATCCCATGGGCTGAGGGGGGACTGCGGCAGCACATGCCGGTACACTGTAACACATAACCTTATAACAACTAATACATCCCATAGGCTGAGGGGGACTGCGGAATCACAAGCCAGTACACTGTGACACATAACCTTATAACAACTAATACATCCCTTAGGCTGAGGGAGGACTGCGGCAGCACAGGCCGTTACACAGTAACACATAACCTTATAACAACTAATACATCCCATAGGCTGAGGGGGGGCTGCGGAAGCACATGCCGGTACACTGTAACACATAACCTTATAACAACTAATACATCCCATAGGCTGAGGGGGGACTTCGGCAGCACAGGCCGGTACACTGTGACACATAACCTTATAACAACTAATACATCCCATAGGCTGAGGGAGGACTGCGGCAGCACAGGCCGGTACACAGTAACACATAACCTTATAACAACTAATACATCCCATAGGCTGAGGGGGGACTGCGGCAGCACACGACGGTACACTATAACACATAACCTTATAATAACTAATACAACCCATGGGCTGAGGGGGGGACTGCGGCAGCACACGCCGGTACACTGTAACACATAACCTTATAACAACTAATTCATCCCATAAGCTGAGGGGGGACTGCGGCAGCACACGCCGGTACACTGTAACACATAACCTTATAACAACTAATTCATCCCATAGGCTGAGGGGGGACTGCGGCAGCACACGCCGGTACACTGTAACACATAACCATATAACAACTAATACATCCCATAGGCTGAGGGGGGGACTGCGGCAGCACACGGCGGTACACTGTAACACATAACCTTATAACAACTAATTCATCCCATAAGCTGAGGGGGGACTGCGGCAGCACACGCCGGTACACTGTAACACATAATCTTATAACAACTAATACATCCCATGGGCTGAGGGGGGACTTCGGCAGCACACGCCGGCACACTATAACACATAACCTTATAACAACTAATACATCCCATAGGCTGAGGGGGGTCTGTGGCAGCACACGCCGGTACACTGTGACACATAACCTTATAACAACTAATACATCCCATAGGCTGAGGGGGGACTGTGGCAGCACACGCCGGTACACTATAACACATAACCTTATAACAACTAATACAACCCATAGGCTGAGGGGGGACTGCGGCAGAACATGCCGGTACAGTGTAACACATAACCTTATAACTACTAATACATCCCATGTGCTGAGGGGGGACTGCGGAAGCACAAGCCGGTACACTGTAACACATAACCTTATACCAACTAATACATCCCACAGGCTGAGGGGGGACTGCGGCAGCACACGCAGTTACACTGTAACACATAACCTTATAACAACTAATACATCCCATGGGCTGAGGGGGGACTGCGGAAGCACAAACCGGTACACTGTAACACATAACCTTTTTATAACTAATACATCCCATAAGCTAAGGGGGGACTGCGGCAGCACACGCCGGTACACTGTAACACATAACCTTATAACAACTAATACATCCCATAAGCTGAGGGGGGACTGCGGCAGCACACGCCGGTACACTATAAAACATAACCTTATAACAACTAATACAACCCATGGGCTGAGGGGGGACTGCGGCTGCACATGCCGGTACACTGTAACACATAACCTTATAACAACTAATACATCCCATAGGCTGAGGGGGGACTGCGGCAGCACACGCCGGTACACAGTAACACATAACCTTATACCAACTAATACATCCCATAGGCTGAGGGGGACTGTGGCAGCATATTCTGGTACACTGTAACACATAACCGTATAACAACTAATACATCCCATAGGCTGAGGGGGGACTGCGGAAGCACACGCCGGTACACCATGAAACTTACAGTAACCTTATAACAACTAATACATCCCATAGGCTGAGGGGGGACTGCGGCAGCACACGCAGTTACACTGTAACACATAACCTTATAACAACTAATACATCCCATGGGCTGAGGGGGGACTGCGGCAGCACATGCCGGTACACTGTAACACATAACCTTATAACAACTAATACATCCCATAGGCTGAGGGGGACTGCGGAAGCACAAGCCAGTACACTGTGACACATAACCTTATAACAACTAATACATCCCTTAGGCTGAGGGAGGACTGCGGCAGCACAGGCCGTTACACAGTAACACATAACCTTATAACAACTAATACATCCCATAGGCTGAGGGGGGGCTGCGGAAGCACATGCCGGTACACTGTAACACATAACCTTATAACAACTAATACATCCCATAGGCTGAGGGGGACTGCGGAAGCACAAGCCAGTACACTGTGACACATAACCTTATAACAACTAATACATCCCATAGGCTGAGGGAGGACTGCGGCAGCACAGGCCGGTACACACTAACACATAACCTTATAACAACTAATACATCCCATACGCTGAGGGGGGGCTGCGGCAGCACAGGCCGGTACACTGTAACACATAACCTTATAACAACTAATACATCCCATAGGCTGAGGGGGGAGTGCGGCAGCACACGACGGTACACTATAACACATAACCTTATAATAACTAATACAACCCATGGGCTGAGGGGGGGACTGCGGCAGCACACGCCGGTACACTGTAACACATAACCTTATAACAACTAATTCATCCCATAAGCTGAGGGGGGACTGCGGCAGCACACGCCGGTACACTGTAACACATAACCTTATAACAACTAATTCATCCTATAAACTGAGGGGGGACTGCGGCAGCACACGCCGGTACACTGTAACACATAACCTTATAACAACTAATACATCCCATAGGCTGAGGGGGGACTGCGGCAGCACACGCCGGTACACTGTGACACATAACCTTATAACAACTAATACATCCCATAAGCTGAGGGGGGACTGCGGCAGCACACGACGGTACACTGTAACACATAACCTTATACCAACTAATACAACCCATGGGCTGAGGGGGGGACTGCGGCAGCACACGCCGGTACACTGTAACACATAACCTTATAACAACTAATTCATCCCATAAGCTGAGGGGGGACTGCGGCAGCACACGCCGGTACACTGTAACACATAACCTTATAACAACTAATTCATCCCATAATCTGAGGGGGGACTGCGGTAGCACACTCCGGTACACTGTAACACATAACCGTATAACAACTAATACAACCCATGGGCTGAGGGGGGACTGCGGCAGCACATGCTGGTACACTGTAACACATAACCTTATAACAACTAATACATCCCATAGGCTGAGGGGGACTGTGGCAGCATATTCTGGTACACTGTAACACATAACCGTATAACAACTAATACATCCCATAACCTGAGGGGGGACTGCGGCAGCACACGCCGGTACACTGTAACACATAACCGTATAACAACTAATACAACCCAAGGGCTGAGGGGGGACTGCAGCAGCACAGGCCGGTACACTGTAACACATAACCTTATAACAACTAATACATCCCATAGGCTGAGGGGGACTGCAGCAGCACACGCCGGTACACTGTAACACATAACCTTATAACAACTAATTCATCCCATAAGCTGAGGGGGGACTGCGGCAGCACACGCCGGTACACTGTAACACATAACCTTATAACAACTAATACATCCCATAGGCTGAGGGGGGACTGCGGTAGCACACGCCGGTACTCCGTGAAACATACAGTAACCTTATAACAACGAATGCATCCCATAGGCTGACTGCTGTAAATCTACAGTCCATACAATAGTTATTTACAGCTATACAACCTAAGATTATTATGCACTGCCTCCTCCCTGACAGAGGAAGTGGATATATACTGTTGAGTGTCTTTGTAATATTAACCCAAGTATTGAACAAAGACAATAAAATAATTGAATTTTACTGAAAGTCAACAGTGGAAGAAATTGTACAGAGAGAAGTAATGCACCAAAGGGAGGAACTTAACCAAGCTGCAAGTATCAATTAACCACAGGTTAGCAGAACCGGGAACGGCAAGATTTCAGAATACAGAGAAGAAGTAGTCAGATTATAACCCGTCCCTCCTATCATCCTTACACTCCATACACTCCAATACAAGATTACCAGTTATTAACTGTTATTGCTCTGATAAGGCTTTTCTTTTAAAATGCAATTTAACAAATCTATATGCAAGCCCGGAAGCACTGGCCTACAGTTCACTAGTCACTTTACGGTCACTGCATATGTGCGCATGCATGAGACAGCTAGCCTATTGTTTGGGTTTTTTTTTAAATCTGTTGTATTGAAAATGTATCAATATATAAACAAAAGAGAAAAGGTAATGATACAGTTGATTGTTATATATAATATCTATCACAATCACAATAAAAGTTTTTAAACAGTCTATGTTTAGTCAACTTGTATCGATGCTACCTAAAACACATAGGGCCCGATTCAGACCCGGATGCTAAGCTGCGGACGCACTCTATGGCCGATAATCACCCATCTGCGCATGTATATGCATCAATATGCGCATGCGCGAGTCACTTACTGCGCTCGGGGATTGTGCGCTCGTAGTACACAGACTGGACGCTACTTTGAGTGACAGAATGTGCTGTTTGTGGGTGGTAATGGGGGAAGGTGCTTGTGAATGGGGGAGTGATGCTGCGAATGCAGGCGTGTCTGGGCGTCTAAACTGCGTTTTATGGGTGTGCATAATTAGCATGGAGGCGTCATTGTACACGTCACTTGGTTGTATTTCAGCCTGCAGTGATCGCAGTGCTTGCGGTGGAGTAGGGTCTACCTCAAGGGCTGCGAGCTGCTCCGATGGCTCTCGATGGATCTGATTAATGATACACTTCCTGGAGATGACGTGTGCTAAGAAAGAAAAGTGGGCGTCTTTATACTGGCGTGCGCTCACTCTGCCGTCGCTCTCTAACACATAGAGGGCGTCCTTACACCAGGCTTAGCGTCCGGGTCTGAATCGCCCCCATAGTGCAATAAAATGAAACATGGAGAATATATGAGAGTGAACACACAGATAGCTTAGGGACATGAATTTGTTCACTCAGTGAATAATATAACATAGATCAAGATAGCTGTATATCCATTAGCATGTTAACAATAAGCTATGCATCATGGCTTAGAGGAAGAAAAAGAAAAACCATCAAACGAAACATACATACATACATACATACATACATACATAGAGGGGAAACACGTAAACGGAAGGAATAAGGGAAGGGGGGAGGGAGAGGAGGAGGAAGTGATGAATGGATGTGAGTTGACTTTATGTAAGTAGAGAATACGCCAAGGGTTAGAGACATTACTATTCAGCAAGTAACAACTGCCTATGGAGGAACCATTCGGTGTAGCTAAACAAACTGAAAATTTGGTCTTGTTCTTCTGAGGGTAGTGTATTAATATATAAGCCTCATTTCCTATAGAATTTTGTGACTCCTTTACCTAAGTCAGGAATAGTGGCTCTCTGGTCAAAATGCAGGAGTTGCATCAATTTTACTTTAACTTCACTATAGTGGTAAGCAGAGGGATGAAGGCTTTTTTCTCCTTCTCTAAAGGCCAATTAGTGAAATTGGCCCACAAAAGGGCAAGAGGGTCAGGGCAAGTTGGAGGGAAAAAAATTTAATTAATGAGATTGAGAAGCTTGTTCCAGAATCTTCTAATTTTCCAACAGTCCCAAAAACAATGGAAAAAATTTGCATTAGTAACATGAAATTTACGACAATCACCCAGATCTGTAGTTACTATATGTTTACGTTGTACAGGGGATATATATGACCTGTGTATAGTTCTAATATGAACCACTTGCAAGTATGTGGACTGTAGAATTTTTAGGGTAGTGTCAACGTGCATTAATGTTACCAAAGTGTTTTGAATTGAAGGAATATCATTTTGCCATGGCGTTAAGAGATTATGCATAGCAGGGATAGTCAATATCCTTGGGAAAGGGGTCCTTGACTGCATACCCTAAATATATATAATGGGAGGTGTTACCTGTTAAGACTGTTAATGTAGACACAAAAATAAGACAAATCACAGATGCACAACTCCAAACTACTAATTATATATTATACAGGGGTTCAAATCCAGGGCGCAGGACACCCCCATATATTTTAACACTTTTACTGTTTGTTTATTATATATGTAATTTTAGTTTTCTACTCTATACATGCAGCTGTAGCTGCTCTTATCTATTTTACTTTTCACTTCACCTTTCTCATTAGAGCGATGCTGGGCTAGTTTGAGGGTGTCCTGTGCCCTGGATTTGAACCCTAGTATGTTAGGGACCTACCTTACAAAGGTTACCTGGATATGGTGGGTAGGCCCATAACCTTGGCCGTGATTATGCTAAAAACCTCTATTTATTGCAAAAATTTTATTGCAAAATGTATTTATATATATAATTAGTAGTTTAGAATTGTACATCTGTGATTTGTCTTTTTTTGTGTCAGAGTCAATGTCCTTGTTAGAGATGAGCGGGTTCAGATCTAAGAGATCCGGACCCACCCGAATTTGGGGGATTCAGGGCGATGCGAGTGCAGCTCAGATCTACCTGCCTGCCCCGGATCCCTGACCCAAGGCAAAACCTTGTGACCCCTCTGTCGAGTCGCGAGGTTTTGTTTTCACTGATTGGCTGACAGAGCCGTCTGTCATGGCTCTCAGCCAATCAGCGTTAAGCCCATTGAAAACAGCACAAAAGATGAAAAGAAGATGGCGTCCCCGCCGCCTGACACTGCTGGCACCCCTGCACTGCCGACACAGCCAGCAAACCTGCACTAAGACACCGCTGGCACCCTTGCACTGCCACACAGCCAGCAAACCTGCATTAAAGACACCGCTTGCAACCCCGCACTGCCGACACAGCCAGCAAACCTGCACTAAAGACACCGCTGGCACCCGCACACTGCCGACACAGCCAGCAAACCTCCACTAAAGACAACGCTGGCACCCCCGCACTGCCGACACAGCCAGCAAACCTGCACTAAAGACACTGCTGGCACCCCCCACTGCCGACATCACCGGTACCCTTCACAGAGGACACAGCCAACACCGCAGCACTGCCATTCCATGTACTGAGGACACCGTCAGCAACCCCGCTCTGCCGACACTGCTGTCTCAGTAAATGCACTATTGGTGTATCCAACCCACACTGTATAACACACTGTATCCGTGTTGGAAATTAGAAACTGAACTGTCGCCCACTGTGTCACTTAGCTTAGTCATCCAGCTAGCTGGATGCAACCTTTTGGCCTTAACTAGATGAAGCAAATAATATTGTGAGGTGGTCAAAATTGATTGGAAAGTACTGGAAATAAATGTTATTGAGGTTAATTATACTGTAGGAACAAAAACAGGCCCATTTTATGTGATTTTAGCTGTTTTTATGATTTTTTAAGGAAAAATCCAGATCCAAAACCAAAACACAAAAACAAAACACGGAGGTGAGGTTTTGGCAAAACCAATCCAGATCCAAAACCAGGGTAGATCCAGATTCAAAACCAAAACACGGGGTCGTTGCACATCTCTAGTAATAACTGCTTTCTATCCACCCTTCCATACTGGCCAGATCTATGCAGAGCTCTTGATATGATTGACTGGTGTACCTTCACTCCAGTCTGAACTCTGTAGCTTCTTCAATGTGACAGTTGACCTCTCTGTGGCATGTGTGTCTCACATGATTCCTTCTTGCTCTGATGTTGAGTGTTGAGGGTTGGCCTTGCCTAGACAGTGCCTGGGTGGTACGATGAAGTTTCCCTGTCCTCACAATTGATCCAACAGTGCTCAATGGGATATCCAAGCACTTGGACATTATTTTGTAGTATTTTCTTATATGTGCATGTCTATAATGTTATCTCTAATTTTCTTAGAAAGTTCTTCATTCTTCATTTTCACAGCTTTCCTGCAGATTCACAGTATTACCAATGATATTTGAATTAAGGCCCTCATTCAGACCCGGTCGCAAGTGCTGAGCGCTTGCAACCGGGTCGATGGTAAGGCCCTGCGCGCACACGCGGCGGACACATTGCGCGTGCGCAAGCCCTGGAGCGAGAGAGAAATTCTCTCGTTCCGGAACTCACTACAAAAGGGGCGGCTGTCGATGTTGATCGACAGCTCGCCCCGTTTTGTAGGTGGGGAGGGGGGGGGTGGCTACACAAACGGAGGCGTTCCTGCCGTTTTGTGGGCGGCCGCAATAACATCAGCAGTGATGTCAGTGGAGAGCTTCCTGCTCGATCAGAGCAGGAAATTTCCTGAGGCTTGCGGTTGCTGAGACCCAACCTTAGGGTCTCGTCGCAAGCCCTGATGGTCACGATGGTCTTGACCATCGCGACCATCAACCTGGTCGGTCGCTAGAGCTGTGCGTGTGGTAACCCACAGCTTAGCTAGCGATCAGGAGGCCGCACTAAAACACACAAGCAGCCGTCCTCATTCAGAACGAGCGCTCGCTTCTTGCGAGCACCTCCGAATGAGGGCCTAAGGGCATGATTCAGACCCGGTCGCGAGCACTGAGCACTCGCAATCGGGTCGATGGTGGCCCACAGCGCATGCGCACGACGGAGCCGGCACCATCGTGCGCATGCGCGAGACCCGGCTAGCGACGGGCACTCCGTCGCTCCGGGTCTCGCACCAAAGGGGGCGAGCTGTCGATGTTGAGCGACAGCTCGCCCCGTTTGGTGGGCGGGCTGGGGGGGGTGGCTGCCCAAACGGAAGCGTTCCCATGAGAATGCCTGCCATTTGGGGGCGGCCCCACTGACATCACAAGTGATGTCAGTGGAGAGCTTCCGGCTCTGTTAGAGCCGAAAGCTCTCTGGGGCTTGCGATGAATGGGACCCTACCACAAGGGTCTCATCGCAAGCCCGATGGTCGCGATGGTCTTGACCATTGCAACCATCATCATGGCCACTCGCTATAGCTGTGGGTGGTCACCCACAGCTATGCGAGCAGCCAAGAGGCCGCTCCAAAAAAAAATAAGCCCGGCCCTGATTCAGAGCGAGCGCCCACAGTCTTTTATCCATAGAACTGACCTTTATTTTTATGTAATTCACTGCTGGAGGCTAATTGAAAGGTAATTGTTAGAGCAATATTTTTAATCTGTGCAAACTTGGAGCTTCCACAGCACAGGGGTTAAATACTTATGCAAGCAGCTTTGTTCAGTTTTTAGCTTATTATTTGTTTAAATGTTTAGACAATAAAAATACTAACTGGAACAAATCTCTGACTTTTGGTAGGGTTAAATACTTTTGTAATACACTGTCAGATAATGATTGGGATGCATCAATGCTAAAAGAGCGATCAAACCTCTGAAAATGCCGTTTCCCGGAGCTTTGACCACATTTTCCATATGCACCAAGCTTCGCATTCCCGAGCATGGATCTATATATGGCATCACCTAATAGAAACCTATGGGCTTCTTTCAGTGCTTTCTCCAAGAACGATTCTAAAGGATCCCACCCAGGGTCCCCCGAGGCTCGCGCATGTCATGGCCGATGGCTGCGCATGCGCAGAAGGACCCCCAGGTTATAAACCTGGAAGTCCCACACCGCAAATTACATCTCTTATCGGATGAACTGTCCTCTGCTTAAATGTACATGCATACAGCATTACTAAACGCCTGTATCAATGTGATTATTGGTGGGATGCATCACATCCAAAATGCGATGCTTGATGCATCTCGCCAAAAATCCCTGAGGCGCAAATAGTGGAGGAATGCCAGTATTGCTAAGTTACCAAAAATGTTCTCATAAACGGTCTCTCTGGAAACACTTGTTGGGAACTGCAATTTCCCAATAAATGTGTAAAGATTTTAGATGATAAACTCGATCACGTTTGGCTGTTACCTACTTTACAGTAAAGATGTGCGGTTCAGTTCTCCAGAAATCCGAATCTGGACAGATCTGAGTCGTGGTTCTGATCTTCTGGAAAATTACAAAAAAATACATGATTTTATCGGTTTTCAAAAACTTTTTATAATTACAATTTAGAATTAAAAAAAAAATTCAGATCCAAAACCAAAATACTTCAGATCCAAACAGGTATTCAAAGGAAGTTATGAAATTTTCTGTAAGTGTATTATGAAAGAGGGAAGTGAAGATCCATGACTGAAGGAGTTTAATGACCTTTATAACAATGAATCTCATATCCATTTTCTAAGCGCCTAGTGATTGTTGAATATTTCTTTGTATGTACAGTAATTGTTCTATTGTAGACACTTAAGGACTTACAACAACAATTAAGGCTGCTAGAATAATCCGAGAAGTGTTTAATAACAGCAATTGTTTATTTTCCATGACCTCGTATACTATATATATATATATTGTGACACAGTCAGATTAGGAGGTCCCTCTCCTGGGTAGAGGATTCCTTCCTTACACACACACACAGCAGCAGGGAAGCAGCACACCAGTCTGGATGCAAGTACAAGCTGGTCGGCGCCAGTCTTTATTGTACAATGTCAGAAATAACATAAAGAAAACATAAACATAAATCCTAGCCCTGTCGGGGCACTAACTTCACAGGTGGTTCCCTCACTACCAGAACCTGGCAGGGCCTAATGCCCTCACCAGCAACAAAGGCACAGCACAACACTCACAGTTAGGTTTTCAAGTGTCTCTGAGCAAACTCCCTATCTGCTCTCCAAGGTGAGACACTCAGCCCTAAACACACTAGGCTTATATTGGCCACTCTCAGATGGAAACCCTAACAAGCCTGTTACCAGGCTGCGAGAACCAAAACCTGGAGTGGCCGTGGGTGGAGCCCTCCCTCTCCTCTCACCCACAACCCCCAGGTCCCAAACCGGCTTTTCAAAAAGCCGAAACTCAAGCCTGCTACACTGCAGACTTTCTCCTGGGGGTTTAAAACACATAAGACAGGAATCTGGGACAAATGTACCTGCCACAGACCACTTTACCAGTGATCCTATCACAATATATTTATATATATATATATATATATATAGCAGGAAAACAGCGGACGGTACTCCGGGACTTTGACAGTTTAAAAATCACAGCAAACTGCAGCAAGTAGTAGTCAACGTTTCAGAACTTTAAGCTCTTTTATCAAGACAATATCACAAAAAACAATAAACAAGAAACATTTAAATATACATACCAAGATCAGACACCCAGGTGCTCGTGTCACGCTGACCCAATGGAGTCCCCATGACGTCATGGGCGTCGGTCGGTGACTCACAAGGGGGCGTGGTCTAAATTAATGCTTGACGTGAACCTTCACCAGGGGAACGGAGAGAAGCAACATGAGATCATGGCTAGCAGCCTGTGAAAGTATGGACACATACATAAAGTAACAAGATCAAACAGCATGCATAATACAGTAAACACTGTGCTGTAACAAGGCTGCTGTGGAGTCCGCTAAGCACATATATGGGCAATGCAGAAATACTCAAGTATAAGAGCCGCTCGCTGGAACTATGCCAGCATATAAAGTACAGACCTGGGACAAATAATGCAAACAAATCACTATAACACTAGCTCCAAAACAAAAAACAAAAAAGTGGAACTCTGTAGCGATGATGTACTGGACAGGCTGAAAAACATAGAATCTAATACCGCATCCTACTGATGTGCTGTACCAATAAACTGACTAGTATGAAGTAAAATAAAGTGACCAACTGGGGGATTACAAGAAACAACTCAGGGATAACATTTCATTCAAGCCCCCAGGTTGGACAGTTTGTAAAGTATGGATCCAGTAGGCTTCTTTTTGAAGGAGCTTGCGATTCCTGTCGCCACCTCTCATATCGGGGGGAACCCAATCGATCATTTTATATTTGATGGTAGAGACATTATGATGAAAGTCCTTAAAATGTTTAGCCACAGGTTGATCAGAACCTCTGCCCTACAAAGCCGCCCTGATGTTAGAACGGTGTAAGGCCATTCTCTCCTTGAATTGTCTGGTGGTTTTACCCACATAGAGCAGGCCACACGGGCACCTGACTATGTATACAACATAACGGCTAGAGCAAGACAGAGAATATTTGATAGAATATTTTTTGCCTGATCTCGGGTGGCAGGAAGTATTGCCTGTCTCTAAAAAACTGCAGGTAATGCAGCCTATGCATTTATAATTGCCTGCAGGGCGAGTCAGGAAATGTCTTGAGGTGGTTTTAGAGAAATGGCTCACGTCATTGTGTACGACTATGTCTTTAATGTTTCTGCCCCTTTTGTATGACGTTAAGATGCTGGCACCTTGAAGAGCTGGAAGTTTGGGGTCTTTAGCGACGATGGGCCATATCTCTCGGGCCATATGCATCAGTCTAGTACTATCAGTGGTGAAACGTTGGGTCCATACCACTCTATTTGAATTCAGTTTAGGACCTACAGTAGCTAGGGCCTGTGATCTAGACATACTCAAAACCTTCTCTTTAGCCTTTTACAAAACCTTGTAATGGTAGCCACGCTGTAGAAATTTGCAAGCCATGTTATCAATTTGGTTAATGGCATCAGTGCGATCACTGCAGATTCTCAAAATTCTCAAAAACTGAGAATAAGGAAGTCCCCATTTCAGAGCTGCAGGATGGTGGTTACCTGCTTGCAATATTGTATTGCGATCTGTAGGTTTGAAAAACATGCTGGTATTAAGCTCAAAAAGATCACTCTGGGAAATCGTCACATCAAGAAAATGGATGGTGCTAAAGCTGTAATCATATGTAAATTTGATGGGATGTTGTTTATTATTCAAATTAGACATGCACTTAAGAAAACTTTCTGGAGAGCCCAACCACAGTAGAAAGATGTCATCTATATATCTCGAATAGCCCATGATGTATTGAGCAACATTGGGGTCCGAGAAACAGAATTCTTCTTCTACTCCGAACATATAAATGTTGGCAAAACTGGGTGCCACACACGAACCCATGGCACATCCAGTCTGTTGGGAATAGAATTTGCTATCAAACAGAAAGTAATTTCTGGTCAGCGTCAATTCAAGTAAGGTAACAAAAAAATTAACATCAGGGCCTGAATATAACGAATGATTATTAATGAAATTTTTAGTCGCCTGTATCCCCTCCTTATGCGGGATACTTGTATACAAGCTGCATACATCAATAGTGCATAGTAAATGGCAAGCAGGTAAAGGCGACAAACTCTGTAGTCTTAAAATGAATGCTGTGGTGTCCTTTAAAAAGGATGTTTTTGAATTGAGTAATGGCTGTAAATAATAATCCAGAAATTGCGAAATGCCATAATAGAGTGAATCTCTGGCCGCTATGATGGGTCTACCTGGCGGAGAGATAAGGGCCCTCATTCAGAGCCACTCGCTAGCGGCAGTACGCTCGTTCCGAGCGATGTTCGCACATCTGCGCATGCGTACGGTTTTTAGTACGCATGCGCGAACCAGTCAGTGCGGCCGAAAATCGTTGGTATGCAATATAGCGAGGGCTTGCTATTTTGAGTGACAGAATGAGGCGTATGTGGGTGGTAACAGGGGAAGGTGCTTGAAAACGGGGAGTGGAGATCCGAACGCAGGCGTGCTTAAAGGTCAAAACGGGCGTTTTAAGGGAGTGCATAATTAATACAGCAGCGTCATTGACCACGTCACTTGGTTTTTTTTAACTCAGAACTGCTCGCAAAATAGCGGTTGAAAACACCAACCACAAAAATAGCGAGCAGTTCATACGCTGTACGATGTACTCGATTAATCTAATAAATAGCGGACATGACGTATGGTGCGTGCGGCCAGGGGGCGTTTTTATCAAATAAACGAGCGTATGTTTTGCTCGCTCGTTCAGACTTAGAGGTGGGAACAGACTGCAATTTGCGAACGGATCATTTGAATAGCCACCCCTTGTTTTTGAACGAACGACCACAAATAGCGAACGGCTCTGAATCAGGCCCAAGGTCTTTATGCAGTTTGGGGATCGTATAAAAGACTGGTACTTTAGGGGCCTCCTGTTTAAGGGCATCGTAGATGTTAGCAGTAATGGTTTTATCTGCTACTGCTTGTTCCAATACATTAAGGAGTTCAGTTTTAAATCTCATAGTGGGATCATCTTGTAACAGTTGATACACAGAGCTGTCAGATAATTGACGATAGCATTCGGCTTTATACACTGATAAATCTTGGACCACTATACCTCCTCCCTTGTCGGCCGGGCGGATGACAATGTCTTTGTAGTTGCCCAACTGATGTAAGGCCTGGCTTTCACTATGAGTCAAATTATGCTGGGAGGAAAATTCTAAGGGAGAAGATTTAGATATCACATTATCCATGTAATTAGTGAAACATCTTATATTTACATTAGCCGACTGCGGGATGAAGGTAGATTTTTTCCGGACTGGGATTTGAGGTGTAGTATTTTCACTTAGACCAAAAAATTCTCTCAGTTTCAAACGCCGATCGAATTTAAATAAATCGATTTTATTTTGAAAAGCATCAGGAAAACTAGTGGGAACAAAGGAAAGGCCTCTATTTAGGGCATTAGTCTCATCTGTGGTTAAGGTATGAGATGATAAGTTAAAGACTAGGTCTTCCTGTGGTAGACTCTTCTTTGCCTTCCTCGCCCATTCCCCCCCGCGCCTGGTGCGGGTTCTCTTGTAAGATCCAGGGTAGCTCTGGTAGCTACACCTAAAGGGGGTTTCTGACTTGTGGTAACTGGGGCTAAATTTACACATTCTGCGTTGCTGGAGGAAATAGCTCCACTAGAATTATCAGTCTCCAATGGAAATCTCTTCTGTTTTCTAAATTTAGGTCGCCTGTCTCTGGGTTGACCTCTATTGTAAGCCCAGCTGTACACTTTTAATTCGGCGTAATCGCGAGAGACAGTCTGGAGTTTTGATTTTTTAAACTGTATCAGGTCACTGCGATATTTCTCAATCTGAGATGCAAGTTGGTTGAGCCAATCCTTGGACGTGTCTGACTTAATTTTCGGCAGATGCGTATTTTCAAAAGTATCAATTTTTTCTTTAACTAAAGAAAGCTCCCTATGTGATTCCTCGATAACCAGGAGAATAAGGTCGAAAGAACATTTATTCAGGACTGCTGCCCATCTGCGACAGAATTCAGTGTTATATCGTCCAATAGTCGGGATATTCCTAATACGGAATCCACGTGGGATTTTTTTATCCCTATAATAGTCAGATAATGAGACACCATGCAGAAAAAAGTCTACTTCTCTTTTCTTTAACCGTGAGAGTTGTGCAATCAACTGTTCAGTAGTATCCTCACCAGAAGTTTCCTGTAAATTAGAGTCAAATAAAATATTTTCTGCTTCTGTATCAGTCAAAGATAATACTTCTCCCAGAGGTAGACAAATATTAGCGAAACCAGATGCTTCTTCGGTAGATGACATCCCCGTACACCAATAATCAAACAGTGAGTGAAAAAAATAAAACAGGCTGGTTCACTCAGGACCAGTGAACGCACCAATAGTCTGATATGTCAAGGGTTAAAACACTAGATCTGGTGCCGTGACAGATGAAATCAATAGCTGCTCAAAGCCATAGAGATCATGAATATAGAACAATCGGAGACCGGCACTCAGATAAACAGTCAAAACAGCTAGCCCAGGTTCCCCTCCAAAGGGATACTCGTATATAGCAGGAAAACAGCGGACGGAACTCCGGGACTTTGACAGTTTAAAAATCACAGCAAACTGCAGCAAGTAGTAGTCAACATTTCAGAGCTTTAAGCTCTTTTATCAAGACAATATCACAAAAAACAAGAAACAAGAAACATTTAAATATACAAACCAAGATCAGACACCCAGGTGCTCGTGTCACGCTGACCCAACGGAGTCCCGATGATGTCATGGGTGTCAATAGCGCCGGCGGTCGGTGACTCACAAGGGGGCGTGGTCTAAATTAATGCTTGACGTGAACCTTCACCAGGGGAACGGAGAGAAGCAACATGAGATCATGGCTAGCAGCCTGTGAAAGTATGGACACATACATAAAGTAACAAGATCAAACAGCATGCATAATACAGTAAACACTGTGCTGTAACAAGGCTGCTGTGGAGTCCGCTAAGCACATATATGGGCAATGCAGAAATACTCAAGTATATTCAGTCACGTATGGGAACTCAACACCATCAGTCATACTAATGGGTTCTTAACATTATAACAATAAAACATTCTCAGAATGGAATAATATTTATACATCTCAAACCTATGTAAAAAAAGAAACTACACCAGTTCAATGTAGTAGTAGCAATGAACCTAAAGGCATCCAAATACTTACATAAGTTTGAGGAAGCACCCTGATTTTATTATGGAATATTGCTAGTTTTTCATGTAAAGGGTTAAGGGAGAAAAAGGGGCGTAGCTGGGAGGTTGTCTATCAAAATAGTAGCCAATGATTGTTTAGTAAGGGGCTAGGCCTCTACTAGTCTTATAAATAGCCTGGGAGAGGAGCCATCTTCCTCTTTCCAGTTTTTCAGCCAGGCTAGGCTGAGTATCACTGCTTCCCTTATTTGTGCATTTACTCTACACCGCTGTCCTTTATTCCTTAACCTGTTATCTACTGTCCTTTTTTCTTAATTCCCATTCCAGCCTAGTCCTCGCATCTACCCCCCCTCACCTCCTGCTGTGCCAATAATACATTGCCCTTCCCCCCCATCTCCAACCCGAGACAATTCCCGCCCTTACTATGCCCTCGAGCCACCTTTCGCCCCCTCCACCATGCCACTTAATGGTGGACTGCTCACCTTTGTGGCAGCAGCTTCCTCCAGGCGCAGCTCACGGCGTGCAGCAGGCCGCAATGCCGTGCATGGTTCCGCGGGTAGCGTGCATGCCGGGGGCTCTGCCGCTGGTGCTCCTTTACCCTCTTCACTGGCTGCCTTGCTTGCGGTGGGAGCCCCAAGTAATGCTGGCACCCCCTGCCATGCTATGCTGCACCTATCGGTCCAGGCCTCCCTGCGCACCACACCACCAGTTGACTCCGCCCACACCACAGAGGCAGCCATTTTAGCCCCCAGTCAGCCCCAAAGCAGCAGGATGCTGCCCCCTGCTATATCTCCACCTGCCCCCACTGCTTTAGTAGCAGGGAGGAACATCCCAGTGGCCTACTCTCTCCTTTATTATTCAGCTCCAGGGGCTCACATAGTGCAGTTTCTCCTGGGGACTCTATTACTTATAGGGCCCTTAGTGCACTGCCTGGGCCTCAATACCTGCCCCCCCCCCCTTCTGCACGTAGCTTTGTCGCCCCCGTGCAGATAGGGATTGGTGCCATCATTCCAGATACACGGGCGTAAGGGGTTCCCAGCCCTTACCCATATTTTTACTCTGATTGGTCCCCTTATTTCCTGGCGCTGCCTAACAGTCTCTTCCCCTTACATTTGCTGTCCCCTTTGGTGCCGCCCCCCCCCTCTTTGTGCTCAGGCACCGATGCAGTACATCATGGCTCCGTGTTTCACTGTACCCAATCCCATTTCCAAGGAGCCCAAGGTTTTTATCTGACTTACCAGCTGCCACTGCCATGGCCCCCCTGCATGCAGGATCTTTTACACAACTCCCTCCATTGTCACCATCTCCACCCCCTCCTCCAGTCCCCCCCCCTCCTGTCCTTACCAGCACTGCTCCGCTACCGGCACCCCATACAGATCCTCCGTCCAAGGCTATACCTCACTCTACCACCTCATGTGTTATAATTTCAAGCCCTCAGGTTGCTATCTCAGAGTCTTCCAGTATGTCCGAGCCTTCCAGGGCATACAGAAGGTGCTGCTGCCAGTCCAGGTTGATCCAGCATCGAGACAAGTCATGGTGAGCGCCCCGGACAGCGTGGGACAAGGAGTGAACCCACAGTCGGTTGTGGCCGTGCCATCTTCTGCAGGATCTGGTGAGCATATTGTTCCCCACTTGCACAGCACTTTTCCCCTCTCCTGATTATTCCAGCAATTTTTCCAGCTCCACAGATAGGCCTCGTAAGTTCATGAGGTATTTGGTGCAAAAGATTAAAGGGAAGCATAAGAGCCCAAAGAGATCTAGTACTGTATCGGCAGTTAAGGTCCCGGATGCAGCAGGGGACATGGTCCATTGTGCCAACACAGCTATACTTAGGGGATTTGAGATCAAAACTTAGGGAGCAGATTAGAAAGGGCAAGTTTGTAGACATGTTTGCCATTACGGCTGATGCCAAAAAGGCTTTAGACCAGGCGGAGGCCTCTGGAGTAGCTGCGGGAAAAGTCCGTCGTTCATACCAAAATTGGTTAACTGGCAAGTATGTATTCACAGCAAGTTACTTAGATACTTGGTCGGGAAATACATGCATGTGCTCAATACATCCAGTAGGTTCACAGCAAGTTTGTATCCGCATAGGGTAGCGCATGTAGTCAGTATGATGAGACTTTCAGGAAGAAGCTCGGCTTCAATAACGTGGAAGTTTGACTAGAAGTTATTCAGCAGTCCAACTTACCCGTAGATAGGGCAACTCGGAAGCAGCCCTTTCCGGCTCATACCGGCGCAGCAGGTGCCGACCGTGGTAAGTGCTATGCTTTTAACAATGCACAAGGTAGCAGAAGAGCGGGATGTAGGTACAGGCTTATCTGCTTGCTGCATAGCAGTGGACACCCCGCCAAAGAGTGTGGCTGTGTTGGGGGTTCAGGAGCGGGTCTTGGGGAGCACCGAAACAAGCCACTGCGTAAGTGGTTGGGTCACTATCCTATAAAGGAAGAAGCTGCTTTTTTGTTAGATGGTTTTGAATTCGGTTTTCATTTAACCATTGATGCGTGAAATATGCGCAGTGTCTAAACGTAATTTCAACTCTGTAAGGGATCCCCCTGAAATTGGAGTCAGAGGTTAGATTGGGGCACATGTGCTGCCTTTTCTCGTTTCGCCCTCTGAGAGGTTTATGCATCTCACCTTTTAAGAATTGTACCTAAGACGGAGCCGGACAAGTTATATTGATACAGCATCTTTCTTACCCCGAAGGGGGGCGGTCAACGACTCGTTAGACCCGGCAGATTGCTGAGTGGTTTATCAGTCCTTCCAGCCGGCCCTAGAGATAGTACAAAGCTTTGGAAGGCGATCTCTGCCGGCTTAAGTGGATATCAAATCCGCCTTCCGATTACTGTCCCTTCACCCTGAATCTTTCATATTTTTAAGTTTTTAAAGTAACAGAAGCCTATTATGTGGGCAAATGCCTTCCAATTGGTTGTTTTTATTTCCTTTTCCTTTTTTGAGCAAGTCAGTTCTTTTTTTATAGCAATGGGGAGTGCAGGTGGGCACAGGTCAAGGGGGGGTGCCCCATTATCTAGACGGCTTCTTGTTAGTGGGGCCAGCCAATACTTCAGTTTGTGGGGGTTTGCTTTTTTCGCTACAAGCATTTTTTTACAGTTCTAGACGTGCCGGTCTCTCACAAGAACACTGAGGTCCCTGTCCCGCGTTTGTCCTATCTGGGGATAGATATAGATACTGTGCTAGGTCTTTGCCAACTGCTATTGGATAACGTTCATAAGTTAGGGGAGTTGTTGGGAATCCTTCTTTTAGCAGAAATGGTGTTGCTAAAGCGACAGGGACCCATGTGCACCGCACATCCTGCACCCATTATAGATACGCCCCTGCGTGTATGAATATTACACTGCGCTACCACTTACAGTGTCACAATACATGCATGAATATTACACTGTGGTTCCACTTACAGTGTCACAATATGTGTATGAATATTACACTGCGCTACCACTTACAGTGTCACAATACATGCATGAATATTACACTGTGGTTCCACTTACAGTGTCACAATATGTGTGTGAATATTACTCTGTGGTTCCACTTACAGTGTCACCATATTATTATTATTATTATTATTATTATTATTATTATCCTTTATTTATATGGCACCACAAGTGTTCCGCAGTGCCTTACATAGTACATAAAACTAATAAGTGAACAAGAAATAAGTAACTCACAGTACATTACAGTGTAGGACAAGGACATGATTTATATACATTGCTGCAATAGCAATTAAGGCACTTATAATAAGGGAGTTGGCAGTCAAGTGTTAGGTGTCCTTATGGGGAGTAGGGAGTAGAAGAAAATTTTAAGATAAGCATATGAGGGAAGAGGGCCCTGCTCATGGGAGCTTACATTCTAAAGGGGAGGGGCAGACAGACAGGCATGACACAGAAGGGGAAGACAGGGAGGAAAGAGCATGAAGTGGGTTAGGATGAGAGCTGGAAGGCCTTGATGAAGTAGTGGGTCTTGAGAGCACGTTTGAAGATTTGTAGAGAGCTGGAGAGTCTGATAGGTAAAGAGTTCCAAAGGTAGGGAGCAGCATGGGCAAAATCTTGGATGCAGGAGTGGGAGGAAGTAATCAGTTGGCAAGAGAGGCGGCATACATTTGTTGAGTGAAGTAGGCAGTCGGGAGTGTGAAGGGAGAGAAGGTCAGAAATGTATGTAAGAGAGGATTTGGTGAGGGCTTTGTAGGCGAGTGTAAGAACCTTGAATTGGCATCTGAAGGGTAGGGGAGCCAGTGTAGGGCTTGAAGGAGGGGGGAAGCAGATGTACAACATCTTGAGAGGAAGATGAGCCGAGCAGCAGCATTGAAGACCAATTGTAGTGGAGAGAGGTGAGAGACTGGAAGGCCAGCTAGGAGTAGGTTACAGTAGTCCAATCTGGAGATGACCAGCAAGTGGATGATGGCTTTAATGGCATCCTGGGTGAGGAAGGGTCTAATCCTGGAGATATTTCTTAAGTGGCAATGGCAGGACTGTGAGAGGTGCTGAATGTGCGGTTTAAAGGAGAGGGAGGAGTCTAGGATAACTCCAAGACAGCGCACTTTGGGGCTAGAGGAGCTGGTTGTGCCATCAATAGTTAATGAAATTGTGGGAAGTGAGGTAGTGGAAGAGGGTGGGAAGATGATCAGCTCAATCTTAGACATGTTAAGTTTAAGAAACCTCTGGGACATCCATGAAGGCCCCCAGAGGAGAGAGCAGCAGGAGGTGGTGTCAGAGGGAGAGATCCAGGTTTCAGTGATGGCTAGGAGATGTAGGGAGTTGGGAGATATAAAGGTCATGGGTGGGGACCAGTTTATTACAGACTGACCTAACATTCCATAGGGTACAGGATAGAGATATAGTGTTTGTGGGGGAGATGTGAATAAGATTATCAGTGTTGCTGTAACGTGGAGGTGAGATTAATTTGGGGGACCGATGTGAATAGAGTTTAGTGATAGTGCGGGCACCTGAGCTAGAAAGGGAACCTGTAGGAGGTAGGCAGGGAGGGAGATGTGGATGGCAGTGGGGTGAAGTGACAGGGAGAGGAGTATAGGATGAGGGATTAGTGGTGTGGTAGTAGGACAAAGGGGGAGTAGTACAGGATGAAAGTGGAGTAATGGGAGAGGAGGGAAGAGTAGGCAGACAGAGGAGGGGGAGGAGAAGGTGGAAGAGACAAGGGGGAAAGGATAAAGGTGGAAGCAGGGGGAAGAACAGAGGATTAGGTATAGACTGATTGAAGAAGGGAGTTGAAGAAAACATTGTCATGGTGTTGATAATTAAACTAGAGGGATGAAAATTGGAAATTTAAATGATATATGAATGCAACAGATTTGTAGAAATGCAAGTGAAAGAACAGTATTGGTAAATATGTATGCAATTAAAAGTGGGAATCTAATGTGTGCACGATTTGCATAATAAAGTAGACTGTAAGCAGATAAAGGATGTGAGGCTAGGCAAGAGACCTAAGATAAAAGACAATGTTTCCAAGTGGAAAGAGGTAAACTGACATGGGCACATGTATGATATGCATTGAGATGTATGTGAGAAAGGCCAGCATTATTAATAGCAATAGAAGTGTTGAGTACTTGCCGTGACCGCACATGGAGTCCAGTTGTTACAGTCCTGAATCTTTAGACAGCAGAAGTTTGTTGTTTGATGGAACTTAGAGTATCCTCCTTCTGTTTATCTTCAGTTTAATGCAGGTCTAACGCTACAGTTTAGCACTTAAAAAAACATAGGCATACGCACATTACTTACAAGTAGTACATCACAATGTCTTTGAACAAGCCTGACTGCCTGCTCTCCCCAGGTATGATACCCTGAACCAAACCCTTACACAGCTTATATCAGTCTCTCATAGCTGCAATTACTTAATTAGCCTGCTCTCATGCTGAAGGCTGGAAAACCCAAACTGGGCTTTGTGGATGGAGCCCTCCCTTCTCTCTCCCATCCACTCCCCCAGTACCCATTATCCAGCTTTTTCTCAAAGCCCAAACTCTAATCAAGCAGACAGACATTTCCTGGGTGTTTATAAGACATAGGTCAGACAAATATATATGGCATTTAGCACTTTACCTGTGCTTCTATCACATACCTCCCCCTCCCCTTTGTTTTGACCTGTGGGGTGGAACAACTGCAGCTCCCAAACAAAATATACGAGACAAAGCATCTGCATTGGCCAGTTGGCTTCCTGGTCTGTGCTCTACGGAAAATGTTAAGTTTTCAAGTGCCAAGAACCACCTCGTTATTCTTGCTCTCTTTATTTTCAGACATCCATTTTAAAGGGCATGGTCAGTAGTCAACCTGAACTTCCTTCCCTGCAAGTAGTACATGAGAGTTTCTAATGCCCACTTTATTGCCAATGCTTCTTTCTCAACAGTAGCATAGTTCCTATCATGAACATATAACTCTCTGCTCTAGTGAATAATAGGATGTTCTTCACCTTCTTTGTTCTGGGACAGAATCGTTCCTATCCCTACATCTGATGCATCAGTCACACAACAAATTCCCCGTTAAAGTCATGTGTCATTAGAACTGGTTGGGTACACAATGCTACCTTTAACTCCTAAAAAGCCTTTTCTGCTTCTGGACTCCATTTAACCATAACTTTGTTTGCCTTTGGTAAGGTCTGTCAGCTATGGTAGCAAAATTGGGTATAAATTTCCTATAATACCCTGTAATTCCTAAGTATGCTCTCACCTGCTTCTTATTTAGGGGTCATGACCAATTTTGTATTGCTCAATTTTATTAAGTTGGGGCTTTATAAAACCTATGCCAATGCTGTATCCAAGATACTTTACTTCTTCCATCATTAGACAACATTTTTTGGGGTTGGCTGTCAATCCTGCTTTACAGATAGAGTCCAACACTGCTTGTACTCTGGGTAAGTGAGACTGTTAATCAGGACTATAGATGATTACATCATCTAGATAAGCAGCAACATACTGTCTATGGGGCCTTAGAATTGTGTCCATCATTCTTTGA
This sequence comes from Taudactylus pleione, assembly GCA_031769625.1. Classification (NCBI taxonomy): domain Eukaryota; kingdom Metazoa; phylum Chordata; class Amphibia; order Anura; family Myobatrachidae; genus Taudactylus; species Taudactylus pleione. The sequence goes on along the minus strand of JAUIMM010000353.1, from coordinate 22,518 downwards.
AAGGTAGTAGGTGCCCCATGTAACCCACATGGCAACATCTTGTATTGGAACAATCCTTCTGGTGCAGAAAATGCTGTCTTTTCTTTGGCATTCTCAGTTAACGGCACTTGCCAATAACCTTTGGTTATGTCTAGAGTGATTAAATACCTGGCTGTTCCTATTCTTTCTGTAAGTTCATTCACCCTAGGCAGTGGATAGGCATTGATCTTTGACACATTATTCAACTTACGGAAATCATTGCAGAAGCGCAAACTCCCGTCAGGCTTTGGAATAAGCACAATGGGACTTGACCACAGCGGCATCCTGACAGCAGTGAAAATCCAGATCGTCCCAAGGTAAGTATTTCCTACCCTATTCTATCACCTAACCCTAAACCTCCCTTAGGGGTTCCTAACCCTAACCTCCCCCCCAAGTGCCTAACCCTAATCCCCCCTCTAAGTGTCTTCCCCGCCGCCTAAACCTAAGCTGCCCCCAGGGGGTGCCTAAACCTAAGTTTTTTCCCCGCCGCTTAAACCTAAGTCCCCCAGGGGGTGCCTAAACCTAACCTCCCCCTGGGGGTGCCTAACCCTAACCTTCCCTTCCCCTAGCCTAACCCTAAACTCCCAGGGGGGTGCCTAACCCTAAGTCCCTCCCCAGGAACCCTAAACCTATATCTCCCCCCAGCGGCTGTCCGCGTCCCCGGCTTACCTTCGATCGGTAAGCCGGGTGTCAGGCTCCCGGCATAGGTAAAATGACAGGCGTCAGGATTTCGATGCCTGTCATTTAACCCCTTGCCGGGATTAGACAGTCGGGAAGCTGACGGTTGGGATTCCGTCCGTCGGCATCCCGACTGCTTCCCCTCTGAATGTCTCTCCCTCCCCCCAGTGGCATATCTATAATGGGTGCAGTGTGTGCAGGGCACACAGGCCCCCAGATCCAGGGGGGCCCCGCACCGCACACCCTGCACCCATATTATTTTAAACTTACTTGTCCGTGGTACCGTGGGGGCTGTCAGCGCTGCTTAGAACACCGGAAAAATGGCCACTGCTGCCATTTTCCCAGCGTTCTGCGCATGTGCAGTAGACTCCGAGCACACTCTAGTGCCTGGAGTCTACTAATGCTCCGGTGGCTGGCCAGCCGCGTCAGTCAGGGGGCTCGTGTGCACGGGGAGTGCACACGAGCCCCCTCCTCTTTTAAGACCCCCCTGCCTCCCCCTATAAGACTTTCCACCTCTCTACATATCTTCAAACAGGCTCTTAAGACCCACTACTTCATCAAAGCCATCCAGCTCTCATCCTAACCCACTGCTCCTTGCTCCTTCTACACTGTCTACCCCATCTGTGTCACCCCTATCTGTCTGCCACTCCCCTTTTGATTGTAAGCTCTTACGAGCAGAGCCCTCTTCCCTCATGTGCTTCCCCTTCTCTAACTGACACTATTATATATTTCCTATATAGCACCTACAGTAACACTGTGATGATGCCGCCCTGCTGCTTATTTGAGTGTTATGATGGTGGATGCAGCAATGTCTATAAACCATGTCCTCGTCCTGTATTGTTTGTACTGTAAGTCACTGTTTTCTTGTTTTGCTCATTTGTAAGGCGCTGCACAACCTTTGTGACACCATAAAAATGAAAGATAATAATACTAATAATAATGATGATATTTCCTGAGCTTGCTGTAACCTTCTACGACCTTCATTAAGCTTGGGTAAAGAAAAACCTCTGTTGCATTTGCTTTTCATATGACTAATTGAATATATTTGCAATACAATAGGAAATGGGAGAAGGTATTGTATAGTAATTACAGACAACAATATTGTAGTTTCTATGCTTTTTTTAATTAAAAAAAAACAACCACATATTAATACTATTGTAAGCTGCACAACTCTAATCACATTTTACATATTTACATTATAGAATTGTTGAAAATGTGTCCTGCAAATGGCCTTCAGGCAAATGAACTCCAATAATGCATGCTTTTTATTTGTAATTAATTAAGAGAAAGCTTTATATTTGTTTTTTATTCAACAATTATATATTTATTTTATGCAGGTATTTATTGGTATTAAGGATTTTGGGCCTGATTCAGAGCCGCTCGTAAGCGGCCGCTCTTTGCTCCGAGCGATGTTTGCCCAACTGCGCATGCGTGCGGATCGTTATACGCAAGCGCGAACCAGTCAGTGCGGCCGAAATTCATGTGCTCGCAAAATAGCGAATGCCTGATAATTTGAGTGACAGGAGTAGGCGTATGTGGGTGGTAACGGGGGAAGGTGCTTGAAAACAGGGAGTGGAGATCCGAACGCAGGCGTGCTTAAAAGTCAAAACGGGCGTTTTATGGGTGTGCATAATTAAAATAGCAGCGTCATTGACCACGTCACTGGGTTATTTTATAGCCAGAACTGCTCGCAAAATTGTGGTAGCAAAAACCAACCCCAAGAATAGCGAGCAGTTAATACCCTGGTCGATGTACTCGATTAATCTAATAAATAGCGGACATGACGTAGGATGCGAGCGGCCAGGGGGCGTATTTGTAAAAAAAAGACCGCAAGTTTTGTTCGCTCGTTCAGACCTAGAGGCGTGAACAGACCGCAAAGAGCGAACGGTTGATTTGAATAGCCACCCCTATTTTCTGGACGAGCGAGCGCTAATTGCGTCCGGCTCTGAATCAGGCCCTTTGTTTTAGATAGGTAAGCTATCAATGTACACTGTCAGATATAGCAAGTATGTAAAATGTGTGCAGCGCAACAGTGCACTCGGGTACTGTATCGTAGATGCCTGCATATAACTGGACAAATGCTTCATACGGGGTACACACTGGCATCACTAGGGGGATTGTAGGGGGTGCAGGCCGCACTGGGTGACACAAAAATAGCAGAGACGCTGTGCTATTTTGGTGTCACCCTGTCGGATGGTGTCACCCAGCAGAGAGAGACAGGGGAGAAGCTGTGGGCTGCCCCCAGCAGCTGCCGGAGTGCTGGGTAAGGTAAGCCCACTGTGTGGCTGTGCTGAGAATGGGGTGCATGACATGAGGTCACTCCCCCAAGATTTACACACATAAGGGGGCGTGGCTTCATGGAGCGAGGCCATGTCCCTTTGCACGCACGCACACGGATGTCACCATAGTAAGTGACGCTGCCGGGGGTACATAACACTGCACCTGTAGATGCATGAAGCTCACCTAGCACAAATCAGTGTCATTTAGTATAGTACTGTATATGTAAAATGCATCATACACAAAACATAAGGCCTGATTCACCTGAAGGTTTGCATGCAACTACTATGGTGTCTGTTGGCAAATGCGCAAGATCTCAGTATCTGCAAGATCGCTTGCATTGCCCCCATGCTGCAGTCATTTGGGTGCAGGGAAGGGACGATATCGTGTCCAAAAAGGGTACCTGTGCTTACAAGAATGGGGCCACGCTCTCCCTGCACTGTGAATGGAGCAGCGGTGATAGTGCTCTCCCCAAAACCACCAAGCACTGGCACCATCCCTTGGATGGGAGTTGGGACCATGGGTGGAACAGTCCCTGAGAAGCAGGACGTTCCTGTTGAAAGCAGGACAGATAGGTGGTATGCATGTAGTGGTGAGGTTCTGGTCCCTGAGCTGATTGCCTTTCTTCATATAGCATGCTAAATGCTTTTCTCTGTCCCAATACCTCTTGTCTTTACAGGTTTGAAAGATTGGATAGTAACAGAGGACCTTCATATCTCAGACAGAGAGCCAAGCAGAACCAAAGGATGAAATATAGGACATTAGATATTCAGGTCCTGCATTGTCTTACTTAACTGAATTTAGTCACATTTCTTTGAGATTGACTCTTATCTAAAATAATTGATATCAGCAGGGCCCAGTCAATAAAAGTTAAATAACTGTTACAGCTCAGGTGGTACATGTTTCCCTGCTCTTTACAGTTACAGTGTTGCTGTTATTTTGCTGTTGCACTCACCTCCCCTCGCCTGTACCTACCACCCACTTTTACTCTCTCTATATGATGCATCTCCCTAACAACTGCCCAGAAACACAGACCCTTCCCCAATGCCATTTCTCTGCTGATACTGTCCATTACGGTAGTTGCCTTACTCCCAGTGGAGTCCTTCCTCCTTAATGCCAGCGCAGCCAAGAGCTGCACGTGGCCCAGGTAATGGGGGGCATGGCCAAATCAGGAAGGCGCCCTCTCTGATAAAATTAAAATATCCTATGGCTGATTTAGTAATTTAACAGGAATATAATTTCAAACACTCCTACCCAACAAGTCTTATCAGTAGGTCTTTTACTGCTCCTCTGACAAGAAGCAAAATTGAACAGCAATCCTTGTTTACAAACCTGAGTTTTGCTATTTTGGAAAGGTAAAGTCAGAACCACACCGTATTTCTTTGTGGTGTTGATAAAAAAAATACATTATACAGTCTAATGTAGACATTTGCTTTTAGTGCACTTTCTTGAAATTGCAATGTAAAAAAAAAACTTTTAAGGCCATTTTTGATAAATCTTATTTGTTGTGTTAGAAGTAATAAAAAAGACTAATGGTATTTACTGAAAATGCAAAGCTTTCTGAAAAAAGGTACAATTTGTGTGGGTGCTGCATAAAAAAGTCATTGATATTGGAATAAAATGGGACAAGCGCAAACATTGCATAATGGGCTCAGCACAGAGGTAAGAATGGGGTAATCATGACATTTGTTGTTTTTTTTTACCTGGGTTGATGCTTGTTTGCATATAAAGACTAAGATAGTTAGAATCACAAATATGATCTAAACAAAAAAGCATTTATCCACTGTGCTCACCGCATCTTTAGCTGGGGGCATGTGACATGTGAACACATTGAATAAACAAAAAAACAGTTACACTACACTCACCAAATGCACCATTAATACTTCAGACCAGTAGCGGCTCCAGAGGTGAGGCTGCAGCGCAGTCCAAAATTCAAATAGGGAAGCCACACCAACTGCCACCCCAAATGTTGCCAAACTTCACAGGCCAGGACTCACTGACAGTTGGTGTCACTCCCCTATTTGAATTTTGGACTGCGCTACAGCCCCTCCTCTGGAGCCACCACTGCTGCAGACTGTATTTTATTTAAAAATAGGGAGTTATTTCCACATATTACATATTCCACAAAATATTCTAGGCTGAAAAACTCACACCAAAGATAAAATTGCAATGGCATAGAAACAGCAGCAAACGCGTGGCAATTTGCCGCCCCCTCGTCACCCGATCTCACTGCGGACTCGCAAATTTTTGTTTACAGCTCTATGGGGCTGTAACAAAAATGTGCGAGTCCGGCGATACCGTAAGTGTGGGCGGTATGTAGCCAGAATTACTCACAGGTGTGAAGAACGCGCACCGAATTGGAGTGCCTACCTAGTCTCAACAAATTTTACTGCTTATAACAAAATACCAATCAGGCTGTTCTTTCTTAATAGCCAATTCCAGTCCAAATCTGGGTGGACATTAACAGAAACTACAAATTTTTGAAAGAACTCTAATTGCTAGTTTTATCCAGCTCAACTGAAAGCAGCATCTCTAAGTTAAATGGAAAGTCGGTCTTCAATGTTCAAATACAATATGGTTTAATCTGTACTAAAGGTACGAGATGTTCCTGTCTAGCATCAATACTTTTCCCAAATATTAAATTGCCAGTTTTTAGTGCCTTTTACACTGCTTGTTAATCCCTAGGGTGAATAGATAACATATTAGGACCTGCCAGAGCTGGAAAAAAAATAAAATGGCAATAGTAAGCAATTAGATGTTTGAAACTCTGCCTTTAACCCCAAATGACTTAAGACCTGAACCCTGAGCAATAACCGATAGAGGACAGAAAAGGATAAATTTGAAGTCCTTAAAGAATTTTTATTAGGGGTGAGCGGGTTCGGATTTCTGAAATCCGAACCCCCCCGAGCCCCCCCGATCCGAGGCAGATCCGAGTCAGGCTCGACTTTTCCCGCCTGACTCGGATCTGAAATCGAGGCAAAACGTCATCATCCCGCCTTCCGAGTCTCACGAATTTTGGAACCTATATAAGGTACCCGCGTCTGCGCCATTTTCTCACTCGGCTGTGGACAGTGAAGAGGGAGGGTGGGAGTTAGGGCTGGCTGGGCTGTGTAGTGTAGTGTAGTGCAGAGTAGTGTTGTGCTGTGCTGCGCTGTGCTGCTGTTGTCCACTACTTCAAAGTCCATAGGGGCTGGCTGTGTTGTGCTGTGCTGCTGTTGTTAATAGGGGCTGTGTCCACTACTTCAAAGTCCATAGGGGCTGGCTGGACTGTGTTGTGCAGTCAGTTCTCCATAGGGGCTGTGTCCACTCCAAAGTCCTGTGCAGTGTCCCAGTCCTAAAGGGGTGCTGTAGTGTTGTCCAGGGGGTGCTCTGTCCATCAGGGGTGCTCCCCCCAAGTGCTAAAACAATAATATTTTTTGTGTGTTTGTGAATTGTGTGCGCAGTAGCCGCACGTGCATCAACAAAGTAGTGCCAAGCGTGCGCCTGTGTCATAAGTAAAGGGCCGGCTGGCTTGACCGTTAAAGGGTGCTGTAACCCCCAAAGTACACTCCAGTCCAAACCAAAAAAAAAATTATTTTCTGTGTTTGTGAATTGTGTGCGCAGTAGCCGCACGTGCATCAACAAAGTAGTGCCAAGCGTGCGCAACTGTGTCATAAGTAAAGGGCCGGCTGGCTTGACCGTTAAGGGTGCTGTAACCCCCAAAGTACACTCCAGTCCAAACCAAAAAAATATATATTTTCTGTGTTTGTGAATTGTGTGCGCAGTAGCCGCACGTGCATCAACAAAGTAGTGCCAAGCGTGCGCCTGTGTCATAAGTAAAGGGCCGGCTGGCTTGACCGTTAAAGGGTGCTGTAACCCCCAAAGTACACTCCAAACCAAAAAAATATGTTTTCTGTGTTTGTGAATTGTGTGCGCAGTAGCCGCACGTGCATCAACAAAGTAGTGCCAAGCGTGCGCCTGTGTCATAAGTAAAGGGCCGGCTGGCTTGACCGTTAAAGGGTGCTGTAACCCCCAAAGTACACTCCAGTCCAAACCAAAAAAAAATTATTTTCTGTGTTTGTGAATTGTGTGCGCAGTAGCCGCACGTGCATCAACAAAGTAGTGCCAAGCGTGCGCCTGTGTCATAAGTAAAGGGCCGGCTGGCTTGACCGTTAAAGGGTGCTGTAACCCCCAAAGTACACTCCAGTCCAAACCAAAAAAAAAATTATTTTCTGTGTTTGTGAATTGTGTGCGCAGTAGCCGCACGTGCATCAACAAAGTAGTGCCAAGCGTGCGCCTGTGTCATAAGTAAAGGGCCGGCTGGCTTGACCGTTAAAGGGTGCTGTAATCCCCAAAGTACACTCCAGTCCAAACCAAAAAAAAAATATTTTCTGTGTTTGTGAATTGTGTGCGCAGTAGCCGCACGTGCATCAACAAAGTAGTGCCAAGCGTGCGCCTGTGTCATAAGTAAAGGGCCGGCTGGCTTGACCGTTAAAGGGTGCTGTAACCCCCAAAGTACACTCCAGTCCAAACCAAAAAAATATATATTTTCTGTGTTTGTGAATTGTGTGCGCAGTAGCCGTACGTGCATCAACAAAGTAGTGCCAAGCGTGCGCCTGTGTCATAAGTAAAGGGCCGGCTGGCTTGACCGTTAAAGGGTGCTGTAACCCCCAAAGTACACTCCAAACCAAAAAAATATGTTTTCTGTGTTTGTGAATTGTGTGCGCAGTAGCCGCACGTGCATCAACAAAGTAGTGCCAAGCGTGCGCCTGTGTCATAAGTAAAGGGCCGGCTGGCTTGACCGTTAAAGGGTGCTGTAACCCCCAAAGTACACTCCAGTCCAAACCAAAAAAAAAATTATTTTCTGTGTTTGTGAATTGTGTGCGCAGTAGCCGCACGTGCATCAACAAAGTAGTGCCAAGCGTGCGCCTGTGTCATAAGTGAAGGGCCGGCTGGCTTGACCGTTAAAGGGTGCTGTAACCCCCAAAGTACACTCCAGTCCAAACCAAAAAAAAAATTATTTTCTGTGTTTGTGAATTGTGTGCGCAGTAGCCGCACGTGCATCAACAAAGTAGTGCCAAGCGTGCGCCTGTGTCATAAGTAAAGGGCCGGCTGGCTTGACCGTTAAAGGGTGCTGTAACCCCCAAAGTACACGCCAGTCCAAACCAAAAAAAAAAATATTTTCTGTGTTTGTGAATTGTGTGCGCAGTAGCCGCACGTGCATCAACAAAGTAGTGCCAAGCGTGTGTGTCATAAGTAAAGGGCCGGCTGGCTTGACCGTTAAAGGGTGCTGTAACCCCCAAAGTACACTCCAGTCGAAACCAAAAAAATATATATTTTCTGTGTTTGTGAATTGTGTGTGCAGTAGCCGCACGTGCATCAACAAAGTAGTGCCAAGCGTGCGCCTGTGTCATAAGTAAAGGGCCGGCTGGCTTGACCGTTAAAGGGTGCTGTAACCCCCAAAGTACTCTCCAGTCCAAACCCCCCAAAAAATTATTTTCTGTGTTTGTGAATTGTGTGCGCAGTAGCCGCACGTGCATCAACAAAGTAGTGCCAAGCGTGCGCCTGTGTTATAAGTAAAGGGCCGGCTGGCTTGACCATTAAAGGGTGCTGTAACCCCCAGAGTACACTCCAGTCCAAACCAAAAAAAAAATTATTTTCTGTGTTTGTGAATTGTGTGCGCAGTAGCCGCACGTGCATCAATAAAGTAGTGCCAAGCGTGCGCCTGTGTCATAAGTAAAGGGCCGGCTGGCTTGACCGTTAAAGGGTGCTGTAACCCCCAAAGTACACTCCAGTCCAAACCAAAAAAAAAATGATTTTCTGTGTTTGTGAATTGTGTGCGCAGTAGCCGCACGTGCATCAACAAAGGAGCAGCGCCAAGCGTGCGCCTGTGTCCCATAAGTAAAGAGCTGGCTGGCTCATTTCTTAAAGGCTGGTGTAACCCACAAAGTGCACTACTCTCCAGCAAAAATAAAAAAATATTTTCTGTGTTTAGCCGCACGTATATATCAAATCGATATAACATAAATGGAGGACCAAACTTGCTCCGATAAAAATAAAATAGAGAAAGATCAAGAACCACTTCCTCCTAGTGCTGAAGCTGCTGCCACTAGTCATGACATAGACGATAACATGCCATCAACGTCGTCTGCCAAGGCCGATGCCCAATGTCATAATAGAGGGCACATACAATCTCAAATGACAAAGTTCAGGAAAATGACATTGAAAAAAACATTTAAATCAGCTGAAGAGAAACGTAAACTTGCCAATATGCCATTTACGACACAGAGTGGCAAGGAACGGCTAAGGTCGATCCCTAGTATGTTCATGACTAGTGGTTCAGCTTCACATGACGATGGAAGCCCTCCTCCCACTAAAAAAATCAAAAGAGTTAAGCTGGCAAAAGCACAGCGAAGAACTGTGCTTTCTAAGAAGATATCACAAATCCCCAAGGAGAGTCCAAGTGTGGTGGTGGTTGCGATGCCTGACCTTCCCAGCACTGGACGGGAAGAGGTGGCTCTTTCCACCATTTGCACGCCCCCTGCAAGTGCTGAAAGGAGCACCCACAGTCCACTTGCTGATATGCAAATTGAAGATGTCACTGTTGAAGTACAACAGGATGAGGATACTGGTGTAGCTGGCGCTGAGGAGGAAGTTGGTGAGGAGGATTCTGATGGTGATGTGGTTTGTTTAAATCAGCCTCCGGGGGAGACAGTTGTTGTCCGTGGGATGAAAAAGCCCATCACGGTCATGCCTGGGCAGAAGACCAAACATTCCACCTCTTTGGTCTGGCAATATTTCTATCCAAATCCGGACAACAACTGTCTTGCCATATGTACCATATGTAAAGGTGAAATAAGTAGGGGTAGGGACGTCAACCACCTAGGAACATCCTCCCTTATACGGCACCTGCAGCGCGTTCATAAAAAGTTACTGTCAAGTTCAGAAACTTTGGCTAAGACCGTAAGCAGTCAAGGGACACCTAAATCCCGTTGTCCTGTTGTATCCAAGCGCCTGCAAACCACACCGTCAACTCCCTCCTCGTCAATTTCCTCCTTAGTCAGGATCGGAAGTAGTCCTGCAGGCCATGTCACTGGCATGACTGACTCTCCTATCCGGGATTCCTCCGGAGGATCCTGCATTGCTACGCCTACTGCTGCCGCTGCTGCTGTTGCTGCTGCTGGGAGTCGTTCATCATCCCAGAGAGGAAGTAGGAACACCACTACTTTTACTAAACAATTGACCCTCCAACAGTCCTTAGCGAGGAGGATGAAGTACGACAGCAGTCATCCTGAAGCAAAACGTATAACTGAGGCCTTGACTGCTATGTTGGTGTTAGACGTGCGTCCGGTATCCGCCATTAGTGCAGTGGGATTTAGACAATTGATGGAGGTAGTGTGTCCCCGGTTCCAAATCCCGTCTAGATTCCACTTCACTAGGCAGGCGATACCGAGACTGTACAGAAACGTCAGAAAAAGTGTCCTCAGTGTCCTGAAAAATGCCATTGTACACAATGTCCACTTAACCACGGACATGTGGACAAGTGGAACAGGGCAGACTAAGGACTATATGACTGTGACAGCCCACTGGGTAGATGTATCACCTTACGCAGCAACAGCAGCAGCGTCACCAGTAGCAGCATCTCAGAAACGCCAGCTTGTTACAAGGCAGGCTACGCTGTGTATCACTGGTTTCAGTAAGAGGCACACCGCCGACAACCTCTTAGAGAAACTGAGGGAAATCATCGCCCAGTGGCTTACCCCACTTAGACTCTCCTAGGGATTTGTGATATCTGACAATGCCACCAATATTGTGCGGGCATTACATCTGGGCAAATTCCAGCACGTCCCATGTTTTGCTCACACAATAAACTTGGTGGTGCAGAATTTTCTGAAAAGCGACAGGGGCGTGCAGGAGACGCTGTGGGTGGCCCGAAAAATTTCTGGCCACTTTCGCCATTCAGCGACTGCGTGCCGAAGACTGGAGCGCCAGCAAACACTCTTGAACCTGCCCCGCCATCACCTGAAGCAAGAGGTTGTGACGCGGTGGAACTCAACCCTCTATATGCTTCAGAGGATGGAGGAGCAGCAAAAGGCCATACAAGCCTATACATCCACCTATGACATAGGCAAAGGAGGGGGTATGCACCTGACTCAAGCGCAGTGGAGAATGATTTCCGTGTTGTGCAAGGTTCTCCAGCCCTTCGAACTTGCCACACGTGAAGTCAGTTCAGACACTGCCAGCTTGAGTCAGGTCATTCCCTTCATCAGGCTTTTGCAGAAGCAGCTGGAGAAAGTGAAGGAGGAGCTAAGACGGAGCGATTCCGCTCGGCATGTGGGACTTGTGGATGAAGCCCTTCATTCGCTTTGCCAGGATTCCAGGGTGGTCAATCTGTTGAAATCAGACCACTACATTTTGGCCACCGTGCTCGATCCTAGGTTTAAAGCCTATGTGGTGTCTCTCTTTCCGGCCGACACAAGCCTGCAGAGGTGCAAAGACCTGCTGGTGAACACACTGTCAGCTGAAGCAGAACGTGACACGTCAACAGCTCCTTCTTCATTTTCTCCCGCAACTGGGGCTGCCAGGAAAAAACTTAGGTATCCTAAGCAACCCGCTGGCGGTGATGCAGGGCAGGCAGGACCAAGTATGAACATCTGGTCCGGACTGAAGGACCTGGCAACAATTTCTGACATGTCTACTGTCACTGCATATGATACTGTCACCATTGACAGAATGGTGGAGGATTACATCGGTGACAGCATCCAAGTAGGCATGTCAGACAGTCCATACCTGTACTGGAGAAAAAAGAGGCAATTTGGAGACCCCTGTACAAACTGGCTCTATTTTACCTGAGTTGCCCCCCCTCCAGTGTGTACTCCGAAAGAGTGTTTAGTGCAGCCGGGAACCTTGTCAGCGAAAGGCGTAGGAGGTTGCTTCCACAGAATGTGGAGAAGATGATGTTCATCAAAATGAATTATCAGCTCTTCCAGGGAGACCAGCCTCCAGAAGGTACAGAGGGACCTGTGGTGGTGGATTCAAGTGGGGACGAGTTAATACTTTGTGAGGATGAGGATGTACACACTGAAGAGGGTGAGGAATCGGTGGATGAAGAGGATGAGGATGACATCTTGCCTCCGTAGAGCCAGTTTGTGCAGGGACAGATTAATTGCCAGCTTGTTTTGTGGGGGCCCAAACGAACCAATCATTTCAGCCACAGTCGTGTGGCAGACCCTGGCGCTGAAATGATTGGTTTGTTAAAGTGTGCATGTCCTGTTTATACAACATAAGGGTGGGTGGGAGGGCCCAAGGACAATTCCATCTTGCACCTCTTTTTTTTCTTTGCATTATGTACAGTTTGGGGCCTAGTTTTTCAAACTGCCATCCTGTCTGCCACTGCAGTATCACGCCTAGATGGGTCACGTGTTTGTGCCGCCCACTCGTGTCGCTTAGCATAGTCATCCAGCTACCTCGGTGCAACCTTTTGGACATAAAAACACTATTGTGAGGTGTGAGGTGTTCAGAATAGACTGGAGATGAGTGGAAATTAAGGTTATTGAGGTTAATAATAGCATAGGAGCAGAAAAACCTACAAATTCTGTGACTTTAGCTGTTTTTATGCTTTTTTTCAAAAAAATACAGATCCAAAACACAAAACCCAGAACCCAAAACACGGAAGGGTGGTTTTGGCAAAACCAATCCAGATCCAAAACACGAAGAAAAATCCAGATCCAAAACCAAAACACAAAACACGAAAAGTGGCCGGTGCACACCCCTAATTTTTATTAGTATAAAATTGTCTATCTAATGGTATAACTCTATTTAAAGGTAATTTTGCTTACTCATATCCTGAATTAGTTTAGTTGGTAATGTGACTGTTCTGTACAAAGTGATAACAAGTTACTGTTACACTTCCTGTATAAAAAAACTTCTGCCTATTGCAGGTGTAGCAGGGCACCTCACTAATGGTGACAGCTGCACAAAGTGGGCCTTATTCAGAGGTTGATGCTGCTGATCCCGCTGGTGCATCTGTTGCTGGTGTCCCGGCTGAGATAATATGCTGATGCTAGTATCAGCCTTCCCCTGGTGCAATAACTGAATGTTTTAGCATCTCTGCATGCTGTAACACAACTGGTGATTATTGACACGCCACCATAAGTGCATCATCACGTGCCCCAACGACACGTGCACCAGCCCGATGGCAGGTGCAGTTTTTCTGTCTGAAAGTGGCCATTGTGGATGCGTCTGAGAATGCAGCCATTTACACTGACACGCCATAGAACGCCCATCCAAGAACACCCATCACTTTGCCGTCCCATTTCTGAAACCGTCTCTCCCGATCGCAATAGAATCATTGACCGTACACTCGGTGTAACACATACGTCATAGGGGCTTATTTTTGCATGCGTCGTAGGGATTTGTCCTGCATGAGCATTTGCAAATAATCGCTGAACTAAATGGAGATTGGCATTGCGTGTGAATTGCTGGCACCTCTGAATCATGCCCAGTGTGTCCGTGTGGTTGGAGGGTGTGATGTAATTAAGGAATCCAGTCACTTTGAGATTGTTTTCAGATTTTTATTAAAGATGAAAGCAAGTGGGTTACGTGGATGGGAACAGTATTCAGGTTTCATCTAACTTGCCGCTTGACTATATTTCAGAAGCAGTACGTAATATAGTAAGGGTAGCTGTTTTGGTTTTGACATATTGCCCTGTTTAAATTAGACATGATTAGAGAAGACATACTGTTCAACAGCCATGCAGTTCTGAGAGGGTGAGTGAGTGTGTGTGTGTGTGTTTGTGGGGGGTTGGATAGTTTTCATTCAGTTTCCTAATATACCTTCTAACGATTTCGCAAAATATACAAGGCACTCACTGCAGCTCCTTTGAGACCTACCTTTTTGGGAAGTGTCCCTTACTGCTAATCTTTCTGTTTATGTTGGACACTTTTTTAAAACATCATGTTGCATGTCTGAGATCTCATATCGGAACACCTACTGTATATCCTGATTCTCATAAGGGAAGTCAAATGGAAAGGATTCTATTAGTTTCCTAATTGACAACTAATTGATCTACTGTATACACATATTTCACATAATAGTGGTATAGGAGTGATTGAAAACTTCTTATTAACTGATGACGGGATCTCAGAAGGAAAGTGTGAATTTATGTTTTCATGCTATTGAGTTTATTTTAACATTCAACTATTTTTATTTGATGAGCTTTTTTGCCTACAGGTTCTCAGTACCGCGATGGGGACCAGGTTTCACACCAAGCTGTACAGAACTCTATATGGGCCAGTTTGAGAAGGATTACATCTGTGAAGGTCCATTCAATGGTAACCTGGCCTTATATGGATAGTACATTGATGTATAAAAATATATATAAACAGGTGCTAGTGATACTAAAAACCCTCAAACACTACACAGATGAAGACTATCGTGGACTGCAGCTACCTAATAATGAAGAGCTGGGGCCTCATCCAAAAGAGCATATAAGTAAACAATATAGGGAGCGCTGTCCAAAGATAGTAATAAAAATGAGACTGACTTCATATTAAAAACAAGATCATAGTACTAACATTCTATTGATTAGGAGACTATGAAATGGACCTTTCCTGAGATATTTCACATGCTGCTTATTCAGATCAATTAAGAAAGTTGATGATAATATAATCAATCAGCAATTAGTGCCTCCAATTTGCACTTTATTAACAAGTCTATGTTATGTGATTAAAATGTTGATATTTACAGATGTCCTATGCTAGTATATTCTGAGATTTTTATGTTTATATTGTTTGATCTTTTTTGGATAATTACTGATAAGTTGCTACATGAATAAATTTTCATTACAGTGATGACCCTGTTATTTTTAGGGGGGGGGGGGTCAGGGAATTGAATTCAGAACTTAGTTTGGTGCCACATGTCAATTCTAATTCACAGAATCTTATATTTACTCACACTTTTAGTAACACAAGCACTGCATTTGTCAGTATCACTCTCTCAGTCAGAGATGGAAGGCTCATTTCTAAAATCTAACAAAGAGAGATGGATTCAAGTTCTTATAAACATTTTGAAATCTACAAGCTAAGACCCTGCATTTCCAATATCCTCAAAGATCTAGGGCTCTATTTACTACAATCCGCATATTGAATTGCAGATTGTAGTGTGATATTACCGAGTGAATTCGCATTGCGAATTCAGGCAATATCACAGAGATTTACTACAAATCCCTTTGCAGGGACAGAGCTTGCGATAAAGCTCTGTCCCTGCAAATCCCCTTCAGAGCCTTATCACGGTATTTTCGAAGTCCCGATCACCAGTCCCTGGTGTCAGGTAAGTAATTTTTTTTTTTTTTACTATTTTTTTTTCTTTTTAGTACAGTAATCAGCTTGCGGTCTGTTCAGACCACACAGCTGATTACTGGGACCGACTCCCGGCTCTGTTCTCCCCGTTAGAGCAGGGCAAGGAGGCCGGTAACCGGGAGAGAGCCTGGATAACGCCACCTCCAGGGTGGCGTTATTATCACAGGGCTTCCCCCGGTATTTTTTCACATTTTATTTTTAGTAACTTTGGTCGGATCACATTTCCCATTACAGTTATGGGAAATGCGATCTGCTTTACTAAAAATAAATGATTACTTAGGGGTTGGAGTAGAATTTTACGAATTCTACTCCAATTGCCCTGTAATAAACTATAGGTGATACTAAAATAATGGGAAAAGGGTGTGAAAACACGCTTTTTCACATTATTTTAGTAAAAATAATGTTGCTAAATAGAGCCCCTAGTCTGTAGACTGAGGAGAAATCATATGTCAATTTCCAGATTTTGAAGGGAGGGTATTGTTAAGATTTTGGTCAAGGAAGCACTTGTATAAGTATCTGAGGTTGATCATGCTCGACTATTAGATATGGACAAAGCAAATGTCAAAATTAGGGGTGAGCGGGTTCGGATTTCTGAATCCGAACCCCCCCCGAGCACCCCCGATCCGAGTCCCAATCCGAGTCAGGCTCGACTTTTCCCGCCTGACTCGGATCTGAAATCGAGGCAAAACGTCATCATCCCGCCTTCCGAGTCTCGCGGGTTTTGGATCCTATATAAGGTACCCGCCGTCAGCGCCCATTTTCTCACTCGGCTGTGGACAGTGAAGAGGGAGGGTGGGGAGTTAGGGGCTGTGTAGTGAAGTGTAGTGTAGTGCTGCTGTTGTCCACTACTTCAAAGTCCATAGGGGCTGGCTGTGTTGTGCTGTGCTGCTGTTGTTAATAGGGGCTGTGTCCACTACTTCAAAGTCCATAGGGGCTGGCTGGACTGTGTTGTGCAGTCAGTTCTCCATAGGGGCTGTGTCCACTCCAAGTCCTGTGCAGTGTCCCAGTCCTAAAGGGGGTGCTGTAGTGTTGTCCAGGGGGTGCTCTGTCCATCAGGGGGTGCTCCCCCCAAGTGCTAAAAAAATAATATATTTTCTGTGTTTTGTGAATTGTGTGCGCAGTAGCCGCACGTGCATCAACAAAGTAATGCCAAGCGTGCGCCTGTGTCATAAGTAAAGGGCTGGCTGGCTTGACCGTTAAAGGGTGCTGTAACCCCCGAAAGTACACTCCAGTCCAAACCAAAAAAAAAAAATATTTTCTGTGTTTGTGAATTGTGTGCGCAGTAGCCGCACGTGCATCAACAAGTAGTGCCAAGCGTGCGCCTGTGTCATAAGTAAAGGGCCGGCTGGCTTGACCGTTTAAAGGGTGCTGTAACCCCCGAAAGTACACTCCAGTCCAAACCAAAAAAAAATTATTTTCTGTGATTTGTGAATTGTGTGCGCAGTAGCCGCACGTGCATCAACAAAGTAGTGCCAAGCGTTGCGCCTGTGTCATAAGTAAAGGGCTGGCTGGCTTGACCGTTAAGGGTGCTGTAACCCCCGAAAGTACACTCCAGTCCAAACCAAAAAAAAAATTATTTATGTGTTTGTGAATTGTGTGCGCAGTAGCCGCACGTGCATCAACAAAGTAGTGCCAAGCAGTGCGCCTGTGTCATAAGTAAAGGGTCCGGCTGGCTTGACTGTTAAGGGGTGCTGTAACCCCCGAAAGTACACTCCAGTCCAAAACCAAAAAAAAATTATTTTCTCTGTTTGTGAATTGTGGTGCGCAGTAGCCGCACGTGCATCAACAAAGTAGTGGCCAAGCGTGCGCCTGTGTCATAAGTTAAAGGGCCGGCTTGGCTTGACCGTTAAAGGGTGCTGTAACCCCCAAAGTACACTCCAGTCCAAACCAAAAAAAAAATATTTTCTGTGTTTGTGAATTGTGGTGCGCAGTAGCCGCACGTGCATCAACAACGTAGTGCCAAGTGTGCGCCTGTGTCATAAGTAAAGGGCCGGCTGGCTTGACCATTAAAGGGTGCTGTAAACCCCGAAAGTACACTCCAGTCCAAACCAAAAAAAAATTATTTTCTGTGTTTGTGAATTGTGTGCGCAGTAGCCGCACGTGCATCAACAAAGTAGTGCCAAGCGTGCGCCTGTGTCATAAGTAAAAGGGCCGGCTGTGCTTGACCGTTAAAGGGTGCCGTAACCCCCGAAAGTACACTCCAGTCCAAACCAAAAAAAAATTATTTTCTGTGTTTGTGAATTGTGTGCGCAGTAGCCGCACGTGCATCAACAAAGTAGTGCCAAGCGTGCGCCTGTGTCATAAGTAAAGGGCCGGCTGGCTTGACCGTTAAAGGGTGCTGTAACCCCCAAAGTACACTCCAGTCCATAACCAAAAAAAAATTATTTTCTGTGTTTGTGAATTGTGTGCGCAGTAGCCGCACGTGCATCAACAAAGTAGTGCCAAGCGTGCGCCTGTGTCATAAGTAAAGGGGCCGGCTGGCTTGACCGTTAAAGGGTGCTGTAACCCCCGAAAGTACACTCCAGTCCAAACCAAAAAAAAAATTATTTTCTGTGTTTGTGAATTGTGTGCGCAGTAGCCGCACGTGCATCAACAAAGTAGTGCCAAGCGGTGCGCCCTGTGTCATAAGTAAAGGGGCCGGCTGGCTTGACCGTTAAGGGTGCTGTAACCCCCGAAAGTACACTCCAGTCCAAACCCAAAAAAAAAATTATTTTCTGTGTTTGTGAATTGTGGTGCGCAGTAAGCCGCACGTGCATCAACAAAGTAGTGCCAAGCGTGCGCCTGTGTCATAAGTAAAAGGGCCGGCTGGGCTTTACCGTTAAAGGGTGCTGTAACCCCCAAAGTACACTCCAGTCCAAACCAAAAAAAAATTATTTTCTGTGTTTGGTGAATTGTCTGTGCGCAGTAGCCGCACGTGCATCAACAAAGGAGCAGCGCAAGCGTGCGCCTGTGTCCCATAAGTAAAGAGCCGGCTGGCTCATTTCTTAAAGGCTTGGTGTAACCCACAAAGTGCACTACTCTCCAGCAAAAATAAAAAAATATTTTCTGTGTTTAGCCGCACGTATATATCAAAATCGATATAACATAAAATGGAGGACCAAACTTGCTCCGATAAAAATAAAATAGAGAAAGATCAAGAACCACTTCCTCCTAGTGCTGAAGCTGCTGCCACTAGTCATGACATAGACGATAACACTTGCCATCAACGTCGTCTGCCAAGGCCGATGCCCAATGTCATAATAGAGGGCACATACAATCTCAAATGACAAAAGTTCAGGAAAATGACATTGAAAAAAACATTTAAATCAGCTGAAGAGAAACGTAAACTTGCCAATATGCCATTTACGACACGGAGTGGCAAGGAACGGCTAAGGTCAATCCCTAGTATGTTCATGACTAGTGGTTCAGCTTCACATGACGATGGAAGCCCTCCTCCCACTAAAAAAATCAAAAGAGTATAAGCTGGCAAAAGCACAGCGAAGAACTGTGCTTTCTAAGAAGGTATCACAAATCCCCAAGGAGAGTCCAAGTGTGGGTGGTGGTTGCGATGCCTGACCTTCCCAGCACTGGACGGGAAGAGGTGGCTCTTTCACCATTTGCACACCCCCTGCAAGTGCTGAAAGGAGCACCCCACAGTCCACTTGCTGATATGCAAATTGAAGATGTCACTGTTGAAGTACAACAGGATGAGGATACTGGTGTAGCTGGCGCTGAGGAGGAAGTTGGCGAGGAGGATTCTGATGGTGATGTGGTTTGTTTAAATCAGCCTCCGGGGGAGACAGTTGTTGTCCGTGGGATGAAAAAGCCCATCACGGTCATGCCTGGGCAGAAGACCAAACATTCCACCTCTTTGGTCTTGGCAATATTTCTATCCAAATCCGACAACAACTGTCTTGCCATATGTACCATATGTAAAGGTGAAAATAAGTAGGGGTAGGGACGTCAACCACCTAGGAACATCCTCCCTTATACGGGCACCTGCAGCGCGTTCATAAAAAGTTACTGTCAAGTTCAGAAACTTTGGCTCAAGACCGTAAGCAGTCCAGGGACACCTAAATCCCGTTGTCCTGTTGTATCCAAGCGCCTGCAAACCACACCGTTAACTCCCTCCTCGTCAATTTCCTCCTTAGTCAGGATCGGAAGTAGTCCTGCAGGCCATGTCACTGGCATGACTGACTCTCCTATCCGGGATTCCTCCGGAGGATCCTGCATTGCTATGCCTACTGCTGCCGCTGCTGCTGTTGCTGCTGGCTGGGAGTCGTTCATCATCCCAGAGAGGAAGTAGGAACACCACTACTTTTACTAAACAATTGACCCTCCAACAGTCCTTAGCGAGGAGGATGAAGTACGACAGCAGTCATCCTGAAGCAAAACGTATAACTGAGGCCTTGACTGCTATGTTGGTGTTAGAACGTGCGTCCGGTATCCGCCATTAGTGCAGTGGGATTTAGACAATTGATGGAGGTAGTGTGTCCCCGGTTCCAAATCCCGTCTAGATTCCACTTCACTAGGCAGGCGATACCGAGACTGTACAGAAACGTCAGAAAAAGTGTCCTCAGTGTCCTGAAAAAATGCCATTGTACACAATGTCCACTTAACCACGGACATGTGGACAAGTGGAACAGGGCAGACTAAGGACTATATGACTGTGACAGCCCACTGGGTAGACTGTATCACCTTACGCAGCAACAGCAGCAGCGTCACCAGTAGCAGCATCTCAGAAACGCCAGCTTGTTACAAGGCAGGCTACGCTGTGTATCACCGGTTTCAGTAAGAGGCACACCGCCGACAACCTCTTAGAGAAACTGAGGGAAATCATCGCCCAGTGGCTTACCCCACTTAGACTCTCCTAGGGATTTGTGATATCTGACAATGCCACCAATATTGTGCGGGCATTACATCTGGCAAATTCCAGCACGTCCCATGTTTTGCTCACACAATAAACTTGGTGGTGCAGAATTTTCTGAAAAGCGACAGGGGCGTGCAGGAGACGCTGTGGGTGGCCCGAAAAATTTCTGGCCACTTTCGCCATTCAGCGACTGCGTGCCGAAGACTGGAGCGCCAGCAAACACTCTTGAACCTGCCCCGCCATCCACCTGAAGCAAGAGGTTGTGACGCGGTGGAACTCAACCCTCTATATGCTTCAGAGGATGGAGGAGCAGCAAAAGGCCATACAAGCCTATACATTCCACCTATGACATAGGCAAAGGAGGGGGTATGCACCTGACTCAAGCGCAGTGGAGAATGATTTCCGTGTTGTGCAAGGTTCTCCAGCCCTTCGAACTTGCCACACGTGAAGTCAGTTCAGACACTGCCAGCTTGAAGTCATGGTCATTCCCTTCATCAGGCTTTTGCAGAAGCAGCTGGAGAAAGTGAAGGAGGAGCTAAGATGGAGCGATTCCGCTCGGCATGTGGGACTTGTGGATGAAGCCCTTCATTCGCTTTGCCAGGATTCCAGGAGTGGTCAATCTGTTGAAATCAGACCACTACATTTTGGCCACCGTGCCTCGATCCTAGGTTTAAAGCCTATGTGGTGTCTCTCTTTCCGGCCGACACAAGCCTGCAGAGGTGCAAAGACCTGCTGGTGAACACACTGTCAGCTGAAGCAGAACGTGACACGTCAACAGCTCCTTCTTCATTTTCTCCCGCAACTGGGGCTGCCAGGAAAAAACTTAGGTATCCTAAGCAACCCGCTGGCAGGTGATGCAGGGCAGGCAGGACCAAGTATGAACATCTGGTCCCGGACTGAAGGACCTGGCAACAATTTCTGACATGTCTACTGTCACTGCATATGATACTGTCACCATTGACAGAATGGTGGAGGATTACATCGGTGACAGCATCCAAGTAGGCATGTCAGACAGTCCATACCTGTACTGGAGAAAAAAGAGGCAATTTGGAGACCCCTGTACAAACTGGCTCTATTTTACCTGAGTTGCCCCCCCCTCCAGTGTGTACTCCGAAAGAGTGTTTAGTGCAGCCGGGGAACCTTGTCAGCGAAAGGCGTAGGAGGTTGCTTCCACAGAATGTGGAGAAGATGATGTTCATCAAAATGAATTATCAGCTCTTCCAGGGAGACCAGCCTCCAGAAGGTACAGAGGGACCTGTGGTGGTGGATTCAAGTGGGGACGAGTTAATACTTTGTGAGGATGTACACACTGAAGAGGGTGAGGAATCGGTGGATGAAGAGGATGAGGATGACATCTTGCCTCCGTAGAGCCAGTTTGTGCAGGGACAGATTAATTGCCAGCTTGTTTTGTGGGGGCCCAAACGAACCAATCATTTCAGCCACAGTCGTGTGGCAGACCCTGGCGCTGAAATGATTGGTTTGTTAAAGTGTGCATGTCCTGTTTATACAACATAAGGGTGGGTGGGAGGGCCCAAGGACAATTCCATCTTGCAACTCTTTTTTTCTTTGCATTATGTACAGTTTGGTGGCCTAGTTTTTCAAACTGCCATCCTGTCTGCCACTGCAGTATCACGCCTAGATGGGTCACGTGTTTTGTGCCGCCCACTCGTGTCGCTTAGGCATAGTCATTCCAGCTACCTCGGTGCAACCTTTTGGACATAAAAACACTATTGTGAGGTGTGAGGTGTTTCAGATTAGACTGGAGAGTGAGTGGAAATTAAGGTTATTGAGGTTAATAATAGCATAGGAGCAGAAAAACCTACAAATTCTGTGACTTTAGCTGTTTTTATGCTTTTTTTCAAAAAAATACAGATCCAAAACACAAAACCCAGAACCCAAACCACGGAAGGGTGGTTTTGGCAAAACCAATCCAGATCCAAAACACGAAGAAAGATCCAGATCCAAAACCAAAACACAAAACACGAAAAGTGGCCGGGTGCACACCCCTAATTTTTATTAGTATAAAATTGTCTATCTAATGGTATAACTCTATTTAAAGGTAATTTTGCTTACTCATATCCTGAATTAGTTTAGTTGGTAATGTGACTGTTCTGTACAAAGTGATAACAAGTTTACTGTTACACTTCCTGTATAAAAAAACTTCCTGCCTATTGCAGGTGTAGCAGGGCACCTCACTAATGGTGACAGCTGCACGAAAGTGGGGCCTTATTCAGAGGTTGATGCTGCTGATCCCGCTGCGGTGCATCTGTTGCTGGGTGTCCCGGCTGAGATAATATGCTGATGCTAGTATCAGCCTTCCCCTGGTGCAAATAACTGAATGTTTTAGCATCTCTGCA